>OX421970.1:104634001-105234001 GCA_949128135.1 Parasteatoda lunata
ACCATACAGTA
The DNA here is from genome assembly GCA_949128135.1 of Parasteatoda lunata. Lineage (NCBI taxonomy): Eukaryota > Metazoa > Arthropoda > Arachnida > Araneae > Theridiidae > Parasteatoda > Parasteatoda lunata. The sequence goes on from OX421970.1 coordinate 104,634,013, forward strand.
TTTACCATACAGTACCACTCGAACGTATACCATACTCGAAGGTATGCCTCATTTGAAGGTAAAGTCATGCTTTATTTGAAGGTATTAAGTCATGCCCTACTCGAATCCTTAGGAGTGACAAATTAGCAAGATGTTACTCGAATCCTTGGGAGTTACGAATTAGAAAGGAAGTTACTCAAGTATCCCTTGCAATTAAGCTAAATGTTTTTTTATGTATATAAAATTATGGTTTTTGGTAATTATCTGTTTAAAACAATTTGTCTATTTCATATTGTTTGCAAAAATATAAATTATCGAAAATAAAAGATTGGGCAAAAGCATTTGGCAGTTATTCCACTACATGCGCAGTATATAATGCACTTGGAATAATTATTAGCAATAGTGAATTATTGCCTCAGTTTATGAACCATTAGCTTTAAACGTATTTTCCACTTAGGATTGAAAAGCAAGCAAATTATATTGTAATGTATAAAAATTGAATGAAACATATATAAATCAATAGTTTCGCGGAATATGCTGTTTGTCTTTAAAGCTTCATTTAAAAAAAGCGTACACACAGAGCTGGACTAAAATCTATAAATATCGAATAAGTCAGAGAATCCAACTCGAATTGTGAAATTATTCGAAAGGAGCCTCAAAAGAATTCCGGGGAACGGTGAGTGCAGCGAGCAGGGGTGAGAATCCTAGTTAAAAAAATAAATAACAAATGCTTTTCGTTTACGATGAACTGAGAACTTTCATAATATTATTCTTTTGCGCTGTTTTCATAATAAGCATATATGGTACTGTCTTAAGATAGTCAAAGCCAAATACTCACGAATAACAGTTACAAATTCACAACTGTTATAAAAATGAAACTTTATAGCGTCATTTCATGTGACGGCTAAACCTTAGCTTTAATGGTTTTAACATTCAAATGCATAAATTATTTAGCTTAAACGGTTAGAAAAATTATTTATATACATTTTTATTCAACACAAAAGAAATAATTTCCTGCCATTTATGTCATTTTAAAAATTCTTGATTTTGCAAATCACACAAATTATTAAAAAAAATGCCAATTAAAATAGGCTCTTCAAATCAATGAATAACTTCTCCGTTGCATTATTATAGTATTCACAAATAATGCATTGCTGGATTAATTTTTCAAATATTAAAAAGAAATATTTCAGACGCTTTTCAATTACTGAACTACGGATCTTCTGTATTTCGTGCTATTTTCATAATTAATATATAGAGCAATATTATATTATGTTATATTATATTATATTATATTATATTATATTATATTATATTATATTATATTATATTATATTATATTATATTATATTATATTATATTATATTATATTATATTATATTATATTATATTATATTATATTATATTATATTATATTATATTATATTATATTATATTATATTATATTATGCCGTCGCTGAACAGCCGACCCAAGTTTGGGTTTACGACTACTAACGCTCAACTCCGTAACCTTGTAATTTTGAACCAATCCAGAAGAAAAGGAAACTCCTGAATCAGTATTTCTAGAGGTATTGATTCGTTATGGGAACATGGAGGACTTTGCGACTTGACAGATTTAACGTGCGCCAGTGACCATTTACTACACGGGGAGTCTTCGGCCGGCCTGGCATCGAACCAACGAACTCTTGGACATGGGCTCAGTGCCCTACCAACAAGGCTATCCCGACCCAATATTTAAAGATAGTCTAAACTTAACGTTCATGAATAACTGTTAATAATTAACAGCTGTTATAAAAATGGCATATTATAGCGTTATTGCATATGGCGGCTAAATTTTTGTAAAATATCTTTAATGATTCAAGCATTTGTTTGCTTAACTTATCTAGCCCAAACGAATGCGAAAATTATCAACATCGCAATTTATTTTTTGTTATTCAATGGAGAAATCATATATGACTCCCAAGCTTTAAGGAAAGTACCATTCCTTCCGCATTAGGTAAATTATATACAAATATGTGCTAATAAAATAAAATTATGTAAATACATCAATAATTTCTCAACTGCAAAATTTTATATTCACAAATAATGTAGTGTTTGAGTAACTTTTCAAATAATAAAAGAAAATAATCACAATCGCTTTTCATTTACTGCACTGCGGATCTTCTTTATTTTCATATTTTTATATTATTCTTCCTTTTTTAGCATTTTTGCGCTATTTTCATAATTGGTATATAGGGCACTGTCAAAAGATAGTCAAAACTGAACACTCATGAGTAGCTGTTAAAAATTCACAACTGTTATTAAAATGGCATATATTATAGCGTTATTTCACGTGACGGCTAAGCCTTTTGTAGAATAGCCATAATGATTTTAACATTTAAATGCTTAAATTATTTAGCCAGAACGAATGGGAAAATTATTAACATTTCGTTTTGTTCTTTGTCGTATTCAAAAACATTCCCACTAGCATAGAAATCAACGAAAGAATATTTTAAATGAATAATTCAGTTTTTAACAGCAAATATACTCTTGTGGATTTAATAATTCACCTTTGTTAAGAATAAAATCTTTTCTACAAAATGAATAGCTTCGGTACAACGAAATCCGCTGACATAGAATTTAAATGGCTTTTTTCCAAACGAAAATTGAATATGGAAATAATGTCTGCTTATTCAATAAATATGCAGGAAGCATCATATTATAAATATTTACATGCAATTGGGATAAAGTTTTAACAGAGGCATTTTCAAATTCCATCCTTTTTACAAATATGTATGCTTTGACAAAAAATATGTCGTTTTTATTTTTAAAAAAAAATTCATATTTATTAAAAACACTGCCAAAATTCTTTAGCTGAAGTAATTTACGTCGCAACTAAATAAATTTTCCGATTGAATTTGAAATGCAATTTTTTACTATTTTTCTTAATAAAAATTCAAATTTACATTTGTCATAGGAATTTGTAATATGCATAGAATAACAGTTATTAACATGAATACTATTGTTGCATTGTTGAAGCAAGCAAAAATGGTATTCCTAACAATGAGGTATGGTATAGATAGTGCAATAATTTTTTTATTTATTAAAACCTAGTAATATTATTTATCATATTTTAAAGTTATTTTACGAACGTATGAACAAATTTTATTCTCTGTATGTCTCAGTTTTGTACTTTTTGTAAACAATTTTCTGTGCACTTTAACTTAGTGTCATATTTTCAGGGGAAAAACTCTGAAATTTTCACGTTATCGCAAGAGTCCGTAATTCTGTAAATTTTTCTCGAAGCCAATTTGCCATGACAGAAATCTATACACGCTTAATATCGTTGTCAAATAATAAATTCCGTTTTTCTTAAAATAATTTTATGCTCCTTAATTTATATAATCCTTATTTATATAATTCCTTAATTTAATATAATCCTTAATTTACAAAACCTTTACTAAGCAATAACGAGTACTATTAAATAAGTTAAGTTGAAAAAGTTAAAGTATTAAAAATCTCTAAGCGATTGTGCGAAAAATCTGGCAGTTACCAAGAATGAAAATTATGTTGAAATTTTTTTTCAGGCTACTTTTATTTGGATTTTATTATCTAGTACATTTATAATTCCTATAATCTAACATATTTTTTTAGTTACTATTAGACTGTTTTTTATATAATTAAAAAATATCAAAATATATTTTTGCTTGTAATGAGAGAGTCAAAAAAATATATAAAGGAGTCACCGGTGTCCCATCTGCGTCAAGAGTTAACGAGCTCAAAAATGGAAATTAAACAGCAGAAAGATTTAACTAACTACAGCTTTTTTGGCCTGACCAAAATTCATGTTTTGATATTCTGAACTTATGATGATGTTGATCGCCATTACTAATATTATAGTGATACTTTAAGTATCATCATTTACTTTTGGCCATTACCTTAACATCTTAATTTGGATGTAATAAAATGATAATTTGTCTCAATGAAAATGAATAAAATGGTTTAAAAAAATGTTTGATTTATTAAGTAAATATTAGTACATTAAAAAACTGTCATATTTAAGGTATAAAAATAACAAAGAAAAGAAATCCCTTAAAGGAATCAAGATAACATTTTCTGCATCAAGAATTTTTGATTGGGAATGATATTCAATGGTTGGGACAGAGAGGCCAAAAAAGGCACCCCCAGTCGCCACAAATTTTAAATTGAAAGAGAATGAATTTGTTCCCAACGGAAACAGGAGCAAGAAGAGATCCAAGATTGGTGAATTATCGAAATATAACATAGGCAAAATAAAGCCGACCTCCCATAATCAATATTGACTTTGAAACAACTTTGGCGATCGTGAATCGCCAACAGGACTGTGAGAATTAATATAACCATGTAACTGAAACATATTTGCGGTAAGAAATCTAAGAAAAAAGAGTTATAAATAGATTTTTGTTTTCGATTAGGAGTGACAGTGAGTTTATGAGTCTGCATTATAATTGAAATAAAAAGCTACATTGATCGAAAGGAAAAAAAATAAAATCTTTTATGTTCCCTTTTATAAAGATTAACTCATTGATTTAATTTAAATATAATTCGATTAAGAATAAATAAAAAAATATGTTTAAGTAATTAAAGATATTTTAAAAGCTAGGAAATATGTAATGCCAATTGTGGCATCACAGAACTTTTATTCGCTTCATATAACTTAACTCAATTTTAGAAAAATTACGATTTCGATGGGCTGCTTTTCTCACCGTTGTCATTATAATGAACACGTGCGCAAGTCATTTAAATTACACTTTCTATTCTTCTAAACGCGATTAACGAGTTTATTAAGAGCAGAGGATCTCGCACTTTCTTTGCGTCAAGGAACGTCTTTGCAATAAGAAATATTTCTCAGAGTACAAAATTTTATCTTGCAGCTTTATGACGAATTTAATGAATTGAAAGTTAAAATAGCATTATTATTGCAAGATCATTAAGCTTGCAAGAATACTAGATTTTACCTTTAAAAAAGACATATGATTGTGTTAATTTCACTTTGCAGACAGCAAAAGCGTGCATGAAAAAAAAAACGCAACTAACTCAGTTCCACTATTAGTCATTTTAGTATTTTTACATAATAACATTAGTTAAAAACACTTTACTTCATTCTGTCGAAATGCAAATTTATTATATATGGTGAGGTCATTCTAAAAACATGGGCAAAAATTTTGGGAAGTGATAGTATACACCCAAGCAAACAATTTTTATCAAAGAATGCATGGTCGAAAACAAAACGCATAACCGCTAGAAGGCGTCAAAAGCACACAAAGAACGATGAAGTTAAGTTATAAAAGCAAATTTAATGGCATGTGATTACAATAAGTGTTCAAAACAGTGGCTGGTAGTGACTATGCACGCAGTACAACGGCGAAGAAAAGATAGGCGAACATTCTGAAACACACCAGGCATATCACGAACTTTCCCTGCAGTGGCCGAAAGCTTGGCGACAAGCAACAGGAATGGAGTTTTCACGTTTGCATCAAACAAGCAAATGCGCCAGCACCTTTGCGTTTTGTTTTCGCCTATGCATTTTTTGATAAAAATTGTTTGCTTGGGTGTGTACTATCACTTCCTAAAATTTTGACCATCTTTTTAGAATCACCCTGTGTGTATATATTTATATATATATATATATATATATATATATATATCTGTGTGTGTGTGTGTGTGTGTGTGCGCGCGTGTGTTTTCAATCTTATTTCCTTTTTTCACGACAGAAATAAAGATAAAAATTACAATTTCGGCTGCATACTATGCTGAAATGTCCCGAACTCATACCTACAGTGATTTGGGGGATTTAATGGATATTGGACGCATTTTTAATAGTTACTAAAATTCAATACCAAAAGAACTTTGGCAATATCGTTGACATCTCTGAAATAGTTGAAATTTAAAATCAAAATACTTCCGAGCAAACAAAGCAGTGGACAACAGTTAGACGGTCAAAAAATTTGGTAAATACTGTTTAAAACTAATTAAGAAGTTAGGGTTAGGTATGGTGTTGAGGAATTAGCATATTTAAACACAGTTGTGGTGTGTGTTTGTCCAGATTACCATTAAAAATTCCACTCTGAACAAGATAATGAGCGTTTTTTTTTTTACCGTCTCATTTTTTCGAAAAAACTTTTTTGAGAAGCACGGGAAAATACTTTATAGAGCTCTAAGAACTCCAAGGAGCAGAGTTTGAGAAACTCTGTTCGAGAGAAACATAATTTTATTTTCTTCTTTTTATTACTGAAAACGTTTTACCAAAACATCTATATTTACTATTTTTCTTAAATTGCGAAATTTAATTTCTTGTAAGACGCCAAAATACCAGCAACAAAACAATCAATTAATATTCTATAAGTGTTACTTTAAAATTTCTAACTAATTTATTTCAATCTATTCATTATTTTCACGAGCTAAACACACATTGAATCTTTATAACAAATTCAATTGGTAATAATATTGGCGCTGATCTTTCAAAGCTTAACAGCTCATAAATAAGCCTATAAAATCATCTTAAATGTACATTAAATATGCAAATAGTTTCGATTGCAATATAAGCTCCAACGAAATACAATCCTGATGCATCAACTACCTCAATAAGGACTCTTTTGAATTCTGAGATTACTTTCGGAATTGAATTGGCATTCACTTTAATACACTTTAATAGGAAAAAAGCTCTTACAAAGTAATTCGAAGTTCATTTAAATTCAATTCATGTGTCTAAAGATTGAGATAGATTTTTAACGTTCGTAAATCTTGTCACGTTCCCCATTAGACGCTTGCCGAGAAAATAAAATGAGAAAACTAAATTTTATATAGAATTTCTTCGCAATTAACGAACGGGTCGTCATCATTTGATTTTATAAGATTCAATCATAGTTAATATATGAAAAATACGTACCAGCTCGTATTTCATAACCATGTGTAAAAAAATTATAACTTTTATATAATGAAATCATAGATCAAATTTTATTTTATTTTATAACTGGCGCTAAACAGACGACCAACTTATAAGTTCTGGCAATGTTCAACTTTGCAACCTTGTATTTTTAAACCCAATGCAGAAGACAAGAGAACTCCTTGATCAAGCATTGGACAAAACTAGCCTTCGTGGACGGACTTTTTTGATAGAACAAACCTGCATTTGCGTTACATGGAAAGGAAAACCACGCAAACCTCTCGCATTTAACCTGACCGCAAGTAGACTCTATTCCATGACCCGTTCACCACTGAGGATATTTAATTTCAGCAGTGTGGCTGGTGCGAGCCATGAACGGAATTCGTTTCGACCAGTTATCGATAGAATTAGAACCCGGGTCACCTCTTTCGGAGGTGACTGCTCTAACCTTTAAGCGCTGAAGATTTTTAAAATGCAAAATTTTTAAATCATTCAGATAATTAAAAAATATATACTATTTTCGAAAAATTACTTCCATATTAGAGACCAGCAACGCAAAAGTGCTGAGCATATACTAAAGGCTTATACAATACCAGGGCAACTAAATTTTTAAAAAATGAACTCTCATACTTTGACAATTTGGCAATCCTTGCACGATATATCGCTATTGTTTATTATAATTTTTTCATTATTTTCAATGCATTGAATGGTCTTTGAATAAACGAATTTCTTAATTGTGTGCAAATTTTTTTTAATTCGCTTAAAAAGTTATCAAGATAAGGCGAAATACGCAAAAAATAAAATTAACATTGGAGGTCCAAACTGTTGATCGCTCTCCTTACCAAACTATGGGGACCACATTTCCCAGATTTCGGCTACCCCCTATATTTCTGGGAAACAAAAATCCAAATCCGTTAAAAAAGGTATGTTTATTCAGAGAAAGTACTTTTTCGCGTATGTTTTCGTAACCTAGAATATCGTCTGCACTAATTGTTTAGCATATTTTAGGTCACCCCCTCGAAACATTAAAACTGAGTGCTAGTACGTGATGATCATTATATCAATAGTTCCTCAGAATAGTCCAGTTTTTTTCTTTTTCTTTTTTTTTTCTTTTATGCCATATCTTTTTCTTCGTATCTCTTTACTTTGCCTGATTTTTTCCCTGCCTTTTGTGAGATCCATCAACGGTGCTGCTAGCTTAGCGAAATTTGTAATGTAACTTCGACGTATGTTCATCAACCCAAAGACTGATTGTGTTCCTTGCTTCGTTTCTGGCACTTTTAGTTGCTTGATCGCCAATAGCTTATCCTCATGTTTACCATTTACAATTTTATTTCCCAGAAACTTAATTTCCTTTCTAGCAAAAGTACAGTTTTTTAATTGTCCCATAAAAACCCATCTCTTTCAGAACAGTTAATACTTGCCTTAGATAAAACATATGTTCTTCCCTCGTTTGCCGAAAATATTACTATATCATATATGTAAGCCTGTAATAAATGGAATAGCTCCGTAAAACTATTCATCGTTTGCTGGAAAGTTCCTCATGCTCCAGATAACCCAAATGGCATTACGTTCCATGAGGTACTCAATTAACTTCTTCCAATTTTATATAATAGTACCTTTCCTGAAAATCAAGACATATTAGCCATTTTGCATTTCCAGCCGTGAAGATCACCTCTTGTATGTCTTGCATGGAAAAACTGCCTCATGAGCAAGTTTTGGCCAGTTTAAGTTTTAGTTATTAGTTTTTACTTTAAATAAGAATTATCGAATCAAAATTTTATACAATTTAATGGAGGATGTTCGATAGCAATTCTAGCTTAAGTTCTCCATTTCATACTACTTCTGCTCATAAATATATGCCTCGCCTCTCTAGAAAACTGTCATAAATGTAGCTTCCAGTGAATCATTTTAAATGTTAGTGGAAAATGCATTAAAGTTTAACTATTATTTAACACAAGCGTTATACTTTAATTATGCGCATTCAAAAGGATTCTTTTATAATTTTAAAATGTCGCCAAACAAAGCGAAAAAAAATGTTTTTTTGTAAAAGAATTAGAAAATTTTGCAGAACAGAATGTCGTAGTATTGGTAATTATCTCACGAGTATAACCAAACTTTTTAATGTTTTCCTGTAACTATATTTACAGTCTAGAAAATTCAAAAATCGCTGTTTATGACTAAATTACCCAACCCGACTCTATGTTCCAGAAATTGCAATCACAGAAATTTTCTTATTATACATAATAGAAAAAATAACTATCAAAGTGTGCATTTTTTTTCTTCAATTTTTTCGAAATTGATGATGTCATTAAAGAGAAAATAAGAATAAAATTTTTACTTACTATGCAAATTCACTTTAAGACCTGCTTTTAAATTGAGTTTTTTTTTATTTCACTACAGTACATATCTAGGTTAAAATAATAATAAAAATAAATGATAATTTGCTTATCATCGGAATACTTTAAGTCAAAAATTGCATTTTCGTTGATCTCTTGGACCTGCATTTAGCTTGACTCGATCAAAATGCAGAGAGTTTAACGCCAAGTTGAATGAAAAATGAATTATTCATTGATTCTGTAAAAGGTATAAGTTCGTCGCCAAATGCAAAGTCATCCACACATTCCATATTATAATGTTTCATGTATATATTCAGTATGATTCTGGTTCGAATTTTATGTTGGAATGTATAAGAAAAAGATGAAATATTCTGGCAAATGCACAAAACGAATTTAAGGAATTACATTAAGATAACTGTTCATTTTCTAAAAGTAATAATATTTCTATTATTTAATAAAACAACATATTATTAAATGCAAATTCTGTCATGATATGATAATGTAAATCAACTAAACGAGACAGTTTAATTTTCTAAGTAAAAAAAATTTAAATAATGAATAAAAAAAAGGAAAAATTACGAAAGGAAATAAATTGTGATTGTATCATTGCAATCACTGGTTATCCATTATTCAAACCTTTCTTTTTTTTTTACCTTAATAGACTTTCATAAACAAAACTTGCCATTGGTTGCAAAAACTGCATCAATTGATTTGTCCTCCAATCGTTGTTCTTTGGTTTTCAATTCCAGTCAATAAACATTTCTTAAGACCTCACAAAACTCTTTTCCTTCTTCAGTATTCATATTTATATCATATAACCCCCCCCCCAAGATAGTAATTATAAATAAGTAAATCACAAAATGAATATTAAAAAAAATAAAACTCACCAACTTCACGCATAAAAAAATTAAAAGTTGAAAAAATAATTTTAAAAAAATTATCAAACAGCAGCAGTCGCCATGGCAGCGCATGCAATGTCGACGCATGCGCACTGTTCATTATTACTCTTGAACACATTTCAAAAGTATGATGACGGCCAAATATGCACGCCATCAAACTGAAAACAAGACCCATTTTGCCAATGAGTAATAAAAGTACAACAATTAGAGTGCTAACACTCAGAAAGCCAGTACTTTTTATTGTCAATTCTATTTTTTTCTCTTGCCATCTAAAACTATATTAAAAAAACTCTAGGTGAAACCATTATTCTTTAAATATTAATAAAACAGGCGAAAGATGTAATAAAACAGAAAGGGTGTCACGATTAGAATAGAAAATAAGAGTGAAGGGATTTATTAAATTGTGACAGTTTGTGACAAGAAAAAGAAACAAGGAGTGTGACATCACACATTTTGGTTAAAAAAAAAAAGAAAACATTTAAAATCAGCTGAATAAATGTTTTTATTTTTATCTTTTTCATATTTTTATATGTTACGTTTATTTAAAAATGATAAAAAAAAATATTGTTGTCATTTAATGATGTGTTTTGTATTCAAGAGAAAAATTGATGCTGATTTAGTTTTAGTTTAGTCCAAGTTTTAGTTAGTCCAAAATTTAAAAATTTAAAATATATTTTCTTGGGTATTAACACTCTAAAACAATTCGTTGAGTCATTTAAAAAAATCGAATAATCTGATGAAAAAATAATTAGAAAACATTGTAGATTTCATTAAAAAAATTTTATTATCAAATTGGTGTTTATAATCGTTTATAAACTGATTATTATCATATACTATTGAGTAAATTGATTAGATTTTATATCGAAATTTAATCTTATTTCATGCAAAATCGCCAAGCATATAGTCATTATAATTGCCATGCTAACAACTATCATTAAAACAAATAGTTGAAAAATATCTGAAATATAGTCATTAATGAAGTGCTTTGCTTCTGTCCTGCAATTGCTATACGTCCATGTTATAATTGTGTGACGTAAGACTAAGGCAGGGAATGGTTAGATGAAGCTCGACGATTGGAGATAAAAAAAAAAAGTAGTCCGTGTGTGACGAATTATTTCGTCGTACCCAGACAACGGTTTGATATCAAAAACCAGCAAATGGTGCTCCAGTCGCTGCCCGTAAAAAAATTAATCTATACCCCTAAAGCTAATATGCCCTTAAAAATGAAGTAAGCCTCTATACTTTTTCATAAGGTACATAACTACTTACCGTAAATTAACTTCTCGTAAGAGTTCTGTTGAATTTTTTTTTTTTTTTTTTTTTTTTTTTTTAATGCTGAGAAGATTTGTTAGGTTAACTGTGTGCTAGGCAAATTTGTAGGTAAATTGAGCGGTGCTGCCATCTACCCAATAGAGAGCGAGAGTTGAGTGTTTGTGGTCACCACAATGGAGAGAGATTGGAACAGAATTGTTTTTTGGCGCTGGCTGGGATTGACCCCGTGGTATTTCTGTCCATTGCCTGAACCACTACGTAGAAGGTTTGGGTTAGAAAATTTTATAATTACCGTAAAAATTAGCGTTGCCTCTTCTGATTTTGCTGAAGTTTGTATTAGTTACGGGTACTATTTTTTTTTTTTTTCGAAGAAGAAGCTGACCAAACAGATTTACGACCGATTTTACATGAATTTCTCAGTGTATACGTGATAGTGCGTATAAGTGATATAGTGTATAAGTGATACTTACTGCTTCGTATAAAAACAACATTAAACATTTCATTTTCCAAAAAGTTAGAAAATCGTAAATTTTACCCTTGATTTTCGATTAATACTCTTGCTGCAGTAAGTTAAAACAAGCATGCTAATAACAGAGATTATTCAACTTACCATAATCAATTTAGTTCATTTCATAATTTATCTAGCCACGATACTCTCAAGGGGAATCTGAAAAGAGAAGATATTAAAACTTTTAAAATTTGGTAAAGTTACTCACGTCCGAACAATTTCAAAAACTTGTAGAAAAAGGCTGAGGAAAATGGTTGTTTAAGCTAATACTTACCGACTAAAAACATTTGTAATTTAAATATTTCTGTTAAAACTTAACCAATGATATTTCTAAAAATGTAGTGAGACTAAGACTTTTAAAATTCTAATATCTATATGAAAAAATTGTCACTACTTAATAATTTTTTCAAGACAGTGGCCACCCTTGAGAAAAAACAAAACAGAAGAAAATAGAAATAGAAAAGCAATGCAAGTAAGACAGTTTCACAGCATGCCAGTAAGCGAATGTGGGGTAAAACCGGGATAGCTAAGATTCGAAGGCTTGATTGAGCTCAACTGTTCGACGCAAGAAACTGTCACATTTACTAAGATAACCATTGTTTAACTTTGTACAATAAATCATTCCTAAAAAGTCATAGATACACTACTTCTTTTTATAGAAATGTCAAATCACCCTTAATTTTTAGTGGAGTAAGACCAGGTACATACATAAATTCGTTAGGGACTTTCGAAGTACTAGAATTTAAATGAAAAAGTAAGACATTTTAATTCTATATGAATATTTAAATATATTATATACAAAATTCACTCGTGAAGCAATTATCTTCGTCTTCCGCTCCACTTCAGTTGTCATGGACCCAGTAGAAGAACTTTCCACATTGGTTTTACCTTCTTTTTTTTTTCTTTTCTTATATTTTTTTCTTGGAAAGTACATCATTACAATGTAAATCATCAAGAACCGTGGTGGCTCAGGGAATAGAGCATTCGCCTCCTAATGAAGTTCGAATCCCAGTCATGGCTGGTCTATACGAATTCCTCACCCGGCTTGCACAGACCGCAGTGCTGACGAAAAAATATCCTCAGTGGTAGACGGATCATGGGTTAGAGTCCCCTTGCCGTCAGGCTAACCGTGAGAAGTTCTCATGGTCTTCCTCTTCACGTAACGCAAATGGGGATTAGTTAGATCAAAAAATCCTCCACGAAGGCAAATTTCTCCCAATACTTGGTCTAGGAGTTCCCTTGTTTTCTGGATTGGGTTCAAAATGACAAGGCTAAGTAGTTTAACATTGGTAGTCGTAAACCCAAAAGTTGGGTCGGCTGCTCAACGACTGTTATAAAATAAAATAAAATATAAATGTGTTTTCAGCATCTCTATTAGAAGAAACATCAATAAATGATTGATTTTTTTTTCTTAACAAAACTGACGTATTAGATTGGTTCTTCAGCCAATCGGATTGTATAGTTTTCAGGGAACTGACCTGACATCAGAAAGGTTCTAGGTTTGAATTCCGGACAAGGCATGGATGATAATTCATTCTCTGCAGTATCTATTCTTACTGTGTGAGCAACGCCGGCCCACCTAATAGGGTGCCCCTGAAAGAGTGGCCCGCAAATCTGCCCTACTGATACCTGAATGACGAGTATCAATCGGGTGGACATTGGAAAAAGTAGATTGGTTCTTCATACGTTTTACTTTTGGTCAATTTTTTTTAAGGATTTCCTTTTATTTTGCTGATTTATTTATTTATTTATTAGTATTTTGAGCCACGAGTCACTGCAAAACAACTTTCTATTCCTTGATAAAACATTGCTTTCTTGGTTTTTTTTTTCTTTTATATCTTCTAATATTCTCAATTGGCTCTATATCGGGACTGTAGTACCCGGTCTCACCTCTAGAGAAAAGGTTATCGCAAAAAAAAGAAAATCATATAACTACTGGACTAAATCTTTAATGCTTGTTGGAGAATATATTGTTAGGGTATAAACAATATTTGTTAGGGTATTAGGGTATAAATAGGCTAAAAAGATTTTTTATTACTGTAAAGACCAATAAAAACGAAAAGTTTGAAAACAAAAGATCATTAGAGAGTTCCCTCGACTACTTTAAAAGATCAATTCTATTTTAAATTATTTTAAATTATTATAATTTGCAATTAGGAGAATTTTTCGAAAATTTCTTTATTCTTAGATAGCGAACTATTAAATATTGTAGATATTCAAATCGAGCATTTTCAATTAAGGAAAATTTTGTGAGTTAATTAAGGATAATTAATGAATAGTATAATTATTAATAATAATTAATTAACAAGAACTTGTAAGTAATTTATTAATTACAAGTATACTTGTATTAATTTGTGTAATTAATTTATATAAAACTTATTTATTTGTTTCATTTTTCTCTTTTTTTTATTATTTTTGTATTTATTTATTGTGATATATATATATATATATATATATATGTATATATATATATATATATATATATATATATATATATATATGTATATATATATATATATATATATATATATATATATATATATATATATATATATATATATATATATGTATATATATATATATATATATATATATATTAGATTTTACTTTCGATTTGAAATCTGTTTACTTTTTGCAGGTCTAATTAATTTAGGATCAAACTAATTTGCAATTAACTTAATTAAATAAATTTCATCAAGTTTTTTTTTCGGTCAGCAGCATGTTCAAGTTGTATCATAAGTTCTCTTTCTTATTTTAAATTGAAATTCGCCTATAATTTTATTTTTAAGGCATATTTATTAGATATATTCTGAAAATTAATTTTATTCAATGAAAATTGCTTTCCTGCTCGATATACCCTGTCGAAGATGTCATCCTGACGAGAACCGTTACGTTTTCAAGTTTGGTGCCATTCGATAGTTTTTTTTTTTAAAGTAACAAACGCGGTTATTTTTTATATTTTTATTCGACTTCTATTTATCAAAATAAACTCTATGTAAACCTATATAACTGTATCTATATGACTATACATATATCTTTATAACTATATAACTGTGCGTTTGGAAAAAATAAAGTTCACTTTTAATCACTAATGATACCTTAGATCACGGCATGAAAATCATTTATTTATTTTGAATAAATTGTTGCCTATTTTTATTTTTGTCCTAATAGTGACATCTGTAAACCAGAATACG
Organism: Parasteatoda lunata; assembly: GCA_949128135.1. Lineage (NCBI taxonomy): Eukaryota > Metazoa > Arthropoda > Arachnida > Araneae > Theridiidae > Parasteatoda > Parasteatoda lunata. The sequence continues at coordinate 104,649,108 of OX421970.1, forward strand.
AAACCTTTTATGCCATCTTGAAGTACTTTTTTTCTGAATAGTCCATATTTGCCACAGCCTGCATGAAGCACACATCGTTTTCTCATATTTGTAGCATATGCTTACAACATGGCTCTAATGTATGGTGTATGTCTCTTTTCAGTACTCGAAAGAAGATATTTGCGACAGTCATCGATAGGAGTCATCTATGCCGGTGGTCATCCGGGACTCATTGTTGGTAGAAGAATTCCTTAGTGACCGCTTCTTCATAGGTCTCAGCTTCTGAAGCTTTCCTATATAACAAAAACAATCTCTCATTAAAGCTTGGCCTCATCTTTGCGCTACCTTTAAAAAGATCCTCCACAAAGTAGTAACGAGTTTTCAGAGATAGTAGCCGATTCCATGTGCGTCCATGGAGTCATTCGCTAATTCAAAAAACACCGTAAACCCAAAACTTATCCAGATTTGCCTTAAAGAATTTGGTTTTCTATTTAAATTTTGAACTTATCCCTACCCAATGCGACAGAGTGTGGCTCTCCAAAGTATTAACGAGTTAGCAGAGAGAGCAGCCGATTCCATGTGCGTCCATGGAGTCATTCGCTAATTCAAAAAACACCGTGAACCCAAAACTTATCCAGATTTGCCTTAAAGAATTTGGGTTTCTATTTAAATTTTGAACTTGTCCCTACCCAACGCGACAGAGTGTGGCTCTCCAAAGTATTAACGAGTTAGCAGAGAGAGCAGCCGATTCCATGTGCGTCCATGGAGTCATTCCCTAATTCAAAAAACACCGTGAACCCAAAACTTATCCAGATTTGCCTTAAAGAATTTGGGTTTCTATTTAAATTTTGAACTTGTCCCTACCCAACGCGACAGAGTGTGGCTCTCCAAAGTATTAACGAGTTAGCAGAGAGAGCAGCCGATTCCATGTGCGTCCATGGAGTCATTCGCTAATTCAAAAAACACCGTAAACCCAAAACTTATCCAGATTTGCCTTAAAGAATTTGGGTTTCTATTTAAATTTTGAACTTGTCCCTACCCAACGCGACAGAGTGTGGCTCTCCAAAGTATTAACGAGTTAGCAGAGAGAGCAGCCGATTCCATGTGCGTCCATGGAGTCATTCGCTAATTCAAAAAACACCGTAAACCCAAAACTTATCCAGATTTGCCTTAAAGAATTTGGGTTTCTATTTAAATTTTGAACTTGTCCCTACCCAACGCGACAGAGTGTGGCTCTCCAAAGTATTAACGAGGTAGCAGAGAGAGCAGCCGATTCCAAGTGCGTCCATGGAGTCATTCGGCAATTCAGAGCAAAACCGTAGACCGCACGTTTATCCAGATTACCGCAAGGAATCGGGATTTCGTTTACATTTTGAAGTTATCCCAACTCCTCCCGAGGGGGTGTGGCCTGAATTTGAAGTTAGCATCACCTTTTAGAAATATTTCTCATAAGTATTTTTAGATTTTTGAACATATGCTGCTTTCTCGATAAACTAGATCGTATTCTGAACACTCTGTATAACACCTTTTTAAAAAAGTCTCAGTAAATTTTAATACCTTTCAAAAACAGAACTCATTTGTTAATATCTTAAAAACATTATTGAACTAAATATAGAATACACAGCCTCCAGAAACGGATTTCAGTAAAGGTAATCTACCCCTTAATCCTTATTAATGATCCTATAGGCTTTTCAACACTGACTCCCGAGGGTAAATGATGAGAAATATATTTATCGGAATCGATTCCTGAATCGGACATTTATCATGGACATTTCAGAGCATAAATAATAACTCCAAATTATCAATACCAACCCGAAACTTGACAGTTTCGATAAGAATTCCAATAAAAGTATTCGACCGAATAATTTCTCAAGAGACGATAAAAGCCACTTCAAGTCGGGCCAAGTGCAAACGAATGCGGGCATAAGTGGATATAAGCGGAAGCCTGGAAGAAAAAAACTGGAAAATGGGAATCAGGCACTTGCCTCGCATCATTAACAGAGTGGGTATTGATTATGAAATGAATAATTGAATTATTTGTAATATTATACGCTTCGCTTGAAACAGGAAAAATCATTCGAAAACACGCAAGAGGATAATCATGATTAATGGATTTTTACCTTATTAACTACTTAAACAAGTTGGAAGGCTCAGACCTGAATTTAATCACCTTTAATTGTCGGGGTTGTTCAGTTTCCCGGCAAGATGAATATATTTGTTTTTGAAGTAACTAGCCTTCTAACCTCTCTAGTCTAAATCCTCATGTATCGTACATGAGCATGGTATAAAGGAAATTAGAATTTGCTAAAATTTTACATAAATATGTTAAAAAGAAAAAAAAGTGTTGCTTTTGTAAATATTGAATTTTAGTTACAAGTTTAGAATGTCATTCAAATTTTTATAATGGTCACTATCTAAGTTAAGTTTTTTGAAGAAAAAAATTGAATGAATCATTTGATTATGAATTTCATTTATATTTTAACCTATCTTTTTCAATGAGATTATTACTTTAAAAGCACACTGAGAAAAAAAGTACGATCAAAACTATTAGAGTGTGGTAAAATTTACCGTTTTTCTGGTTCTATGGGAACACCAAAAACTTGCATACTTTTTACCGAAGTGTTTTGGTAGTTAACATGAAAAAATTAACCATAAAGTTTTTATAAAATTGGATTAAATTTGGCAATTTTGTAATGATACCTTGGAGTATGGCATAAAAATCATTTACTTGGTAAAACTTGCTTTTCAATGTTGTATTTGTTTACAAAATGTGAGGTAATATAGTTTTGAAAACCGTAATTTCCGATGAACCATATGAACGAAAAAATTATCAAATGAGCCATTTATTCAGATAAAACGATTTTTACATAAATATAATATTATTATAATGTCTCTCTAAAATATATTTATAGAGATTTCATACTATAAGATTATATTTTAGTATAAAAAACAAAAATAAAAAAATATAATCAAAGTTCGTAAATTGAAAAAGTCGGGAAAAATTTAAAATTGGTATTTTGTCATTTAAAGTATGTCACAAAGAAAAAATTTCATGTTCACGATTTTTTCTTGCATTTTTAGGGTGTAAAAAAGAAGAAAATTCATGTAGAAATAGCGTGCCCACCCTAAAAAAAAACTTTTTTTTGGCCGCCTAATTGATGTTTATTTGTAGAATTGCTCATATACACAATGAAATAAAAAAAAATTATTTTATCAAATAAAAATTATCGTTAAGTTTAAGGGTCTTTATAACTGCATCAGTTTTTTTACTATATGTTAAATACCAGATTTTTTAAACATACCTATTTCAAACATATCAACACATTGCATGAAAAAAAAAACATTATTGTAAAACTATCATGAAGTGCCACAGTATACTATAACAATTTTTTCTCTTCAATAAACCGTACTAGATTTCAAACATAAATACGTATTTCAATGAAAAAAATAATATATTCGATCAAAGTAAAATTATGATTGGGTTCAACGGCCTTACAACCTGATACAGTCTTAATAACTGTATCATATTTTTTTAAAACTATATGTTGAACATTAGATTTTATAACCTCTACACAGTGTCCTTAAAACAAAATTCATTAAAGTAAAACTATAATAAAGGGTAACGGTCTAAATAAATACAAAAATTTCTCTTTTCTATGAATTGAATCAGATTTCAACCATAAGTATGCATTGTAATAAAATAAAATATATGACTAAAGTAAAAATATGATAAGGTTCAAGGGTCAGCTTAGTTGTTAAATATTTATTTTAATAAAATTTTCTAGATTACCAACATAACTATAAAACAGCGAAAAGTAATCTATTAAAGGAAAAATAAGATGAAATTCAACCGTCTTAATAGCTATACTTTTATCAATGACTTGCATTACATTTAAAACATGCCTACATATATTGCAATAAAATAAAAATAAAAATTGATTAATTAAAAAAAATTCATCAGACTTCTTAAATGTGTCCATTTTTTAATAATATAGTGCTTTGAATTTCAAACATATATACATAATGGAATCAATTAAAAATATTTGATCAAATTAAAATTATCGTGACGTTTAATGGTCAGTTTTCTTAATATATGTTAAATACTAGACTTTCAAACATATCTACACACTGAAATAAAATATAAAAAATAATTATTGTAAATTATCGTGACATTTAATGGTCAGTTTTCTTAATATATGTTAAATACTAGACTTTCAAACATATCTACACACTGAAATAAAATATAAAAAATAATTATTGTAAATTATCGTGACGTTTAATGGTCAGTTTTCTTAATATATGTTAAATACTAGACTTTCAAACATATCTACACGCTGAAATAAAATATAAAAAATAATTATTGTAAATTATCGCGACGTTTAATGGTCAGTTTTCTTAATATATGTTAAATACTAGACTTTCAAACATATCTACACACTGAAATAAAATATAAAAAATAATTATTGTAAAACTATTATGAAGTGCCACGGTATAAATAACCATAAAAAATTTTCTTTTCCATAACATAAGATTTCACTAGATTTCAAACATAACTACGTATTTCAATGAAAAGAAAATATGTCCCAGCAAAGTAAAAAACATTACTGGATTTAACGGCCTTCCCAGTTTTAATAATTTTTATTGCGAAATTTTTTATCAAAATCATTTGTACTTACTGCAATGAAAAATGCATGTTACCAAAGTTAAAAATTGATGACCGAACATTTGTGCATTCAAAAATATGAGAAAGCAATTTTAAAACTTTGGCGTTTTCCTAAACTTAATTGAAATTTCATCCCGTTCTGCTTAAGCTTAATTAAAATATACATCTACATTCTTCTGCAGCCTGCTGTTGATGCATGAAATGCTATTTTTAGTTCCGGTTTCCATTTTATTTCCCTTCGAAATGTCATTTCCAGATTCACGATCAATTTATTTTTGGAGTATTCTCCGAATATGTGTAAATGTAGAAAAAGAAAAGTAAAAATGGTGTGAAGAATCGATTCCCTTAAAACGATATTGAATATCATCCTCTCCCTTCCCTAATGTTTTGAAGAAGTTTAGTTTTCCTGGAATATTTCACTTTGAAATACTTTTCAAGCTGTTGTCCTCTTCATTTTAAAATGTGGGTTAACACAAATTTAGTATAATTTTTTTTTCTTTCTTTCTTTTCTTTAATTTGAAGTAAGATCAAGTCCCTCGACAGATTAGTAGACGCACTATAAGATTCTATGTAAAATATAGTTATCAGGTGATACTATACAGCTTTATTGTTTTAACACGACTAAAACCGGTTTGCACTTGCTTACATTCGTGTATCAATTGGTTTAATTAGACGATACATAATATAAATTTGACGATTGGATAAATTAGACGATATATTATACATAGAATATTTATTATATCAGGTATTATATTAGTATATTATAATAATTAGACTAAATTATTAAACGCACTGTAGTTTCTTAATAATTACATGCTTTGCACGAGTTTATATACCATATTTTCATATTTAAACATACATGTAATGGTTTTTATTCCAGAGATTTTTTATATACTTCCTATTTGTATTTATTTTTAATGTATTGTATAGCAATGTTAACCAGTTGATACACGAACGTTAACAGTTGCGACCCGATTTCAGTCTTGTAAAAACAATAAAGCTGTATATAGTATCACTAGATAATCTCGATTTTACATAGAATCTTGTAGTGCGTCAAATAATTTGGACAGGCACTAAATTAGTGCTATAAAAATATTGTAAATCTTAGTTGACTGACACAATCTTGCCAGGAATTTTAACTATGCAGTTTATGTACTTTCTAGCGCTCAGACCTGTTCTACAAGTCCATCAAGTATGCAATTTCTTTGTAAATATCATGCAAACAATAAATTAATGTATAATTCCTTCACGATTTTATCGTTATTATTTAGTTTTCGGAACGTAACAGAATCTCTTCTGTTGACAAATTTTGTAATTAATCTCGAAATTAGAAAAGAACAAATATTCTGATTTAAAATATTAATTAACTTCAGTTACAGTATCTTCAGTTGATAAATCGTATTAAATTTCGAGATTAGGTATAGAATTATTATGATTTGCGTGTATAAAGTATTGAACGTGGATCAACATATGCATAAGAAAATTGACTAAGCTATTAAATCATAAACATAACATTTGATCCCGTTTCTTAAACAACTGTTAAAACTATAGTATTTTAAAAGAAGTTACTAGTGAATAATGGTTAATCGTAGTGTTTAAATAATATTCTGCAAACATATATTGATAGATAATGTATCTTTTTTAAAAAACTTAGGGGATAAAAATTTAGGTTGATTGTTTATTACTGAAAAAAAATTTTTTGTGGTAAGTTTAGTTCAATAACTAACATTTTGAACTAATTTTAAACACTTTGCACATTCAAATGCTTTTTCCAAGCTATTTCCATTAACAATTACTTTAAGATAACTCCAAAATAAAAAGTACTCCAAAGGTATGCTTCTTTTTTCCACTACTTAAAAAAGACTAGCCATTACGTTTCAAAACAAATTATAAAAAAAAAAGAATTTTCTTCACAGCATTATCTTTTTTTAAAGATAAAATCCTCAAAAAAGGCTTGATGCTCCCTTTTTCAAATAATAAATTTCTTTCTTCTTAATTTAAAAAGAGAATACATGATACAAGGGACAAAACAGGTTTTATAATACCAACAACTGTTACCATACTCTACACTCTCCGTTATAACAAACTACTTCTATTTTAATCAGAGTCATTTGTTTTCTCTTAGATAAAAGACTTTTCTCCTTTTCTAACATCGTTAATTTTTAGTCTATAATGGCGGAGCTCGCATATTCTTCAAGAAGGAAGGCAATGATTTATCGTTTCAACCTAAAGAATCTTACCCTAACGTCAAATTTACAGTCACGCGGAACAATCATTTCAGTGTTTTAAACAAAGTCAAACCGTCCCGATGTTGCTCTTTCCATGTCACACAGAGTTTTGGAAAACTTCTCGAGTTTAAATTTGTATGCGTTCACGCAAAAATGCATTTTAGAGAAGGAAAAGAAGCGAACTGAAATCTTTACGCACTGAATCTTTGCTCTGAATTCCCTGAATTATTTGGGCTGTAAGTTTAATGTTCATCTGATGCATTTTAAAGCTATAATTAAGTATGATAGTTATAGATGTGCACAGTCATCAAATGTTTTAATTAATTATTACAATTTCTCAGAATAGAAGAGTTGAAACTCGTAAGTATCCACTCAAAAATGCATTTTAGAGAAGGAAAAGAAGCGCACTGAAATCTTTACGCACTGAATCTTTGCTCTGAATTCCCTGAATTATTTGGGCTGTAAGTTTAATATCCATCTGATGCATTTTAAAGCTATTATTAAGTATGATAGTTATAGATGTGCACAGTCATCAAATAATTGAATTATTTATTACAATTTCACAGAATAGAAGAGTTGAAACTCGTAAGTATTCACACAAAAATGCATTTTGGAGAAGGGAAAGAAGCGTTTTATGCATGTCTCTTATTCAGTATTATAAATATTTGATGAATTTTAGAGCCAAAATCAAAAATGGTAGTTATAGATGTTAATATTCATCAAATATTTTAATTAATTATTGTAACTTGTCAGATTAGAAGAGACAGCATTTTAATTATTTTTCGAGTTCGGTAAAAATTGTTTTATGCACTGAAACTTTGACTCAGTACCTGTACTCAGTATTTGATGCCTTTTTGAGTCATAAATCAAAATGATAGTCTTAGGCGTCAATAGTCATAAAATATTTTTAATAATTATTATTATTTTTCATACTAGAAGAGACAAAATTTGAATTATTTTTTGAGGTTAACACAATGCCTTTTATAGAAGAAAAAGTAGCATTAAATGTTCTTAAATTTTTACTCATTTAGTATAATGTATTTTTTAAGCATTTTTGAGCCATAAATAAAAATAATAGTTTTAGGTGTTAATAGTTATATCTTTTAATTAATTATTATAATTTCCCATGTTGGAAGAGACAGAATTTCAATTCATTTTCGAGGAGAAATTCGTAAGCGTTCACTGAAAAAGGCGTTTTAGGAAAGGAAAAAAAGCGTTTCATGCACTATAATTTTTTCTTATATCTTCAATACATTTTAGAGCCATAAATAAAAATGATCGTTTTAGGCGTTAATAGTCATAAAACATTTTAATCAATTATTATAATTTTTCATATTAGAAGAGAGAGAATTTAAATTCTTTTTCGAGTATCAATTCGTAAGCGTTCACTCAAAAATGCGGGTTAGTTCCATCAAAAAGTCCTAGATGAAGGTAGATTTCTCCCTATACTTGATCCAGGAGTTCCCTTGTCTTCGGGATTGGGTTCAAAATTACAAGGCTAAGGAGTTGAGCATGAGCAGTCGTAAACCCGAAAAATTTGGTTTGCTGTTCAACGAAGGTAATAAAGCTTAGTTAGGAATTTAAAAAAAATGAACAGAAATTTACAGAATGAAAATTTTAGCTTGAGAAATACAAAAGTCAAACGAAAAATGCTCAAATTATTGATTCCTTAAATTTATATTCTAATTATCTTAATCATTTATTTTTTTTCTTTAAATGATGATTGCTTTAAAATAAATCTTTAATATCTAAGGACTTATATATTTTAATACAGTAAAGCCCATTTTTATTTAGGAAAAAATTATTAAGTAAAAATCCTTTCTATTTCCAATCGAATTATTTTTAAAAAATATTTCTTTTCCTAATTTAATTTAATTTGATAAATAAATAAAAAAAATCTACTATAAAATTAAATTATGCATGCTAAAATTTTTTAGAAAATTGATTTTATTATCCTTTAATTCAATAAAAATAAATTCCTATTCTTCAATTCAATTTAAATTTAGAAATGAAGATCAATCCATTGATCTTCACTCCTAATTGTGATAATCATTTACAAAAGAGCGTCGTAATTACTTCAGTATTTTAGAATAAAAATCACAACGCAGTAGAGTATAATAACTGAACTCCGCAAAATTCCTCATTACCAAATTTGCAAAGTTAATTAATGGAATTAATTATACCCAAGGAGAAAAATAATGAATAGAAGTTAGTTTTAGGTAAGATTAAGACATTGGAGTATTGGTTTGTAATTAGTCTCTGCTGATTGTTTTGCCTTATCTGTTATAATTTATCTGAGATATTTTTCAGACTTATTGAATATAGAGGATATAAATTATTAATTTAGAAGATAAAATTTATTAGGGTTGTTTTTCAAAATAACTGATTCATTATAAGATCACAATTGTTAACAAATAATGTACATTCTTTTAATAGTTGTGATTTTCTTAAAAAATTAAGAATGTTTGGTTAAGTTTGGCCTAACTAAATGACTATTATGAAAATGATTAAAAATTGAAAGAACAAACTATAATTTCTGAGAATAAAATGCATCTATTTGGTTTTTCAATATATATATATATATATATATATATATATATATATATATATATATATATATATATATATATATATATATATATATATATATATATATATATATATATATATATATATATATATATATATATATATATATATAAATATATTAAAAAACCAAATAGATTTTTTTTAAATCTACTTTAAAATTAAAAAAACATTCAACAAAAAAATCGAAATTTTTAAAAATTCTCCCTTTTTTAAAAAATTCTCAAACGAACTATTTTAATATGTTACTTAAAAATAGCAAATATTTATACATATATATATTTTTAGTGTGTGCCACGTTATGAATAACGGTTTAAAGTAAGAAAAAATTATTAACAAAAATTAATTTTAAAATTTTCAAAAACTATTTAAACAATTAAAAATTTGGAATATCACTTTTCTGTGCAAGAATGTTCATTTATTTATCTGTAGTTTCTTTTTTAAAAAAAAAAATTTAATTGTGGTTCGAAACGCTTCCACAAAAAAAATATTTCAAAGACGCAGATATATTTTATTTTATTTTATAAAAAAAATTGAAAGAACGCAAAAAACCATTCAAAGAATGTGTGGTACACTTTTTTATATTGCTTACCAATCACTTTTATTTTGCTTTAGAACTTATGCCTGTCGTTAGGCTTCCTTTTATTTCAAAGGATTGTTTCTCGGTCTGATGATTTGCTGATTTATCCGACATTTACAAAACTCTTTTCCTGAGATGCTCAGATAGGTTTCTGAAATTTCCAAAGTAGATTGGAATGCAACTCGAACAGACCATGCATTGAGAATATTTCAAGATTTCTTTTGTGGCAAGCTGTTGTTGAATTTATAAACGTCTTTTAGTATAATTTCGTTCTTAAACTTTCACTTTCGTCATAGCTCGAAAATATACGCTTAAGAAAATTGACAAAGCTTGAAAAGCTTTTATAAAATTGAATAAAACTGAGAGAGAGACTTTTAAAACATTGATGACGGGTGACGAGTTAACTCGTCTTTTCAAACCCAAATGGGTTTGACCAATGACGAGTTAAATCGTCATTGCAATTGCATTAGTTGTTTCAATTCAAGAAACCCAGGGCGATATAGAATATTACAAAAGCTTTGTCCGTCGTCTTAAGTCAAAAAGCTTTACGTATCACGTCTTAAAAATAATAGCTGGTGATAAGCTTCTGTGCAAAGTAGGTTGCTCATTTTGAATGTTTACAGAATTAAATAATTTCTTAAAATATTTCGAGAAATAAAGTTTTCCGTCTGTTATTCAGAAATTATTATTTATCAATAAAGATAGTAGTTTTTATTTCTATTCATAAAAAATCAACAAAAGCTTTTTTTTAAATTTTTTTATGCGGTTATATGTTTTTTAATCGATATTTTGCAGTTGGATGGAAAAAAAAGTAGATAAGTAAATTATTGTTGAAAACAATCTGCAGCGAGAAAATTTTTAATTAGAAACCCTAGTTTTAAAAATGAGAAACAAACACACAGAAATTAATACCATATTTTCCAAAAAACGGTTATATCCTGTTATTTTAAAGTCAAAAATTAAAATCTGCCCTAAAACGATATTTTTAAAACACATATTAGCTTTATTTTTCTCCTCTGTTCAACAGCTACAACTAAAAAACATTTACTTTTAAGATTAAATCACTAAATTAACATATTGGTGTGTAAAATTCCGGTGATTAAGTAAAAATTATTTCGTGTTAACTATTCCTCAATTACTATAAATCTGAGTTTGTAAATTTCTTTACGCCTACAATTTTATTTACTAGTATTTAAAAAAAATTCTTCAGACTGAAATTAATACCATATTATACCTAATACCATACTATAACATATAATACCTAGTACCTGATAGTACGTAAAATGTAATGTTTATAAATTTACAAGTACACTACTTTAATTTTCATTCTGAAGTTATGGTAAAACAACCGGCGGCAGCCTGTTCATCCAATTAACTGCAAAACTTGCGGTAAAGTAAATTTTTTACCCGTACGTTTTTGAAACCATTTACAAGTAGCATGAATTCAAGACTGTAAAAAATTAATTGGGCATTAGAGATAGTTTATCAGTCTTATGGTTCGGCCATCTATGCGTGCATGGGTGTACTGTGTTCTAATAGTCCAGGGTCATAAATTAAGGATTACAGAACACTGAAACTCCTCATGTGTTGAAGAGAATGGAGGAAATGATGTGATGTCAACTTTGGGACACAAACCTTCATTCTGCAGGTCATGAGACAGACAGTGTACATGACTTAACAGTGTACGTGACTCAAATGAAAACAATACACGTTTTTAAGATCAAATACTACACTCAACAGGCTTTTTCTTTTTCCTTAAAAATCAAAGTGGTTTAAGTCAGTTATAATCCTAAGAATCAATAAACTTTCTTGAAATATTTTTCTAAATTTTCTAAATCACTGTGGATAGTAGTTTACAATTTATATGTGAGTAGTTAACTTCTTAAATATTAATTTATTATTACGATAGAATTTAATCAGTTAGTATTTTGCGAGTCGGGCTGTTTAATTTTTTTCTAGATCACCAAAAAACTAATTACTTTTCAACCAGAGTGATTAATTATTTCATATAAATTTAATTTTATGTATAAGATAAATATACTTCGTCACGTCCACAAAGTAATATTTTTCTTTCTCGAGTTATCACAATTATATTATAATACCTTTTTTTTAGTTTATTAAAAAAAATAATGGTTAGATAATGAACTAAACAGAAATTAAGAAGCGGAAAAAGGGGCATGATGTAATAAACTGTTTTTCGTTAGTTTACAGAAATTGGAAGAACAAAAAAGTTGCAAATTATTTATTGCTCGTTTTCACCTCCTGCAAGCACAGTGAATATCAAAGAAACTAAACGAGTAAAAAAGTTTAATTAATGCTTAAAAAACGTTGAATTGTGTGTTCCTTTAAAGACGCTAAGAAAAAACAAAAACTGAACCAACTAAAATAATGAGTCTCCCATAAATATAAGCTTCATATGAAAACCTCCGTTAGGGCAAAAAACCTGAACTAAAATAACAATTTACTTAGGATAGCAAATTCCCATCCAAATTTACGAGGCGAACCCCCATTGATTATCGTGACATAATCGAAAACTGCCACAAACCATTTATAAAACAAGATAGCTATTTTTAAGGAAAAACAAATAACTTAACTATGTAGCAATTTATTACTTTTTTTTTTTTCAAAATAAGTGCTTTTTATTTTGAAAGAATGCACGTCTTTGATTAAACTTTCCAAAGGGATGACCCAGTCTTTTATTTCTGTAATCAATTATAATTGGCTTACAAATCTCGGAACATAAATCCATTTTCTTGGGAGAATATCTATAAAAAAATTGGTTTTCATGCTCATTAACCCGAGGAATTTATGAACGCTTAATGATGTTGTTTTTATTCCTCAATTTATTCACGTTTTTTTTTCCTCCTAGTCTAAATTATAAGTTCTTCAAGCATGTAAATGAAAACGAAATAAACTGAGCATTATTTTTTATGTTAAATGATGTTTGCAGCTAATTATCCTATTTAAGAAATAATTCAACAATTAAATACTTAAGCATAAACATCTTTACCTTGGTTTTTTTTCCTCATTTTAAGTTTCCTTTATGTTTGGTCACTTTCTCCGCATTTTTATACCCGTGATATTACTTGATCAAATTTCTAGCGTTTTCCTTAAACATTAATTTTTTCTATCTTAAAAAATAAAACTCTCTCTATAATTAATACATTTATATAAGCATTAATCAAAAATTAAATTTAAATTATGAATCGCAAATTTTTATATTAAAAAACAATTTGCGTTTTATTACCCTAAACAAATAAAATTTCCACTGAATTTTTGTACCACATTTAAATAAATATTGTTCAAATCATTATTGTTATTTTTTTCTTTGAGGTATAGTAATATGTAATTACCAAAAAAAATTTTAAATATTGAAAGAAAGTGATAAAACAATATTTATTCCTCGAGGTCTGGGCCACTTAAAACAGGTCTTTTATATATATATATATATATATATATATATATATATATATATATATATATATATATATATATATATATATATATATATATATATATATATATATATATATATATATATATATATATATATATATATATGTATATATATATATACATATATAGTGATTATAAAATATATTCGTCGGCGTATTACCTTCAGAAGAGCATACTATTTAAATGAAAAAATGAAAGGTATTATGATTTAAGCGCTGAAGAATACTAGTAAAAACGAGTGAAAGTGTGATTAAAACCATTTAAAACAGAGAAGGAACTATGGACACACATGTTAAATATTTTCAAAGTATAAAATACTTTTCTTTAAATCATTCTCTGATTTCAAAAAGTTTTTATTAAACTTTCTTCCCGTTAGTGGGCACAAAAAATAGCGATGCTTGGCAAAAGCATAACAAAGTTGTGTTTAGGGATAAAGATTTCAAATTTGAAAATATTTAACATGTCCATGTGTGTCCGTAGTTCTTTGTCTGTTTTGTCTAAAGATCTTATATCCATCTAAGAAAAAAAATTTGGTCAAACTTATAATAATATTATAAAATTTACCGTTTTTCTGGCTCTATGGGCACATTTAAAAAATCAGTAATTTATACCGAAGCGTTTTGATAATGATTTTAGTAAAATTTATTATAAACGTATAATACATTTTAAAGTTTCTCATGACACTTTTAATTTTTTACATCTTTCTTCACCTCATAAAATTTATTGTAAATTTTATAAATAAAAAATTTATGAAATTTCCAGAGGAATGGTTTAAATACCATATTATTTAGTTTTGTTAACCCAAACTGTGATTTTTTTTTTCCAGAAATGTTTTAACCAAGATGCTCGATAGTTTTTTCTGCGCGTGTATATAATGTTTTTACTTCGTGTATATTTGTATAAATAACTTATTTTAGATTAGATTTATATTTTAAGTACAAAACTTAATAAATGTATAACTTTAATATAAATAGGTTTTTTTTAAAAAAAATAAATGTGTTTAGGCGAGTACGACTCATTATTATCTTCCCGACTGCTGATCATATCATTAAAATTATTATGATAGCTCATCATTTGTTATAATTAATAATAATCTATAAATATTTGATCCATAATTAAATACATTTTTTGCATCGCAGCCTATGCACCGTAGTACGTTAAATATGGTCAAATTGTGGTAACGAAAAAATAAGCTACTATTATAAAAAAGAAAAAAAGATATAGGATGTTAGTCTGAAGTTTCTACTTGAGAAGTTTTTCTCTACTTTTAAGGAAAAGAAAAGTATTTTAATAACTTATAAAATATGGTAGCATTTTTCACAGAGGCTTTTACGTTTTCATGAAAATGCTTAAAATTAATATTTATTTCTTTGGCTCTATGCTGTAGAGATTTTCTTTTAAATATCGATAAAAATTTTAAACAATCTATGAAACAAAAAAGAAAATCAGCAAGCAAAAAAAATTTAAAAATATTCAAGGGACTGAACTTAATGAGATGTTTTTGAAACAGCTTGTGAATACGCCCTAGTGAGTTCTTCTTTTTACTTAAAAATCTTTACCAGCTATTATTTTTTTTTATTTTACAAAAAATATACATCCCTTTTTTTAACGATCTTTAAAAAAAACGAAGAAATATCTTTTTACAAAGCATATTTTCGTTCTTGTATAATGAAAAGCATGAATATTGTTTTTAAGTTCCTTCGAGTTCAACTGCTTAAAATCCTTTCAAGAGGGAAAACTACCATTTGGCCCCGCAAGTGACAAAAGAAAGTCGTTACTATTTTTTCTTAACCGTAACGGATGGTAACGAAGAAAATGATAAATAAAAAACTAGAATAAAGAACGAAAACAGTATTCTCTTTTTGATGAAGAAGAAAACTTTAAAATAAATATATATCGCGATACCATATGTTCTTCTATTTCGAATTAAGACTGTTTCACACGCAAAAGGAAAATCCGCATTTTTTTTTTTCTTCTTCCGGTTAAAATTAAGGCGTGGGTGAAAAAGAAATTGGGAAACTTGGCTGTGGAGTTGGCGTTAAGTTGTGACTTAATACTCTTATGTTCTCTTTTGTTTTTGTTCTTCCCCGCTAATGACTGCACAAAGAAAAGATATTTCTTTCTGATTTTGTTTTTAGAATCCGGAGAAAATTGGTTAGTTACGGGAGGGAAGTGTGTAGTGCCTTTAAATTGCATCACAAAATTTGATTTGTTTGGGGGTGTCGTTTTCCTCAACTAAAGGAAGGTTGTCTTGTTTTTCAGAAAAACTTAAATGAGATTGTTGCGTTCGGCTGAAAAGATTTAAAATTGAAATTTTCCTTTTTTTTTTTTTGCCTTTTTGTGAAATTGGAAAGCGTTGAAATTATACATTATTCATTCGTAATAGTTTCAAGCCTAAAAAGAAATATAGCAAATTATATTTTTGAATTTGTTATACAAAGTGTTTTTAAAAACAAAATAAGAATTAGAAATTTTTTTATTTTGTTTTTGGAATGAAATGAATGTAAATTTAGTTTTTCAGAAGAAAAAAAATAGACATTTCTTTAAAATGCTATGGTATATTTTTAAATTATTATAAATTAATGTTTTAAATAATAAATGCGGCTAGTGGGATCCTCCCCGTGTTCGCTGTCACTACTCAACCCCCAAAAGATTGCAAAGTTTGCTTTGCAAATGATGTTCGCTTCACTACTACTCACTCTTAAATTATGCCTACGACAATTCAAATTTTCAATTGTAATTGAGTTCAAAACAATCTCATTTTCAATTCCTCAATTCCAATCTAAAGAGTTGGTAAGACTTGTATCAACCTTTTATCTTTCGTCTCTCGGAGACTTTTACTTTTAAAAGAAGTCGATCTATCCAATAGTTCACCAACCATCAGCAACTGCTCGATTTTACCTAATTTAAATAGAAATAGAAAATGTTATTAAATGATTTAAAAAACAAATAAGTTAAAACACGGAAATATTTCTGAAACTCAAATTAATATCTACTTGTACAGTTATTGTCTATATATATATATATATATATATATATATATATATATATATATATATATATATATATATATATATATATATATAGACTTCCATTTTCGGACCCATCCAAGGTAACTATCAAATTAGACGCGCTTTAGTATTGCAGTAAGAACGTGCCATAAGATATCACTTTATTTATGCTTCTGTTTTCATATTTTGTGATCTGGCATGTGATATTTTGTGATCTTATTACGAAAATATTGTAAATCATTCTTGAAAAATTCCGGTACGCGTATTTTAATTCTCTCCTCACTATATAGATTTCCTTTCGTGTGCTGTTATGTAATTTCTTTACATTTAATTTTCTGTTTTTTGCTCGATTTGTTTTACTTCGAATATATTTTTTCTTAAAGTGTTCTATTTTCGTTTCAATTTTTTTGAGTGCTCTTCACACTATTGTATTGATATATTTTGTTTTAGCTATATTGATACAATATGAGAAAGCATTTCTTTTTGCGGATATAATCGTGTGAGCTGATGAAGAGATTATATCTTTTCTTTATTTTGTTTTCCGGATTTTTAATATTTTTTTAAGATAATTAAAATACATATATTTTTTTTTAAATACATTTGAAAAATACTTTTAATAATTTTCTTCTCTTGACATATTTTTTTTTAATTTTTTATATTTTCTCAATATTTTAAATGTGATGTAAACCTTTAAAATATATTATACATTTATTATAAATTGTAATAAAATCACTACCAAAGCGCTTCAATAAAAATTACTGATTGTTTAAATGTACCCATAGAGCTAGAAAGATGGTAAATTTTACCATATTCTGAAAGGTTTGAAAATACTTTTTTTCCCTCAGTGCATTGTAAGATCTTCTTAGACAATAATAATGAAGTTTGATTTTAATTTAATTTTCCAAAATGCTAGCCATGTTGTAACTTTTTTATTTCTTAAACCATTCAATAATATTTCTCATTTCTACTTTTCTAAGTTTAAATGAGGTAAAATATAGCTTTCGGATTATAAACTATTGGGTGTGTCGACTTCTTTTAATTTTAGAAGTCTTTCAACTTTCTGAGTGATTTAAAATAGAGATTGTTTTAAACTCAATTACTAATGAAAACTAGAAATGAAGATGATAATTATTTATATTTCTAGGAAAAAAAGTAATACATTTATTAACTCACTCGTTTTCTATTCTAAATTCCCATTTATCAAAATAATTATCAAATAATATCAAAATAATTAATTTTTTTTTTTAAATTTTCATAGAACTCTAAAAATTTGAATTAAACTCTAGAAGCAGAAAAAAATTCATGTAAAAAAATTGCAGCACATGCATGGTAATGGCATTTCTGGTATAAAAAAAAAAACATAATTCTGGTTATTAAAAGCAAAATATACGGCATTTAAACCAAATGTTATTAGGGAATTTTTTTCTTTCGTGTAATTACTGGAAGTTACTGGCTTACCGGAAGTTCTGGTTTTCTAAACTATAGTTCTTTTTAGTACATATTTCGTAAATACATAACTGAAAATTCAATTTTACCAAATAAATGATTTTTATGTCATGTTTAAGGTATTTAGATAAAATTATCAAATTTATCATATATTATAAAACCAGTTAGAGCCAAAGTTATGACAAAAGCTCTTCAGTAAAAATAACCGAGCCTTTTCGTTTTAGAGGCAGTAACAGGGTAAAATTGACAGTACGATGTTTACCACATTCTGGTAGTTTTGACAATATATTTTTTTTCTCAGTGTGTCGAACAACAGGCACTCTATCGTTCAATTTCTTTGCAAAATAATTTTTGAAATAAATCCAGTGTCAATATATTCGTTTCGGCTTGGAAATACATAGAAATATTTTTGTGAATGAATTTCTGGAATGAATAAAAATGTGTGGAATATTGTTGGAATTTATTGTAATAGAATGTAACAGAATTCCTGTCAGGCAACTAATTTTTTTTCTTGTTTGGTTTTGGTGAGCACAAGAGGAGATATATTTCTTTTTTTCCTAACCAGACAATAACAAAGTATGAAAATTTTGAAAAAATGCGAATTTTATGATAATATTCAAGATTTAGAATTATTTTCAATTTCCTAAGAGACATAAAATAATGCTTCGGTATGGAATTTAGGTAAAGGTATTCAAAAACCCTTATATAATGATATTGCATTACGACTATATAAATCTACTGTAAAGTATTTGCAAAAGCTTATCGCGTAAAAAGTTCACACGGAAAAGTTCATGAATTACTTTAGCGCAAATTTTCATCAATGAATTTCTTTGTAGAATGCATTAAACACAACATGTTTAAGAAATCTTCGGTGTTTAATCCAATTATTCGTATTGTATTCTTTACTGAAGAAATATAGTCTCTTAATAATAAGCCATCGTGATTGCAGATTGTAAATTTTGGTAAAACAATATTTATTATAAATTTGGCGGAATCTTTATTTGAGTAGTTAAATTTTTAATTTGTTTAGATGTTAGAAACATTGTAAAATCCTATGTCGTTTTAGCTTAAAACATTATTTTATACTTTACCACACATTTTTTTTTTCAATTTTTTAGCTTTTATTTAATTTTCAAAACTATAAGGTGAATTTTAAATAAATTTTTAAGAGAATCAATTTCAATTGAATTATAAATTATTATGTAGTACATTAAAAACAGAGATTAGTTCGGACTCTAAAACAAAACGTACAACAATGTGATAAATATTACCGTCTAGCCACCGCGAGAACTCATCAAGACACCAGACTTTCGTGTAGGTAGTTAATACATTTATGCTGATAAATGAGAGCGAAAAGAGGTATAAAGAAGTCATTTGCGCATTGCTTTAGGTTAGGATAACCATGTCATTGTTAAGATTTCCCCCATTAAAAAGGATTTTCCTCTTGTTTCTATAGCAACAGACTACGTCAGATTTTTAATCAGGAAAAGTTTTTGTGAAAACTTGAACATCCTAAGTTTCAGTTCAGTTTGAGTTGTTATATAATTATAGAATATGATTTGGAAGCTTAAAGCAGGATGAAAGAAAATAACTTTTCGTATAGCAAGTTCGTATAACTTGTTACGATATGGTAAATGGCAATAGACATATTTTGTTTCGATCTAGTTAACATTTTATTACGGAAGCAGGGTGTCCTATGAATGACTGACTGATTTTAAAATTAAAAAATCTCGAAAACAAATGATAATAGAGTAATGAAACAAAGAGTATGCCTTTTGTTAAAGCCGTAAAATGTTTATGCAGGAATTTCAGAATTCGGTATTCAGAATTCGGAATTATAATAATTTCAGAATGCCTCCGTAGTTTAAGCCCCCTAATCAGTACAACAAACATCTTCCCCGCTTATCGTTAGAATTGATCACTTTGATTATCTTTGGTTAGTAAGTTATGTGTTGGTAACTTTTGCAACTAATATTCAAAATTTCATTTGAAAACTTTTATAGTTTGCATAATAAATTTTCCAACAGTTTATTTCCTCAATTCAAATTTTTATAAGAATTTGAAATTTGAAATCAGTAAATCCTCCTCTGAACACTTTGTTTATAAGTAAAAATCCAAAGCACCAAGAATATGTTCAAGAGTTGAAATCTGATAAAAAAAAAGGTTGGCTTAACAGATTAGAAGGTACCATACATTCTAATGAACACCTTTGGCCGGATAGCCTGGTCGGTAGGGCGCTGGGCCCATGTCCGAGAGTTCATGGGTTCGAGC
Source organism: Parasteatoda lunata (assembly GCA_949128135.1). Lineage (NCBI taxonomy): Eukaryota > Metazoa > Arthropoda > Arachnida > Araneae > Theridiidae > Parasteatoda > Parasteatoda lunata. The sequence continues at coordinate 104,669,328 of OX421970.1, forward strand.
CCCGCCGGCCGAAGACTCTCCGTGTAGTTGGTGACTGATGCACGTTAAAATTCCGTCAAGTCGCAAAGTCCTCCATGTTCCCATAACAAATCAATACCTCTGAAGGTACTGGATTGGAGATCGATCGTTATCTGATTCTGGTCAAAATTACGATCTGTGGATGAATGAGTGGATGTATGAATGGGTCCGCTTTATAAACAGGTGTGACGTATGATGTGGCAGAAGTCGAATTCTGGGCCTTAGATGGCGGCACTGAAAAACAAGAATCGCACACTATGCCTTAAATTTTCTCGGTTTCACCAAGCTGGCCTGCCCGTGTGGCATGTGGCATTAGAACCAAACGCGAATTTCTGGTATTGGAATATCAAATCAAAATGGAAACAATTTTATGTCTTTTAGATTTTTTTCAGGAACTCTGTGCAGATTACAGCACCATTTCATAATTAATTTCCAAAGTTTCTGCAAAAACTTTTAACAGTTTTTACAATAAAAGAAGCAGTTTGTTTTATTCATGCATCCTCATACTTTTCCAAGATTTCTAATATTTAAAGCTGTCGTTCCTTCGTTGGATTCCTTCTATAAAATGTACTTTTTACACGAGGGTAAAAAATTAGATTTTTCTGACCCTCAAATATAAAAAAAATAATTTTTTTTATCAACTTTTGAAAATTTTAAATAATATTATCTTTAAATGCAACAAGGCTTTTTCTGAACTATAATTTCATTAATTTTAACAATGTCATTCTCAAAAATATGCAATGTATTCTTAAATACTCTCCATATTTTAAATGAACCGCTCCTTTAAATTAAAGGAATATATCATGATAATGTTAAGGTTAAAAAAACTATACAGGTGTTTATGGAAATTTGATTCTTAAGTCATTTGCACAGCCGATATTGATTGAGAGCACATCATTTCTCATTGATGGAACTATACTTTACGAACAACCTTAACAACATTATGTAAATTATGTTACTTAAAAAGTGCATTATCGGATCAAAGTTAAAAGCTCTCTTAAGTTCGATCTTATTGAAAATGTCAAGCATATTTTATACAAGGCGTTGGCCATGAGATCCTTGAAGGAAGTCATTAAATGATGATAAAATAGTTTCCAGAAAGTGCTCCTTCGGGATTTTTTGGGAAGTAACTCATGTTTTGACGTTTATTTTACGACTTTCTCTTTTTTTTCTTCAGGCATTAAATACGCCAGCTTATTTTCCATAAAATGCTGGCAATAACATGTTATTCGGAGAAATAGCCATAAAATTCCTCTAATTTAAAAAGTAAATACTCTAAAATTAATGAAAGATGTGACTCTGCGGAATTACATGAAACTCAAACCATGTGACTTAAATTTTAGTGTCACAAACTTAACATTTTTTGGAAATCAAATATTTTGAATCAACTCCAACTTTCCAGAATTTTTTTTCTAAAATTTGTCTTAACCTTTTTCTGGAAATCAATTTTCTCTTAAATCAAACTTCTCAATCTTCTTGAATCAGATAATTCTAAAGCCAGACTAAATGTTTTCCTGAAACCAATTTTAAAAAAACAACTTAACATTAAGAGACTTAACATTTTTTTGAAATCATACTTATTTAACATTTTACTGACACCGTACATTTTTATTCATTACTTTAAACTATAAAATTTTGATTAAAAAAAAATTAAATCTTTATGCTTTTTCAGACCATACTTATTTATATATTTCTGAAATTATACTTAATTTACATCTCACTGATACCATTTCCATTTGTAATTTTCTAAAATCTTATTGAGATACTTTTATTCAAAATTTTTATTGCTGCAATCATATCAAACTATATTCTTAAGAATATTTTATCATTATTATTTTTTAAACTCAAAATTACTTAACCAAAATTATTTATTAAATTATTAAAATTACTGAAACCTCTTACATTTTTTTTAAATATAGTACCTCTATATTCCTAATACTCTTGTCAATAAATAATCTGCTCAAATTTTCATATACTAAATAAGCTCACCGGACAAAAAATTAGTCACCCTAGTTCGCAAGCAACGATGTATCGTTGGATTTCGTTAGATGATGCAGTTGTCAAGTGACGTGCTCAATTGCGTGCACACTGCTTCAACGTGATCAAAGACAAGTAGCTATTAGTGAGATATTTTTGTTTTAAGGGGAAATTGTGTGCAAATATGGATAAGTAAGTAAGGATATGATCGAGTGGCATAAACGGGCAATTGTGTTTGGCCCTGCCAATGGTCATACGGTGAATAAAGTTGCTGGATTTGTTGGTGTTTCGATGATGACTGTTCAACGTGTCTACAAGTAGTGATGTAATGCACGTGGTCACGAAGAACGACGTCAGAATTGTGGTCGGAAAAAGATCCTGCACGAAAGGGGCCGGAGACGTGCTTCCCGATTTGTCAATCAAAATCGCTGCCAAACCTGACAGGAATTGCTTCAGTCAGTAAATGAAGGTTCATCCCAACCTGTTAGGGAGAGAATATTGCGACTAAAATTGCATGCAATGAACATTTGGAGTCGAATATCTCGTAAGAGGCCATTGATCACACAGGAACATAAAGCTGCTTGACTTCAAGGGGCTTAGAAGTCACCGAATGTGAACAGTTACTAACTGGTGAAATGTAATATGGTCTGAGGAATCACGTTTTTGCCTTTATTCAAAAGACGCACGTCGTCGAGTACAACAAAGAGCAGATCAAACATTTCATCCTGACTGTGGGCTAGGTCAGGTTGAACCGAAGATGGGTCTGTCATGTATTGGAGGCATTTTTCTTATTATGGATTGAGCCCCGTCACTAAGGTGGTCACTAACATGAATCAACATGTTTATTTTAACATTCTGGATGATTAGATATTGCCTTTCAGTCAACATCTTCATAAAGAGTGTGTTGTTGATACCCCTATTTTTCAAAATGACAACAACAAAGTTCATCTGGCTGGAAGAGTATATGACTGGTTTTATGAACACTCAGACACTCAATTACCTCTCGACTGCCCTGCAAAATCACCTGACTTCAACTCCACTGACAATTTGTGGGACATGTTGGAATAACGTGTAAAACGCCGAAATCAGCATTCTCGCAATTTGGTGGATTAGCGCGATCAAATCCTCAGCGAGAGGATTAAAATGGATTCGGCGTACCTCCAAAACCGTGTGGACTTACTTCCTAACTAATTCCAGGCTGTTATCGAATCCAAAGGTGTTGTTACTTTCTATTAAATGATGTTTTTCATGATTTCTCCAAAGGTTACTAATTTTTTGTCCGGTGTGCTTATTATCATATAATAAAAATCTATTTTTAATAATACAATTTGAAATTTACTAAAATTAAACTTATTTGCATTTTTAAAAAATTAAGCACAATTCATATACGAACGAACAGTTTTAAAACAAAAATAAATAAATTAATTCTGAGCATTTTGACTTATTTTGTTTTCTCTTTGAAATTATTAATTTACTTTTTATTATTTAATCTTTTTTTTTCATATTAGAGTGCAGTGTCCCGCATTCTTCAATATGTGTCCGGCACTTTCTAATGCCCATTACTTAACGTAAAGCCTAGCTCGACTGTCCAGCTAATTTTTTTAAGCTTTTAAAACCATGCTAGTTGTAAATGATTAAAAAGCCGTAAAGTTTTATATTCATGGTTAATTAAACATAGTAGTTGTAAACGGTTTGAAAGTTCTAAAGATAAAATATGCTCTTTACCATAAACTTTACGATTAATTGGATGGACAGACTGCTGCCGGTTAATTAACCATAATTTCAGAGTAAAAATTCTAACAGTGTAGGATTCAGGTCATCAAAAAAAAATTTAATTCATGTTATGTTCACAACTGCAAGTTCCCTTCTTATTCAATGCTTATAAATAAAAGTTAAAAATAACGAATGCTGTACCAACCATTTAGAGAGAGCAATTTTTAATTTCCAAAACACAACAATTATCATTTTAAGTTCATTACTAAATGACTCTCATTAAATCCGACAATGAAATGTAAATCTGTTTTGATTGCATTCTCCACAGTCATTAACAATACCATTAAACCATTTTACACGCGAAGCTTTGTTCCCCGTTTCAGGTTTACGTAACAATGCGAAATAAGATGTTCATGCGAACGTATTAAATCTTTTGCTTAAAAGCGGGGGAAATTAATCGAGTCATTTTGGAAAATGTTGATAAAACTAGAATAATGTTTCACTGACCAAATTAATTGTGTCAATCAATAAAATCAGCTCCATGTAATGAAGAACCGAAGCAAGACTGTACTAAAGTTCTAGTAAATCCTATCCTCTTATATCCAATTTACCTATGAAGCTCTTTTGTGTTGGGTTATTGTGTTCTGACAAGTTCATAATTACTAGAGAGTAAATTAATTGCCTATTCCATCATTATAAGTTGTAAAAGGTTAGGGAACTAGAATAATAAGTACGCGTTAATGAAAATGGTGTCCTTGCGGCATGGGAAATATATTTTATATTAATAATTACTTTGCATCTTGAAAGGTTGATTGATTATTAATTATAACTTGATTTAATTAGCGAGCAATATTTAATTAAATATTTATAATGCTAGTTTATGTGGATTGACCTTCAAGTCTGAAATACATGCGGTTACATTAATTTTGTAGCTAAGTCTATATCTGATTTTAAACTAAACTTATTTTTGAATTTAAGATATGATTAGTTATTAATTGCGGTTTACTTGAATAATGAGACATTTATTTAAATATTTAGTCAGTTGGTTTATGCTTCAGTGCCAAAAATATTCTGCTACCAACTTAATAATCTATTTAAGGTTAGTTTCTGGTTCTGAAACTTGTCCTTTTTGTATTAGAAACGTAACTAATATTGATCGTAAATTTATTTAACCAGGATAAGTTAATTTCAAACTATAAGTTAATTTCAGAAATATCTTATCGTTTGGGATATTTATGAAGTTAACTAATGTATATTGCATTTTAAAGCAGTTACCTCAAATTTATATATTTGGAAATTATTTCATATTTTATCCCCTTCGTTCGTAATGTACCTGATAGCTTTAAAATATCCCTTTTAGAAAACAATGGCGTCTTCTTCATCAAATAAAACAAAAATCTGATTCTGATGTTTATTAATTAATATGGCTTAAAATTGATGTTCCGCATGCTGGACGCCAGGACTGAAACTCATAAAATGTAATGTTTGGCAGCCCATTATGTGTTTTTTTTTCTCCAAGCTGAAAAATAGTTGATTTATCAAAATAAAATACATATAAAAGATCCTCATTCACACATATATTGATAATTATCGCTATTATGAGTTTTCAATTTATTAAAAAAAACACCATGCTGTTCGGAATTATGATATTTCTTCGTTTTTAGCGCTAAATTCAAAATTACATGGATGTAGTAAATTCTTAATAAAAAGGGAGCTTGATCCAATGATTGATATCAAGCATCCCATTATATTTGGGCGAGATTCAAAATTCCAGCTCTGATATCCCCTACCAGCAATCCAAAAAATAGAGTTTGTCTCAATGATTGGTCTAAGCGTTTCATTGTTGTTTGGTTAGATTTCAATTTGCATTGGTGCTCTGCTAAAGCCTATAATCACTACACGAAGGTCAATTTGCTCCAATGATTCATTATCGAACCGTGGGGGCCCAGGAGCTAGAGCATTCACTTTCCAATCAGATGAACCGGGTTCGAATCTCAGCGATGGCTGGTCGATACGAATTCCTCACCAGGCTCGCACCGCCCACAGTGCTAACATCAAATATCCTCTGTGGTAGACAGATCATGAGTTAGAGACCCTTTGCCGTCAAGTTAACCGTGAGAGGTTTTCGCCGTTTTCCTCTCCATGTAACGCAAATGGGGGTTAGTTTCATCAAAACAGATCTCCTCGAAGGTAAATTTCTCCTTATACTTGATCCAGGAGTTCCCTTGTCTTCTGGATTGGGTTCAAATTTACAAGGCAACGGAGTTGAACGTTAGTAGTCGTAAACCGAAAATCGGGTTCGCTGTTTAACGATTAATAAAATGATTAATTATTGTTATGATTGAAGGTATTATTATTAAATAAAATGATTAATTATTGTTTCAACGGAATGAAAATGAAATTGAATCTCTGGTAAAAGCAATGATCTTTCTGTAAAGGTGAGTTTTTCCCAATGATTGATCCAAACATCACCCTGTTCAAAATCAGGCTCGAAAGACTTCGGTTAAAAATTTCAAAACTACAGGATGAACATTGCTATCAGCACATGTGATATGAATCGATATGAATCGAATTTGATGCAGATTACAAAAGGTAATTAACTCTCAGTATCGTTCAGTGAATCGATAGTCTGAAAATCTACATTAATTGACTAATAATTTTAATGGTAAGCATAATGCACATTACATAAAAACGAAGGTCAAGCGTAGAGATGGTAAGAAGTACACACCCTTTGCACAGATCTTGGAAATAATGAATTAAAAAATTAAAACCGTATTGATATCAGAGTAACAACAGGACATTCAATTATTTTTTTACCCACTTGTCATTTATCAAGTTCGATTAGTTTCAATCAAATAAATATTTTAAGGTATTTTCACTTTAAAACGTAAGCCAAGTACGCGTAAATATATTAACACAAATATGGAATCAAAAGCTATTGAGTTGAACTTTTAAATTTTGTTCATTCGAATTCTATTATTTATCAAAAGCTGTGAAATCTTTTCAACCAAAGATTTATCTTCAAAGTTTGCTTAGAACAAAATGCAAACAAACATAAGAAGACGTAAATTTCCTAAACCGAGTTATGAACTGAGAGATGTATTTATCAAAACTGTTTTCTGCTTCTACATAAAGTTTCTAAAAGAGAAAACAAAAATATTTAATCTTAGATTAATTACAAATTATTAATTAACTTTATTTAAATCTATAGACATCGAGTATTTATGTATATTAATCCAATCACTTACTAATACGTGGAAAAAATTAAAAAACATTAAAAAACAAAAGTGCGAAAAAACATTAAACATTAAAAAACATTAAAAATTAAAAAACAAATTCTGGGTCAATTCCGCTCTAACTACGCGCTAAAATATATTTTGGAAATTTTTATTTATAAAAAAACAGTCTAATAGTTATTAAAATAACTCTGTTAGATTATCAGAATTATATTTGTGCTAAAATAAAAAAATCCAAAAAAAGTAATTTTATAATTATTTTCATTCAAAAATGAATCAATAATCGAGTTTGTAAATTAAAGAAATTTCAAAGATGAATAACTGTTTCTCTTATAATCTAACTAACTGCAAATAAATTCAAATTCGAAAAAAAAATTTTTGTTTTCAATTGAACAGTGCTTGGTAGATTTCATCTTATTCACCGGTGTTTCATGTTGTATTTCATGACCGTAAATTATTAAAATGCCAAATATAATATTTTTCACTTATTTAGACCTAAACAAATACAGAATAATGAAAAAAATATATGTTTAATAAAAGGGTTAAGAAGTTACGTTTATACCATCACTGTTCAGAATAAAGTACGGAGCGTTAAATTCCCAGTTGCACCACGGATCTTTCTAAGATCTGCTAATTGATTTGGAACATCGGATCCAAGATTAACGATACAAATGGAAAAGTCATCGTTGATTTAGAGAAGAAAAGAAAGTGCAGAAATGCTATCTTGTTAGCGACGTACTCTAGCTTGAACAAATAATTGTCACCCATACTCGACCAAATGCCTCTGAGTACGTCAAGCAGGACAAACGTTGATCTGTTTGCCCTTTGGCTGTTTCTGTTTGAATCATTCATTAAGTGCTCGCTCCAGATGATAGGGAAAAAGAAAACCTCTTAATGAATAAAATCCAACAGTGAATACCTTTTCACTCGAGGATATCTTCCCTAAAATATTCCCTACAATAAGATTAGTGCTTTTATTCAATTTTAAGTGTGCTGAAAAGTTAACTAGAGAATACAAGCTGTTGCAAAAACATTAATTTTATACGATTAAATGTAATTTAGGTAGTTAGAATGAAGAATGATTCTCAGTAACTCTTCAGCTATGGTGGTTCAGTGGATAGAACACTTCCAATGAAGTGAACCGGGTTCGAATCTCAGCGATGGCTGGTCGATTCAAATTCCATACTCGGCTCTCACCGACCACAGTTCTGACATAAAATAGCCTCAGTGGTAGACGAATCATGGGTCAGATTCCCTTTTCCATCAAGCTAACCGTGGGATGTTTCCGTAGTTTTTCCCTCCATGTGAAGCAAATGTGTGTTAGTTTCATCAGAATGTCCTCCACAAAGGCAAATTTCTCCCAATACTCGATCATGGAGTTCTCTTGTCTACTGGATTGAGTTTAAAGTTACAAGGCAATGGAGTTGAACAATGGTAGTCGTGAACCCAAAATTGGGTCAGTTGTTCAACGACGGTAATAAAATAAAATAATAGTAAGTTATATTAAGTGCGTTGAGATAGAATCTTAATAATTTTTGTTAGCATAGCTCTGTTCTTAGTTCATTTGACTGCATAATTGTAAATGATGTGTTTTTCTTTAATCATACATGCCTGGCGAAAACTTATTTATTTTATTTTATGTTTGTTATTTTTTTTCAAATTAAGCTTCAAATTTTCTTTTTCGACTGGATTTTAAATGTTGCTTTAAAGTTATTACAGAGACGAGTAGAACCTGATTTAGGAAATCAGTGGTTGTAGACGTAAAACATCTGAGGACAAAACTTGTCGAAACTTTAAAACAAATTATACATATGCTATTTATTAGCAAAATGCGTTTAAATTATAGTAAGAATATATTTTGATATAAAAATATAAAATTACTTTAATATTTGTTAATTCATAATTCCAGTCAAAATTTTTTAAGAAAAATAACAAACAATCTTTGGAACATTTTTAGAGTCCCCAAAAATGTTGGGACATAAGACCTGAGATAAATCAGGATTTAAGACACGTAAAATCTATTTTATTTCTCTTTAACTAATCTGCATACTTACCTATATAAAACACTTAAAGATGTTTTCAACACATGACTGATAGACGAGAATTGCCCTGATAGTGCCTTACCTTTTTTTCGGGGTTGGGGGGGGGGGTATGAAAGCCTGCAAACTTCAATACCACGCTTTGTCAGAGAACACTAATAGACGATATTCATGTCATTATTATTATTAGTTGTCCAATTATTGGCCCAAATTATCTACCCGTTTTTCTGATATTTCTTATATACGAGTATTTTCTGATGACCTAGGGTCACAACTAATCGAAACACAACGTGAGTTTTTTTTTTTTAATACTTTTGTTAACTGTTGTTTTGTTTGCTGTTTGTTTAATATACAATTCCTTAAATAATAAAACATAAACTATCCTTTTCAAAAGTCAGAAAAAATACCATGGATTGAAGCAAATCTCAAACTATTGCTCGATTCATTTTTTTGACAAATTAGCAAATACATATTTTTGAAAATACTATTTACAAGTTTGAAATTTGCGAAATAGTAATGAATATCAATATCCGTTTCAATATCTTGATTTTTTTAACTTTGCTTTATTGTTTACTTGACGCATTGTGGATATACGAACGTTGGCGTACTTGTTTGTCGGCAGAACTTTGTTTACATCTAGTAAGAGTTGGGGTGATTTCTTTGTTTTCTTTCATGCCGCTATAGAATATATATTAAAAATGAAGTTTGTTGTTAAAATATGTATGCATATTTTAATTTGTGCACGAAGGATAAATACATTTAAATTTTTAAATGTCTGTGAATTGTATTAATTATTTTTATAATGTATAATTTTTATCCGCTTCAGTGTTGTTGTTCGGTGGTGTTTATATAAGTATATAAAGTTGTTTTGTACGGAATTAAAGAAATGAAATAGGCCCGATGGCTATTTTCCAATTTAGGGGCTTTTAAGCGACTCTCTCTCCTGTTTGGCATTTTTGTATAAATAAAAAAAGGATTCTTGATTTTTTAGTTCAGGTAACAAATTTTTATCGAAACAGAAGCTTGCATTAGAATTGGGACCAACTGCAACCAAGACGAAAAGCACTAAATTAGAGAGCTAATCGTTAAAGGCCCTGGATTGTAAATTAGCTGCACGATAAGGATCTTAGATGAATATTTAATCGTAGACTAAATTATAGAGCTGTTGGAATTTCTAAAACAAGCGGCATAAAAAAAAGTAGAAAAATCCTTTTCATTATTTGGGAAAATACTTACTTTTTCGCACTTCAACCTCTGGCTATTTCTTTCGAATCGAACAGATATTGATGTTTAAAATCCGTCTTTTTTTTCAGAAAAAAAAAAATTCATCAGATTTCAGTAAAATTTATTTTCTTTCAAATTTAAATATTAACCCGCTATTTCTAATCTGTAACAAGCATATACATGTAACAAGAATATACATGTAACAAGCATATACATGTAACAAGCATATACTTGTATATTAATGCACATACTCGTATGCAACATGCATATACAGAATAGAAAAACACTTTGTATGTATAGAGAGAAATTTTTGCATTATAACTGCAAATAAATTACTTTTCATTCTTTAAAGAGATGATATTTCGATCTTTAAATTGACTTATGGGCAAACTTTAAATTCATTTGAATCGAAAATCAAATAAGCATGCTTTATGTAGTAATAATAAAATAAATTTCCATATTGCAACTCCCAAGAGATTAATCCAAACTACAAGTTTCAAACAAAAAAAAAATGAAATAAAAAATCCCAATAAAAAAGTTATAACTAAATCAGGTTCAAACTAAATACTATGAGATTTAAACTAATACTTTCTTACAAAATATGCAGAATCAATATTTTTTTGAAAACCGTTTGTTGAGCAGCCGAACCAAGTAGAATCAATATTATAATCATTTTAAAAAAGTTTTTTTTTTTTTTTTTTTTTTTTTTTTTTACAAGGCGTCGTGGTTATGCAAACGATTTTATTCATAATGATACATAGTTTACGCAGCCCCGCTTAGATATTTCTGAAAATTCCATCAATCATAGATATTTTTGGATTAAGCATTCAAATAAAAGTTTTTAATCGTCTACTGTATAAAAAGTTGTTTTCATACAAAATATGCTATTGAATTAAATGTTTTTAGAAAACATTGAATGTATATTTCTTTCGGAAAACTGTTCAAGAATTTTTTCCTTTTTCCGATGAGAAAATTTTGGCATGTTTACCTAATAGGTTTTTAATGGATTTCCGCCATATAAGTTTTCTTTTATTATTTTTTAACTCATTTCTATTCTTAAGTTTTCTTTTTAATTTTTTAAAATATTGTTTTCTTACTACTATATTGAACATGACAATATTTTTGTCCATATAAAAAGGCTACTTTAAATGAAACAAAGTATTTTTTCTTGGGAAAATTATAATCATTTCTTTTTTAAACTTCGTAATCGAAAAAGTTTGCCCATAAAAAGATTTAAACAATATCTAATCGAGTATAAATTCAAAATATGCCTAAAATATATAGTTATTTTATTTTATAACCAGAATTGAACAGCTGACCTAATTTCGAGTATACGACTTTCAATATACAACTCCATAGCCTTACATTTTGATATTACAACTTCACGTTAATGTTATTTCGTCTTTTATAAATAATTAGTTTATTGTGTTAAAGTTGAAGAAATATTTTTAGCTATTTAGCTATATGCTATTGAACCCAATTTATCTATTAGATATTTAGCTATTGAGCTAAATAAGAATAATTTAGTTAGGAGAGTTTTTTTTTTAGTTTTTTTTTATGAGGTTGTGTTTTTGTTTACATTTTATCTATGAAAAAGAGAAACTCGCATCTCACTTTGTTTGAATTTTGAATCAGGCTCTAAGTAATTTATATAAATTACATAGACGGCTTCTTGGAATTTTCTATACAGTAGAAAGAAAAACCTTTCGCGGTATAATAATTCAGCCACGTATTCTCGTGACTGAAAATGTAATAAATAAATTTAACCATTTTTTAAAATATTCCAAATAAGTTGTCACGTATTTTTTTTTTCTTCTCTAAAACCCCAAAACACATATTTTTACCCTTCTTTTCAAATTAAATATTGATAAATACTTTTTAGACTGGGAGTATTTATAATTACGAAGAAATCTGAAAAGCACTATGTAAGAAATTCTAGTAATTTGCGAGAGATACTGAGTAAGTAAAAAAAAAATTATTATTTCTCTAAAATTAATGGCAAATGAAATATAAGTAATTAACAATCAGTTATAAAATGCCTAGATCAAAGATAATTTCAGGCAAAAATTATTTAGTTATCACTTTTTATTTCTATTATTTAAGCAGAAAGTTTTTAATTATAAGGTATGGCATCGTTCAAAACAAATAAATTTCTCTAATTTTAATAGCAATAGATTTTATAACTCCGTATAACTCTCAAAAACCAAAAATTAAAGATTATCACATATACTTATATCTTCATTTCTAAAGAACTATAAATTAGTTTTTTTCAAAACATGGTTCTTAAAATTTCTTCACCGTATAATTCAAGAAGTGTCAAAATTAAATAAAGAAAAATAAATAATAATTAAAAATTTTTAACTTTCAACAGAGAAATTTAAATTAAATATTCAGAAACAAACTAAAATATGAGAACAATTTAGATTATACAACTTCGTACTAGACTATTTTTGTTTATGGATCTTTAAAAATTCAAACTGTAATTGCTTTACTTTACAAAATTCCCGTTCTTATGCCACGAGAAAAATTTATTTCCATTCTCAAAGCTAAAACTTCTTAAAAGAAGAACTTTTGAGTAAGTTTAAAATGCTTTTACAGCATGTCCCCTTAATATATTATAGTTTAAATTTCTTTTTAAAGAACTTACTAGAAGACAGCAATCATTTTCAACTAAATATTTAGCCTTAACTGAATTTCTGGGAAATTTCACTTAAGTTTTCCCTTCACGAACTCTTAACAGCCAATTCCTTCCACTCAATTTTCACTTCCCGAACGTGAACTGCTTGCTCACACTGCTGCAAATTCATTTCATTAACTACTAATAGTGTTTTAATAGATTGTTCAGTTTTAAAAAAGAGGGCCTTTTAACAAACTTTTCACTAATCTTTTACGGTACCTTTACTAGAGATTAGAGGTGTAAAAAGCAACAAATAAACCAGCCTACTTCTGCATTTTGTCAATTTCTTTAACACATGATAATAGAATTAAAAATTTAAACCTTAGCTGCATCGTTTTAATTACCTAATATGTCGAATATTTAAATAAACAAAAATGAAAAAAAAATGGACAGTATAATAATACAGTAACGGTTAACGTTATCTAACAATAAGACCTAGCCAAAAAATTTGAGAACCATGTTTTATTTTATATTTAATTTATTTTTTTTAATTCCATTTCATTTATTTATTTATTATTATTTTTGTGGTTTTTGTCATCCTTCTAATCGTGCAAAACTTATCGAGCATCTAAACTTAACTGCTTTGATTTATAAAACGTTTTTCTGGGAAAAATATCTTCTGAAGTAAAATTGATCAATGATTATTATTGTTTCAATGATTAAAATGAAACAAATTGCTAAATACATTCATAATTATCTTAAATGTATATTATTTTATAATTTAATAACAATTATTCCTACTTTTCTTTTAAATTTTAATTTTAATAATCATTTATTTCAATTTTAATAATAATTATTATTTAATTTTTTTAATTTTTTTAATTTTAATAATAATTTAATTCAATTTTAATAATAATTATTTTAAATGCATTTTATAGAAAAATGTGTATAATAATCGAAATTGAAAAAAGAAACTTTTTTTCCAATTTCCGTATATATATATATATATATATATATATATATATATATATATATATATATATATATATATATATATATATATATATATATATATATATATATATATATATATATATATATATATATATATATATATATATATATATATATATATATATATATATATATATATATATATAATCTTCATTTCGCATCTATCAGTTAGAAATATTCATTAAACTTGAATAAATTCTATTGATTTCATAAACATTATAACCCTTTTCTTAATTCTATTTTAATAAACATTGAAATTCAAATGTGGTTGAAAAACGCTTTATGACTATTATTAACAACCATTAATGGACACAAAATTCATTAATTTTGTAAAGTATCATAATCCTTACAAAGAATATTAAATTCTTTCTGATGCTCTGATGAAGCAATTTTTTTTTAAAAAAATGATTGATTATTAATGAAACCATTTGTTACCAATATTTGCATAAGCATCCACATAGAGATTTAATTGAAAAATGAATGAAAATTTATTCAGGTAAAAGAGCTTTTTTCAGAAATTCAATCTTATTCTCAAACTATCAAAATTAAAAAAAAAAAAAAAAAAAAAAGCGAAATCTTGATTTAATAACAACGGAAATTTGGCATTTTTAGAAATAAGTATAATTATTTCGATAAGGGACATAAGATGCTCTTAAGAAATGATTATTTTGCCCTTTGGATTACAGGACTGTACTTTTCTCAAACACTAAAATTGAAGCAATAATTTTAATTCGAAGTAATTATCATGGTTTTCCCTTGTGTCAAAATAAATTTTGAGATATTTAAAGAAAGAATTTTGATCAGGGAAGCGTTTTATGGTATTCTACACTCTTAGTTCAATTAAAAAATTAAAAGCTAACACGGTTCAGCAAAATGTAAGAACCCATTAATAATATTAATATATATATATATATATATATATATATATAATTTTGGGGAAGATCCGTAAAAGAACGCCAATTTTGTGGAGGGGAAAAAACGAACCAATAATAAGCATTAATAAGTTTAGGCCAATAATAATTGAATAGCATTTTCCAATATATTCATATAATTTTGTTTTGAAAAGAGATTCATCTTGCATACATAAGTAGATTAAAACAAAAGTATCTATGCTCTATATTGAGCTTAATAAGTAATAATAGATTGCTCTAAAGTGAGCTCGTTTGAAAATTGGTGTTCTTTCACGCAATGTTTGGTGTTATTCAACATAAAATTCGGAAAATTCATCACAGTTCTTAGAACGAAGCATTGAAATAATTATAAATCAAATCGCAATATATATAAATTCGATTAAAACGTTTGAAATCCAAATATGACGCTCATTTTTAAGTGAATTCCAATAGTCATATAAAGCTAGACTAAAATACGTAAATATTTAATGAACGGACGAAATCAGTTCAAATTGCACAGTGATCAGAAAGGAAACGTGAAAGCAATTCCTGGGGTTGTCAGTCACAGCGAGCGGGGTTGGTCGTCCTAGTATAAACAACAACAAAAAAATTAAACCTTTTAAGTAATAAAATATATTTACTTTTTTTTTTTAACAGGAGATTTCAACAAGCTTTTGTTTAAAAGAAAGCACCACTTTCGTTCTGAAAGCACCAAATCTTTAAAAATAAACAGTTTTAGATTACTTGCTTTAATCGTGTGTCTTGAAAGCAAAAGAAAAAGGATGGCATTAACTTAAATTTGTATGTAAAGTTTATGCTCGCTTTCCTGTCATAAGCATTCATTTTAATCTTAAAAAGCATTAAATTCAGTCATATTATAACAACTGAGCTTGTTACATTTCAACTAGTCTCGCATGGATGAAAGTTAACTTTATAGTTTGAAATAAAATTACCTCTTAAATGACAAGAAAACAACATATTATACATGGACGTGACGTTCATGAAAATAACTTTAAAAAGTAGACTCACAAGTCACAGTTAAAATAATGGGGACCAGCATTCCTTTGTTTTTGGCAAATCGTGACTGCTTTTTAAACGTTCTCATTTAAAAATGCAAAGCAAAATAAGTGCAATTCATATGGGAAGCACGAAAGAAACGCTGGTTTGGTTTCTCGGAATTTTTCTCCGGGTTTCCTTTTTTTGTATAAAATATTCCGGTAAAGGGAGAAGTGAAGCTTCCCTCCTCGCCTGTCTGTGGCAGAATATATTGCTGCAATCAACAGATTTGAAAAAAAAATTGCAAGAAAAACTTATATGAAACGAGTTTTATATAAGAAATAGATTTGCTTTCAACAAAATTAATACAATATTATTCAATTACTTTTATTTCTACATAACAGGAAATTTAAGAACATACACGTGGTTGCAATTAAAATTAAAAGAACACTCTGATACCTACTCGCTGACGCTCTCAAACCCCTAAAAGTATAATAATCAGCGCAATCATCTCACTTCTCTCCCAGAAACAGATAACACACCTATCGAGCATAGTTATAGTTGACAAAAACAGCCAGTCCTTAATTTTTATGACCTGAATATTATTTGCAATCTAAACAAATAAGGAATAATAAGTATTATTGTAATAATAATGATAAGAAAAATCTCAAAAGAGAGGAAATTGCGATCACTGGCTTAAGTCAAATTTTTTTTTCTGGACAGATTTTTATAAACGTCTCATTTCCAGTCATGGGTCGCAAAAACTGCATCAGCAGATGTTATGATAAGACAAACTAATAATAATGATAAGACAAAATCTCAAAAGACAGGAAATTGCGATCACTGCTTATCCATAAGTCGAATATATTTTTCTGGTGTGGCGTAACTACCACTATAAATATTAAATACCGAATCACTAGTATATAAGACATGTTAACTTAATTCTATTTTGAGGTATGAGGTATCCTTTTGATAGATGAAGGTTGACATAGTCGAGAATTATAATCCCACACTGGATAGAATTTTATAAACGCCACAATTCCAGTCACGGGATGCAAAAACTGCATCAGTTGATGTTATGATAAGAAAATAATAATAATGATAAGAAAGTATCTCAAAAGAGCGGAAATTGCGATCACTGCTTATCCAAGAAGTCAAATATATTTTTCTGGATAGATTTTCAGAAACGCCACATCTCCAGTCATGGGTTGACGATATAGTCAGAAGAAATTTGATTATATATCACGTAAATTCTCTGCAGAATAGATTATGTTAATTCTGTTTCATAACAAAAATATAACCGCTTTTAATTTAAGGGTTTAAGGTTGTCATAACATTACTATTACTATTTAGGCATAATATTTTGATTACTATTCAAAATTGGGATTGCTATTTATCAGCTAGTTTAATTTCTTTTTTACATAAACATATTAATATCATAATTTACGTAAAATATGCCATTGGTTGCTCAGATACGACAAGTTCAAAAACATTTTAAACCCTTACACTGTTAGAAATTTCACTGAAAAAAATATTAAATAGCAATTTGTGTGATTGCTATTTTACTATATTAAATAAACAGTTAAATAATCACAAAAAGATGGTACTCAAACTGTTAACTATAGTTTGTCTAAAATAAGAACTCCTACAGACATTCGTCTGGACCTGTGGCGGTGACTATGGTAAGGAGGTATGACTGTTTAAAGTAAGGGTGTGGGGTCACTTTTTTGGAATGGTTTCGGCTCGGGTCGGCGGGAGAAATGGAATCTTTTTCTTCTGTCTGTTGTGCTAGTCCTAGAGTGAAGCTATACCCTCCCTAAAATGCGCCATTCTTGTTTCCATAGCACCAGACGGCCTCAGACTTTCTGGTAGGAGGAGTTCTTAGCTTAGACAGACTATATGTGTTTTCGCCTAGTATGGTTAAACAACCAGATATTTAGATACACTAATAAGCTCCACTTTACGAAGTCACGGAGTTTCTTTCAACTGGATACATACTATCGTCGGAAGGGCTAATCTAATATTTCATGTCATATATCACGGTTCATTTGACAAAACACAAATCAACCACAACCTAACTCTTATATCCATTACCTGGCGAAAAGCCTAATATTACCTAACTAACTCTAGTTTTATTTCAGTTTATTAATTTAGAGACTATGATGTGAAGGGTAAATGAATTGAATTCGCTGCTTTTAACCATACCTGTTGCAAACGGTTTCAAACCCGTTAAGGTAAATAAAGAACTTTAACCATAAAATTTACAATTAATTGGATGGGAAAATTGTTGCCGGTTATTTTACCGTAAGTTAAGAATACAAATTTTAACAATGTATCAATTTTATTTTAAGTACACAATTTTTACTGTTAGAGCCAGAGTAACTAAACACGATAGTTATTGCCAACTTTAATAACAAAATGCATGTTATTTTATTACAACATGACTATATAATATGTACATAGATAAATACGACTATATAAATTGTGCCCATCATTATTTTATTAATAAAATATTTAATAAACCATAAACATTTATTATTAAATCCATATCAAGAGGAAACATGCAACAGACAGGGTAGCAATCGCACAATTCTTAGAAAATTACACACTTAAATTATACAAGCACTCTAACATTGAGAATTCTAAGTTTCAATCTCGAAGCTTCATTTGTTTTTAAACACCTTTTCGATATCTCAAAGACATAACTAACTTGAGTTTAAATTTGAGTTAATTCAAAATGAATGTGTTTTATACATTCCAAGAACGCATTTAATCTCCGAGGTATAATTCTATCTCTAATTCTGTCCAGTGAATCTATTGAATCACCAAATGACACGTTAGCCATCGAATATGAACGTCAGTGATTGGACGACGACTGTTTGGATCCTCTCAGGATTTAAACGGAGGAAGACTGTAATGGTTCCTGTTTATCTCCAGCATCCATCATCCCATATAAGCAGTCTTGAGTATCTTGATAGCAGATAGTTTGAGATTACACAGCTAGATTGAGATTGCAGCGCTAACGTGTGCTTTGCCTGTTAAAACATGCGTCTAATGAACAGAGCAAACAGGGATACGATTCTCGTTCGAAATGAGAGGTTAAATCTAGAATTATTTACTAATGCACATCGAGGATTCAAAAACTAACTGCATGTTATTTTTAAAATAAGTTTTTTTTGTTGTTTTATATAAGTTTATATAAATTGAATGAAAAAGGCTACAGAAAATTGTAAAATTTGCCTAAGTTTAAGAAAATCAACCAAAAAAAAAAAGGTTTATTAAATATAAGTTTGTGAAGCAGAGCAATTAAGAAAGGGAGTTTAATATAAATGTTTATTTTTTGTTTCACAAATAAAAATACGGTTCTTGTTCAAATTATTAGACGCACTATAAGATTCTATGTAAAATCTTAATTAGCAGGTGATACTGTACAGCTATATTGTTTCTACGAGGCGTAAACTTGTTAGAACTTGTTTACGTTCGTGTATCATTTGCTTAACATTGTAATGTAACACGGTAAAAATAAATACAAATAGGAAGTATATAAAACTCCCCTGAATAAAAACCCATTACATGTATGTTTAAATATAAAAGTATTGCATATAAACTCGCACAAATCCTGTAACTATTAAAGCACTACAATGCGTCTAAAAATTTTATCTAATTATAACAAGATAATAATATAAAACCTAATATAATAAATATTCTATATTTATATAATATAGCGTCTAATTTATTCAATCGTTGAATTTATATTATATATCATCTAATTTAATCAATGGTTACACGAACGTAAACAAGTGCAATCTGGTTTCAGTCCCGTAAAAATAATAAAGCTGTATAGTATATATTGATAATTAAGATTTTACATAGAATCTTATAGTGCTTCTAATAATATGGCCAAGGACTATATATGTCTTTTAAATAATTGAAAGGTTTAGTTGCTTTATTTTATAGTCGCTTCTAATAAAAGTAAAAATATAAGCCTTGTTGATGACATAATATCACACTAAATCCTCCCTGTCTCTAATTTAACTAACCAGATCAGGCAACTAGGTATATATCTTACAAGAACAGTACTCTTAACGGTATCTCTTACAAGTACCAAAACAATACTTTTCCAATTACAGTATGGAATACCATACGGAATCTTTTTACCAAAATCTTCATGATATACGTCAACTTTACGTAAAATAAACGAAAACATTCTTTCCGAAATTTAAATGGTAAATTTATTTCGTCAATATTACGTAACATACCCGAAAGCATTTTAAACTAAATCTAAATAGTATATTTTATTTCGTCTATCTTTCGTAAAATATAAGAAAGCAATTTTACAGAAGGGTAGTTGGTAAAATCTATCCCGTTAATATTACGTAAAATATGCCAACGCTTTTTGCACCAAAATTTGCAGTGGTAATATCATTCCCTCAATGTAACGTAAAATTTACGTATAAAGCGTGCTGACTTCACCAATTTCCGAAAAATTTACGTTTTTTAACGTGTCATGCTACAAAAGAGAAATAGTAGACGTGCCTCATTCTGTATCCTTGCGCTTTCGTATAGGCCCATCAGTAATTATTTTACCAATACTAAACGTAGTATTCGCACTAGATAGTGAAGCTATAAAATAGTTATGGTTTCTCTATTTTTAAGAAAGATAAAATAATTTGTATTGCTTGCGTGAGTTACAGGAAATAAAGTCTAAAATTAGGAACCCAATTATAAAACGATTTCGAAATCCTAAATGTATCCTAATAGTATGTTCAACTATTTTAAACAGTGTGAATTATCACTTAATGTTATTACTTGTTCAAGGTTGTCACTGTATAGGCGTACTAACTTTTTTTAATTGAATATTGATGCGATATGGTCAACACTGTAAAAAATGGATACTCAAATTTCACAAAACTTTCTTCTTTTGTGACGAAACCGTTTACCGATATATGCTCCGAGTGAATATTTTGTCAAAGTTACGAAATAACTAACGTCATTTCTTCAAAAAAACAAATTTCGTCATTCTATTTTTTTTCTAAAAATGAAAAAAAAATCCTCATGATTCCTACCTTTTCTAATAATCACTTTATCGAGGGAAACATAGAGCTAAGTCAATGCCACGCATAAAAGACAAATAGAAGAATGAGATAAATTTCCCCTATGCCCGAATCGGGATTAGAACCCGGGTTCTTCCTGGTACGAGGCAAACTCCTTCGCCCCTATGCAGTCCGGTGAGCTTATTTTATTTCCTTATTTTCGATCATCTAGTCTTCTCCAAGTTTTACTATAGTTAACAATCTCCCACAAGCCAGCCAGGTGACCGAGCGGTTGGCTTGCCTGATTGCGAAGCCAATGACTGCGGGTTCGAATCCAGCTCTGGGCATGTTTCTCTCTCTGTGTTGTCCTCTGTTGCGTGAATGTGGCCCACCCTATGAACGGATATCGGCAGTGGGACGTGAGTAATGTTGCAAGGTTCACAGGTGCTCACTGGGTAACGTTAAATAAGCAGCACTTCCGGCCTCTTCCGAGGTGAAGAACGAATGTCATTAGGAAAAAAAATCTCCCACAATGCACTGCGATGCTGTTTCGAGTTAGAGATACATTTACGTCATATATTTCAGTGTTCCCGTTTTGTCACATACCACGTGATTTAGGGATGAAATAATTTTCAAAGTTTGCTGAATCGTTAAAAGTGAGAGTTATATTTCCGAGAGTGCAATTAATTCACCTTTTTAATAATCATGTTTCGGATTATAAGTCTGTGTAACCATAAAAATAAATGTTCTCAAATTCTTCTCTCAGATTTTATTACTGGCAGAAGTAAGGACAACAAAATTCATGAGGATGGTTATGTGCCAAAAGTTTATAGTTTTGTAAATAATGTATGAGTTTCGGTTATTGGGTCGCATTAATAAATGAGATTCACTCGCGGAATATTTTATTATATATCACGTAAACGATAAAGCTAGAGATACTATGAATGCTATTGTGTTCTGCTTTAGGATACTACAAGAGAAGGGTTAGTTACGCTGGTTGTTCTCGAAAATTAACATTTATATTTTTTCCGTTTATTATCTATACTGTCTCAAAACTATTAAATTACTTAGGCAAATGAAATATTCATTAAATGTACCTCCCTAGTAAGGTTGGCATAAATAGTTTGTTGCGTGGTGAAAAAAGAATATTCAACAATATATTCAAAATTTTAAAAAAAATAAGTATAAACGATTAATGAAAAATATACAAAGATAAAAATTAGAGGCCATATGAGAGGCTGTTTTTAACAACTAAAAATATGTCATTATAATCTGAATTCTTATTATTATAAATTATTACAGCTGGGAAAATAAATCAACAAATATATGATTACAAAGAAGGCAAAAATCAACAAAAATAGATATAGAATAAAATTTTATTGTATATATATATATCCTCTTGTTTTATAAATTAAAAGGAGGCAAATTGTTAACAGAGTTTCACGGTGAATATTTCATAACGAATTTATAACTACATCGTATAAATAATTCATATAAATGTTATAATTGCATTCAGATTATAATTAAATGTTTTTAGTTGTTAAAATCAGTCCCCCATTGCGTCTTTAATTTTTATATTTGTATAGATATCATTAATCATTTAAATTTAATCCCATATAATCATTTCGATTATTTGATATTGAATTTTTTTCGTTGATTTTTATTTATTTATTTAATTTTTATGTTTTGCAAAACGGACAATTTACGCTTTCTTTACAAGTCAAGAGAATTCTCTCACTTGAATTCTATTCTATAAACATGAGACAAACTACCGTAAAATACAGATTATGCGTTTGTTACAGGATCACGTGATATCGCGTGATGAAATTCTTTCCTTCAGTTTATGTCAATAAATCAGATGCAAATTATTATTCACCAATTTTACAAAAAAAAATATATATACATTTTCTCGTAACCATATTATATCAATAACGTGACAATAACATAATATTGCTTCAGGTTTATCCTTGACTGCTCTAGTCTAAACCCCCCCCCCAACCTATTACTATTTCTTTCCCATTCATTTCTTATTTACTCTACCCCAGTTGCAAATCGACTCTTGATTTGAGTTTGTATTTTAGAAAATAATTTAATTTATTGTAAATTTTTATTTTAATTTGCAGCTTTTTACGGAGGAAAAATCAATCATAAAAAATTTTTAACTTTTGCCTTTGGCTAAGAATTTTGAAAATTGGCGAATACTTTTGATATTTCGCCAATTTACTGGATAATAATTTGGAGTCCTTAGAGCCGGCCCTGAATATTGGTCTACTAATATCTTAAAAATGAAGAACATATACATCATTACACATGCAAAATGAAACGTATTGTCCATACTTTATACCCCTTTTTTTATTGTCGAAGATGAAAGGTTTGTTGTCGTATAAACGAATATATGTAAATGGATCTATAATTCGTTTAAATATATTCGTTTATACTAAACTAATATATATTCATCTAACTAAACTATATATTCATCGTTTCTAACTAAACTATATTCATCGAAACTAAACTATATATTCATCATTTAAAGTTTTAGTTATAAAAGGAATTCTCTAATTGTAAATCGAAAATTCTTTCTAAAACTTAACTGAAGCATATGTTTCCCACAAACTAACCTAAAACTTCTTTTTGACAGACAATGTGGCCCATTCTGAAGAATCACTGCCCAATATTTCGCAATCTTAAAAGATCCTCTGTTTTCCATTGATTTAATTTCATCAGTTCATGACGCGATTAAGTTAGTTCCACTTGACAGTTCCAAAGTTTCCTTATTTCCTGAGGAAACGAACTGAATAATGCAAATGGCGGCCTTCAAAAGAATCTGCTTTCAGCTTTTCCAGTTCCATTCCGACTTCAATTAACCCTAGAGCTTTCTGCCCCATTTGAGAATGTCTCTTCCATATATTAACAACAGAAAGAACATTCTGCTCCCAGTCCATTAGCTCTACTGAAGGAAAGAGCTCCCGGGGTCTAACGATTCTATTGCCTACTAGGAAAGAGTTCATTTAGTTCTGAATCAGACCCATCTGCCAACAGTAATGAAATGTAAGCAACCTCCAAATAGCCCTTAACAGGATATTTCCATTTTATTCACATGGTAACAAAAGATATGTTTTCAAGACATCGATGATCAGCAGTGATCATAAAACATGAATATATGTCATGTATATGCAATAGTTGACATGTCAATTAAATTGACGATTCATATGAAGGATTTTTATAAATTTTTATAAAAGTGAATAATCTGCTTCTTGAAGGAGTATTCTAATTGGTTACGTTTTTCTCCGTCTGATTTGAAGTTTCAGATTTGCTAAATTTTAATCTAATAGAAGAGAAAGTAGTTTTATCACGAGAACATCTACTGATGAATCTTAAGGTACCCGAATAGATTTGGAGACAAAATTTTCGAAATTCTTAATTTAGAATATTTTTTATTTGGTTTATGTGTGTATTATTATACATTAAAACGTGATATGAATGCAAAATTCTGGAAAAAAAATAAAAAATAGGGAGGGGAAATTGGTAAAAAAAAAGCACAAAAATCAACCTATTTTTTTCAAAATCATTTAACTTTGTTAAAATTTCTTATTTTTTCAGTATTCTAGATATATGAATACTAGTAAACTTCAATTTGGAAAATGGACTAAGAAATAAACATAATTTTAATACTTAGATTTTTATAAGCAAATATGGGAACTTGTTTGGCAAAAAAGGCCAAGAATCGCGATAAATTATTTTCATTTTATCTGTAAAGTATGAATAATAGTTTAATCTGCTAGTTGGTAGTCTGTTTTCTAGATATACGTATAGCAAACATGCAAGCAATTATATTCTTTAAAACAATATTATACTATCCATTCAAACAATTTCAAGTATTTTGAGCTAAAATACTTTAAGATATTGTATTTAGAATGTAGAAAAATAACCGAAAATTTAGTTTTGAGAAAAATGCCAATTATAAATTTAAATTATGACTATAAATGTTTTTTTTTTTTAATTATCATAACTTTTGTTCTGTTTGACGTAGAAACAAAATTTAAACGGTATTTGAAAAAAAAAGTCCATAGTTTTTTTTTTTAATATAAAAAAAAGCAAAAAATGATATTTGTTCAAAATCGGTAAAAAAAAAAAAATTTTTAATCTGGTACCTTAAATTTTTCTTTAGGAATCTTAACATGAATTTAAAATTTTACGTTTTCTTTAAAATAACTGCAAATCTTTCGTAGATACTTTTTTGTTATTTTGGGGATTAAACTATATTTTTTAAACGCTTGCGTATAATTCTCTTCTTCTTGCTGTCATAATTTATTGATATCCGTTCGTGTAGTAATAAGAGCAACACTTGGAATACGTTTACACACATACAAACACCATTACACACAAAAAGAAAAGAAATCTAGTAAATTTACCATAATAATATTTCTAATTGATCCAGTTAGTCTGTAGTTTGATGATAATAACATTTCTAGACTATTCCTCATTAAGAAAACCAAAATATGCGATATTTAATTACCAATTAATTTGGCAATTTTTCTATTGATAAGATAACAGTTTACCGGAAAAGTTACAGTTCTTATTACCAAACATTTTGTGAAAAATAAAAAAATAAAAAACAAATTTAACCAAATAAATGGCTTTCATTTAATGCAAATTCTGTAATCCAAAACCAAAATACCACATTTATTGCTAAACAGCATGGTGTTAAAATCATATTTTATTTTTAATTTTACCAAAACAATTACCAAAGTACAATAGTAAACATTGCAGAACTTTTTATTTCTCCCTAGAGCACGGTAAAGTTTACCATATTCTGGTAGTTTTGGTCAAACTTTCTTTCGATGTATATGTTACCGGCAAGGTATGAAACGCCGGCATTCTATAGAATGCCTAGGCATTGTATAGAATGCCGGATATTTTTTGGCAAGGTATGAAATATGAGAAGTATTACATGCTTTCCCTAGTCATTGCATATAATACCTAGGCCTTCCATAGAATGACAAATGCTGTTTAGGCAAATTATGTAAAAAACGTCCTGATGAGGTTATTATGCAGGTGATGTGCATTGCCGGTAACACATACTGGTATAGTGTGAAATGCCGGAATTCTATAGAATGCCTAGGCATTGTATATAATGCAGGATGCTTTTATGCAAGGTATGAAATATTAGAAGCATTACACACTTTCCCTAGGCATTGTAAATTATACCTAGGCATTCTATAGAATGACAAATGTTATTTGCCTTGCTACGTGACATTCGAAATGAATCGGAGATGTATTTTACACTTTGCAGGTTTCTCGTTTGGCATTCTATAGAATGCCTAGGAAATGTGTGAAATATAAATCGTTTCATACATTGCGGGCTAGTTTTAGACATTATATAAAATGCCTAGGCATTCTATAGAATGCTGGATTTCAAACTTTGCCGGTATCATATAAACTTTTCCTTTATTTTTGATTACCCCCAATGCATTAAATATCTAGTAGAAAGCTTATATTCTATTACACAATACTTATAATTATCAGAATATCAATTTTAAGTTGCTAAAATGTATTTTTCAACAAACAATTAGAAATCTAAATGTATTTACATCATACAAAGCACTATTTAATTTCATTATAACACTGCTGAAAGCAAATACATTCAACACTTGCGACAAAATTATTCTAATGATCATTAAACAACTCTAAATGAGTTACTGGTATTTCAAGTCCATGACATTCAATCTACATAACGGGAAGAAACATGGTAGGGGAGTGGGTGGGTGTAAAGGAAAAGTCGGAAAGTTCGAAAAGGCGATGCTTAGATGCATATATTACGGTTGGCAGCTTTCCTCTCTTTCACTTTTGCTGCAATCCGAAATGAAATCAGAATCTCAATTTCGTGTGCGCTTCTGATTAAGAAAGGTAAAATTAATGTTGCTCTCTTCAATTACCTTGCACTGAAAATTAAATACTGAGACGCATATTAACAAAATGTTAATAATGCATGTATGTATGCATAAACAACCCTTTCAGGCACACGCTAAATTACGAAGAAGTTCTCAATCCTGGAAAATAAGAGAAAGTGCAATGTTGGAAATTCGCAGACGGTCTTTATTTCTTTATTTCTCTTGAATTATGTTGGTATAGTTTGTTATGAGATTATTCTTTAAGTAATTTTCCCTTGACAATGATAATTGCATGCAAGAAATAATTATCCTTTTATATTCGCAATAAACTAATTATACTAAACAAAATGGTTATGAAACGTAACTTTGAACAATTTGTATGAATGTCTTTAAAAGATATACGCAAACGTAACGTAATTTAATTGTTTCATAATTGCTTAGCGAAAATCGTCATTTTAATTTGCAAATAAAAAATAAGTAATATCGAGGGAAAAAAAAAATACATTTATTTAAATATAAATAAATTCAATTTCTGTTGACTTTAAGTACCGAATAATTTTAATAATTATTCAAGAATAATTTATTAAAATACGTTTTTTTTAAGAAAAAAATAAAATATAAATCATTTATCCCTCCAATGTAATTAAAAATTCGTTGCTGTCTCATTTGCCGCAAAAATGACTGATGATTTCTGAAAATCAATATAAAAAAATAACGGGAATCTATAATTATTAGTTTGTGGCATATTGCTTGAGAGACTAGATTTTCCATCAAACTAAATTGCACTTTTAGTTAAACTAGTTATTAATAGGTGGCACTGCCGAATAGGAATAACTTCTCAGCAATAGGTGAAACTGCAAAATGATAAATATACGCTGTTCTAACTTGTAAACCATTATTAAAATCCTGCTCAAGTGATCTCCAACTGATTGCGTGGCAAAATACCGACTGAGCATGTCACGGATTTAATTTGTCTGCAGTTCTCGCATGCTTTCAGCGCCACCTACTCGCGGGAAGTTAACTAAAAACGCAATTTAGTGGGATGAAATTACGTAGTTTTCGGAACATAATGCCTCAAACCATACAAATATGTGTTGCACTCCGTTCTTTTTTTTATTGATTTTAAAAATCCATCAGTTATTTTTTGGGACACCCCGGTACTGATGACATATAACAATCTATTTTTCTCATCATTTCCTCTAATTTAAAATACAACATCTAAAACTCTTTTACTCAAATTTACTTGTCCTATTTACAGAGTTTCTTTTACGTAATTTTCTCTTCATTTAAGTTTGGAGAATAGACTACGCATTAGCCGATAGGTGACTTACAAAAACACATTCAAATGTCATCAGGCAATCAAACTAGTTTTGTCGTCTTTCATCGCGCATTTTTTGTTCATGAAAGTCTTCAGAATTTATTCTCTTCGTTTAAATATTAATTTGCTACTTCTAATTTTTAAGCTTTCTTATTTTTTGACAAAGATTCCAAAAATTTGTATTTGGTGTTTAGGAAACTTTCTGAAAATATATTAATTTGCAATATATTAACGAAATGAAAATATATAATGAAAATATATTAACTGTTATGTTATCCTTTCTATTTTTCTTTGTTGCAAGTTTGCGACTATTTGTAAGAGAGAACCTTAAAATAAAACAACAATAAGTGATCAGAATCAGACGAAAAGAAGAAGTTACACAGCCTCTCCAACTCGTAATGATTGATGAACCGGTAAGACATTTTTTTTTTTTGTGACTGAGAGGTTGCTATTTGCAGAAGAATAATTGGAGTTCGCAAAGTAAAACAAAAATGTCAAAGATAAACTCTGAAGGAGGTAAAACAGCATCATAATCTAAATCGATCCAAAGTAATGTTTTATTAAAAGTTCAAAAGTTGCGGAAAATAGTTACGGGATGTATGGAATTTTAAAGGTGTATCTGATGTATTTGCAAGTACGAGGAAAAGTTTTAAAAAATGCTTGTGAAGTTTGAAAAGTAAAGCAAAAATGATAAGATTGGAAGTGAAGAATAATATAAAAATTTGAATGAATTTGAACTCTTGTTTTACTAGTCAACAAGGTTGGTAGGAAAATTAAGGTTTGTAAAATTACAGTACAGCAAATTTTGGAATAAAAAAATTCTTCGTTTGGCACTGAATTTTGATTCAAAAATTCATGTTTTAATTTCAAGAGATTCAGATCAGGTTTAGGGAACTGTAGATTGCATTCTATTATACTGTTAATTCCATTGATATGATTGAAATTTAATAAATAAAAGATAATAGAAAAATACACTAATAGTTGGCGCTATAACAGAAATTGCATGCGTAGAAAATGTCGAACATGATTAGCGAGAATTTTTTTTTAGGCATTGAGATAAATTTTCTGATTTTGTTCGATCATGTGTTACTGCTCTGCATATTTTTGAGTAACTTATTTTTTATTTGTAGGTTAACTAACACGATGAAAAATATGAGGATTTAGGTTATATGAGATGCTAACCGCGTCTTTATTGATTTATTTTGGAATATTTCAAACTACACACAGCCAAATGCTCTGAAACTTATCAGAAATGCAAACTACTATAATAAACATGTAGTTGATGTCTTTTAGATAAGTACCTACGTGCAATTATATTCCTTTCTTTATTCTTTTTCTTGGTAAATTTTTTGATTACGGCTGCTGTAGCCCAGTGGATGGAGCATCGAGCTTCGGTTCAGAGGGATCGTATTTTGTTTCTTGACTCCGTTAATACCAACCGAAGTACCTGCTCGTAAAATCTGTGGAATCAAAAGTCCCGTGGTCGGTTTCTAAACAGCACCATAGGTGCAAGAATCTGGAGAAAATTTCGCTCCCCTTCGGATTCATGTCTGAGTTGTGGAAGTGGCTTTACGAATGAGTGGAGCTGCCATCTATCTGGTGGGCTCAGATAAGTCGCACTTTCTCCAAAAGATTTTCTTTCTGGCTAAATAAAAAGCATTCCTTTCTGACTTAATTCGAAGAGCCAATGGCTGGCTGCTATTAGAAAGAACAACAAATTTTTTTGAAATTTATATTTTATGAGGTCATGAGTTTTTTTTTTTTTTTTTTTTTTTTTTTTGGCAAGATTGTCAGCCATAGATGGTACATTTGTGCACAGATCTGTTTGCACCCCTAAAAAGGGATGAGTGATTTCGATTTAGGAGAATATTGTACAAAATGGCATTTTTCGTGCCGCGCTACGGCTAAAAGCTTAACTATTTGTTAGATTGATAAGTTTATCATTCTCTTTCACTATTTGGAATCGAATTAATGAAGTTCTTTATAATCATTTGGATATTTAATTTGTATTAGTTTGATGAAATGCTTTAATGTTAGTTCTTCAAAAATGCCGTGTTTTAATGACACAAAAATACATTTTGCAAAGTAATTTGCGATTTATTTTAAATATTTTAATTTCTTACAATTGTTTTTTGTATAAATTTATGTCTATGATTACTGATAAATATATTTATGTGAATGATATGCACCATAAAGCATTTTAAATTGACGAATAAAATCCGAAAAGCGTTATAATTGTAGAGTTTTTTTTTCTTTATTTTCTCTGTTTATAAAAGAATTTTTTTATTATTTGACAGAATGAAATAAGCAAGAGTAAATAAAATTATGATAGATGAGTTTTATTACAAATAATAGATCTGATATCTAAATAAAGGATTTGAAACAGATAAGAAAATTTTATGATTCTACAAAAAAGCAAAATATTAAATAATTTCGAAACACTAATATGAATTTTATTTTTAAAACCGTTGTTGAACAGGCGACCCAATTTTTTGAGTTTGCGTCAATAAATGTTCAACTCCGTAGCCTTGTAATTTTAAACCCAAATCAGAATACAAGGGAATTCCAGTATCAAGTACTTGGAGAAATTTATATTCGTGGAGAACTTTTTTGGTGGACTTAACCCACATTTGCGATACAAGGAGAGGAAGATCGCAAAAACCTCCCACAGTTAGTCTAACGGCAAGGAGACTCTAACCTATGATTCGTCTACCACTGAGGATATGTTTCGTCAGCAGTGCTGTCGGTGCGAGCTAGCTGCGAAATTCATATCGACAAGCCATCGCTGTGATTCGAACCCGGTTTTATTTATTGGGAAACGAGCGCCACCCAAGCCACCACGGCTCACTAAAATAAATTCAGACAACCGGATGCCTACAAGTGACGTTTTAGCAAATTGTGGTATTCGCTTATACCACGATTCAGAAGCCAATCAGGTTTGACCCCCACAAGGGACGACACCTACAAGTATCCAATTAAATCTGAGCAGAAAATTAATTCAGCTAGATAATAAACCAAATCTTATTGCGGTAACTTGCCAAGCACAAGCGCGTGATTCAAATGACATGATGAACCTGATCAAGCATTCTTCTTTTCGAGTTACAAATGCCAAATTCTATCTTTTTTTCAATATTTCTTTTAGTGAAGCGTAAAATCGTAATTGTAGTACTAATTACACTTAGCGAAGTGCATGTCATTCCTTCGTGTTTCAAATATAATCATCGTTCTTGATATAATCATTCAGAAACAAACAAAAATATAACAAAGACCCTTAAGTGTAACCATATAATTTCGAATATATAAATCTAATGTATTTACTAACCGCTTTGCTTGTTTCATGACTAATGTCGCTGGAGGGCGCGGCTGTCTGCATGGAAAACCAAAAACTTTTACAAAAGCGTACCTCAGGAGGACGTCAGGGTGGTTTGTCTTTAAGTGCTATTAATTCATGGTGATTATACCATGATTCATGATCTGATCACACTGATCTAGAACAATTTGTTTACTTTGAATGTGTTGACTTTATAGAACTTAAAAAGAAAAGCCGTTAATGAAATGAAGAAGAAAAGAAACTGCGAATATATAATTTTAGAAAAAATTGAAAATTAAAAATAATAGTTTAAAAACTACAGTCGAACCCCTGTTTAACGAACCCCTATTTACTGAATTTCGTGATTTAATGAATTTTATGAAGTTAATGAAGTAGATTTATAGGAAACAATGAATAACGACTCTGACACAGAAGTCGATGATTATGAATCTCCAATCAAAACTGTTACTTTTTCTGATGCTTTGGAAACAGTGAAAATTTACCTAATGCAGCAAGATGTAAATTTCTTCTCTTCATGACGTCGAAAAAGAACTTTCTTAAAGTAAGAAATCAAGAAAAAAAGCAAACTTTCAAGCTTTAAAATTTCGAATTAATCAGCGCGTAATCATTCGTTGTGTTTTAAGTTCCTAACTAAGAAGTGTAAGATTTCTAGTTATTTTGTATATTTGCTTATTAGAGATGCTCAGATTTTCCATAAGGTTAGTCAGTTTTTTATTTTTATTTTGACCCCGATATTACGAATTATTCTCGATTTAGCGAATAATATTTTCGGTTCCTATGAATTCGTTAAATCGGGGTCAGACTGTATTTTTTTTTATTTACTCTTAACGTAAACGAAATATAAATAAGATTTTTTTATCTAATTCAAACATAATTCCGATTTATATAGGTTAATATGATTTCGATAGAATTCGCATTACATGACGTTACATGGATGCATATCGTTTCTTTTTATTAAATATTCTATATAAATTAATCGTTTCTTGCTTCGATTGCCGAAAAAACACTTAAGAAAAACAATAAAATCGGTTTACTTTTCTTCTATTCTTCATTTTTACATTTAATACAAATACTTGTTTTTTTTTTATTCTTGTACTGAAATGTAACGTCGACTCCCCTTCTAAATGAGAAATAATAAAAATTTATCGCTTTGTGAAAAATTCTCGAGAAAAGGAAAAATTGCGCCAAACTAATAATGACCGAAATTCGCTTTCTTTCCTAGAATATCTTAAATCTAATCTTGTATCACGGTGCAATAACAAAATGAAGAAAGAAACATTTTTAGTTAAGATTTCATTTTTCTAAAGCTGTATGAAACATCTCCAAACACTTAAACTCTACTTGCAAAAATTTATTCATAGTTCTTTTCTATAATCATTCTATTACGAGTTTTGGCAGAGAACCAATATCGATTAAACATGAAATAAAACAGTTGTTCTGAAAAGTTAAAAAACTTTATGTAATGTTGGAATAATACATATTCTCTTTCAAAATAGAATAAATTTTGTTTGATCAGTAAGACGTTGTAAGTTTTCATACTGATCATAAAGAATGTTCTTGAAACAGTGCTAGTCATCTTGTAGATATAAAGTTTGCACCATCTGAAATGGTTTGAGTTTTATTGTTTCTTTTTTTCCCAGAAGAAATAAATATTTTGTATAGATTGTATTTTGCCTCACGTAAAAGAACAATAACCATAAAGTAAAACGTCGTAAGAGAAATATGCTAATTGCTTTTATCCTTAAGCAAAGTCTCAAAATTTTTCAAACTTTTAAAGTAACTCTAAATTATATTTATGGCTACTAAACCAAATTATTTCATAGCTTTCGTAAAAAATATGGCCATGAAAATTTCTATATTAAAATGTGCATTACTCATTATGCATACAATTTAGTTCAAATTTATAAATTTAAGACGAATACTGCTTTTTTTGTACTAACTAGTGCATTTTATATTTAAATTTGTGAATCTAAGGAAACAGTGTCTGAAAAGTATAACATTTTATAATATAATTTTTGTATATTTTCAATATAATTTTTGTATATTTTGAGTCATTCAGAATAATATAAAGAATGCTTGTGTTTTATACCGTAACGTTCGTAAAGTTTTTTTTCGATGTATTTTTACATAACGTTTTTCTTAAGAATCTTTACGTAACGTTTTTTTTTTTTTTTTTTTTTTCGATGTCTCTTTATGTAAAGATTGATAAATTTAAAGCATCACACGTAGAAAAAAAGTTTGGTAATGTTACCATCGTGCACGGTAATGAGATTTCAGGGAAAAAAACATAATTCTGATAATGAAAACAAAAACAAACAGCTTTTAAACCACTTCTAGTAGTTTTTCTACTCATATTGTAACGGCAAGAAATTATCTTCGGATAAACGAATTTTATAATTTCATGCAGAAAAATTTCAATTCGCTTGAAAAGTTCTCGAGATTTGGCAGCACAAACACTAAAATAAACATTAAAATAAGCATTAAACATTATAAGTTCTTATCTTAGACAAACTATAGTCTTCTTTTCTCAAATTCTCTTGTATTTATTTCCTCCCAGTTTCGCTCTCAAATTTCCCTGTTATTGTTTTTTTTTCCTTTTTTTCTTTATTTTCCAGGTAGTTTTTTCTTTAAAAAAATACAACGCGTAACGAAACCTCAAACGAAATTGCGAAACCAGCCAAAAAGATACTTCTGTATCGCTTTTGCTACCATAAAGCTACTTAACATTACGCTTGTACTACTAAACAGCTACTTAAACATTGCATATTGCAGTAACAAGCTTATTTTGTATGCTTCTTATTAAATATTTAAAAAAAAAATTAAAATAGTTAGGGTTTATTGAATTTTTTGAACACTAAAGTAATTTTTAAGTTTGTTTTTCAAAAATGAAATAAAAATCAGACTAGTTTTATTTTCGAAATCTTTCCAGTTTCGGTATATAACTAATTTAAAGAACTACTTAAAATTTTCTGAATGAAGGGAAATGCATAATTTTCTGCATACTTTTAAACAGCCTCTATTAAATATCTAGGGCTAAAGCTGCTTCAAAAATACTTTCCCGAAAAGTAATTTCCCGAACACCAGAAAAGTAATCTACATTTTAATTACACCTTCAAAAATTCTATTTACTTGGGGTTGAAATATTATTAGTTTCATTCCCAAGAATTTAGCAGCGTAATAGTCTTCAACCTGCAAATGAGTATCAATTTTTGCATTCAACTTTTAATTAAGTTAAAATAATATTTTAGTTCATGCTTTCATTAGTTATAAGTACAAAACGAAATTGAAACACGAATTTAAATTAGTAAAAGTGTTTGTTTTAGAACAATATTTATTGTAATCATTAAACTACTTTTTTTTCTTACCGTAATATTTATTTTGTATTTTCATCATTTATTTTGATTTTAATATTCTACGGTTCTCTGAAGTATCAAATAAGAAATTAATTATGCAAATTCCGTTTTATGATATGACTATGGAGCTATATCAATGTTTTTATGTCTCCAGAACTGAAGAATAAGCGAGTATTAATATCACGATGTATCGTCACGGAATATCGGTATTTTGTAAAATATATATATATATATATATATATATATACACACTGAGTGGCCAAATTATTATGATCACCCCTTCAGTACGCTGTTGGCCTATACCCTATACGACGAAATGTGCATCGAACAGTCCGTTCAGAGACGTTCACAGTTGCTCCTTGATTAAGATCACTTGCAATTTGTCGCACTGTTGCTCTCCTGTTGCGCTGCACAACCCTGGCCAGCCTTCTCTCTGATGGAGCATTCAGTACCCTGTGACGACCACAAGTCTGACGTTGAGACCCGGTTTTTTGCTTGATTGTCAATTCTTTGTACACATTAACAACTGCTGCTCTAGAATACTTCACAAGTGCAGCCGTTTTGCTGATACTCGTTCCGACACATCTCGCATCCACAATCATTCCACGTTGAAATTCAGTTAAATAACTTTTTTCCCCACATTTGAGCAAGCAACACAGTATAACTGATGACTCACTGGTCCAGCATTCCCGTGTTACAGTTATCTTGCCCTCTAGCGGCAGAGCTGTGAAACAATAACTCATTTGCATAAAACTCTGAGGTGGTCATAATAATTTGGCCACTCAGTATATATATATATATATATATATATATATATATATATATATATATATATTGATATTTTTCCACTTTAAGTAACTGGTTCGATTCAATTTCACTAAATCCTAAAACTTCAACATAAAAAAACCATTTGAATTTTGATTTTATCTCAATGAAGCTAGCAGAAAATATGGTAATATTTACCATGTTTTTTGGCTGTAGATAAACATCAAAAAGTTCGGTAATTTTTTTCGTAGCAATTTGGCAATGACAATCAGCATAATTGCTTAAAAAATATGATTTTATTATCATGCTTTTTACTAGTAAATTTCGTCAAATGTTTATCTAAATATTATTCACCTAAAATATTCGGTAATTTTACAGTTCTTAGTAGTACTTAAGCTAGCGCAAATTCTATCAATTTGATAACAGTTTTTTTATTTAGTTACCACTTTTGCAAGTTTATTTTTGGTAGATTATTTTTTTCATTTCTTTGTAAGCTATACGCTAAAAACTATCAACTTCTAAAACTATAAAAAAAAATGCATATTTGTAATTATACAGTATGGTACGGTTTTTTATTTATTTACGTCACACTAGAGCTGCACAATGGTCGTTGGCGACGATCTGGGAAGCATCCCTGAGGATAATCCGGAGACAACAGCTCATTGTGCCTCTTAGATAATTCATGAAATCTGTCTATTCAGAAACCAATCAGGTTCCACACACACACGTGACGTCGTTACAGGTATCCAATTAAATCGATTGAAATTACATGATCACTATCACTTCACTTCTTTTTGAGTTGCAAGTCTCAAATTGAATAAACAAGGCTGACCTATATCCGTAAATTACGTATCAGGTTATCTCAAAACGGAAGTTGTGAATGTACAGGATTTCAATCCTGCCGTAAGGCTGGGCGTTTCAAACTAATATTTATACTTATTTATTCTTATAACGCGCTTATGCGGGTTTGTGTTCTTATTACAAAGCATGGATCTTAACTATTAGTCAAATTGCAGAAAACATAGTACAAATTAGAGAAAGAAGCTTCTAAGAAGCTTATTTGAATCCACTTGCTCCACGTTTCAGTGGATGTATTCTTGTAATTTACTTTGCTACATGTTTTTCAATTCTACTAGGACTTATAAAATATACTTTGCAATGATCACACAAGAGTATATATAACAATAAAAAAATTGTTTCACATACATATGCAGACCGGTGTACTCAGTACAAAGATTGACTTGTAAATCGTTGTCAAATTAAAAATAAAGGTTATACGAATTTAAGAAAAAGAGTACAAAAACATTTCTTTAGTTTTGAAGACATTTGAACTGAGTACTTTCACGTTCGAAAGTATGTAACAGAAATACAGTAACCCTATGCTATTGAAGATCCAGTAATGTTTGGTGTTAAGGACCAGGATAGCCTGGTTGGTAGGGCACTAGGTCTATGTCCAAGAGGTCGTGAATTTGATCCCCTCGATGACTCTCCGTGTAGTAAATGGTGACTGATACACATTAAATTTGTCGAGTCACAAAGTCATCCATGTTCCCATAACAAATCATACCTCTAATGGTACTGATCCAGGAGTTTCCTTGTCTTCTGGATTGGTTCAAAATTACATGGCTACGGAGTTCAACATTAGTAGTCGTAAACCCAAATATTGGTTCAGCTGTTCAACGACGGTTATAAAATGTTTGGTTGTGAGCCGTCGAATTTTGCCGTGTGTTTGAATAGAGAGCTCGCCTTTTAATGATGTGAACCAAGTTTTAATCCCAGCAATGACTGGTCTATATGAATTCCGCTTTTTAATGACGGTTATAAAATGTTTGGTTGTGAGCCGTCGAATTTTGCCATTGTTTGAATAGAGAGCTCGCCTCTTAATGAGGTGAACCAGGTTTTAATCCCAGCAATGACTGGTCTATATGAATTCCGCTGTTCAACGACGGTTATAAAATGTTTGGTTTTGAGCCGTCGAATTTTGCCGTGTGTTTGAATAGAGAGCTTGCCTATTAATGAGGTGAACCAGATTTTAATCCCAGCAATGACTGGTCTATATGAATCCCGCTGTTCAACGACGGTTATAAAATGTTTGGTTGTGAGCCGTCGAATTTTGCCGTGTGTTTGAATAGAGAGCACGCCTCTTTACGAGGTGAACCAGGTTTTAATCGCAGCAATGACTGGTCTATATGAATTCCGCTCCCGTCTCGCACCGACCACACTGCCGACGTTAAATATCCTCAGTGGTAGACGGATCATGGGTTAGAGTCCCCTTGCTATAAGGCAGACCGTGGAAGGGGATTCCCTTTTCATGTAACGCAAATCCGCGCTAGTTCCATCTAAAAGTCCTCTACGAAAGCAAATTTCTTCCAATACTTGATCTAAGAATTTCCTTGTCTTCTGGATTAGGTTCAAAATTACAAGGCTACGAAGTAGAACATTGGTACCAGTAAAATCATTAAAATTTGGGTCGACAGATCAACAACGGTTATAAAATAAAATGTTTGGTTGTTTTGCTTGCAATAAATCCCAAAGATCTTCATAGTTTCGCCGTTCTGCAAGCGTAGAGTTTCCCGGTATCGAATCCAGCCATAACATTAAATTTATCTTCGTGCAAACGTAATCAAACTTTTGCTATCTATTCTAAAAATTGCCAAGGGTCTATAAGCCGCTCTTCGAGTGCAACTGACCGAGCTAGATTTTTATGAGAATAAAATAATAAATCTATCAGCATTAAAATGCATAGTTTGATTTATAAGAGATTTTCATCCTTAAAACATTCTAATTAAACACATGAAAACACTAGTCATGTCCCATTTCTGCCTTAGATAAGAAATATATTAGGGAAAAAATAATTAACCGTCTTCGAATTTCTATCAACTGTTTAAATAAACTTCCCTTTTAAATAAACCACAACAGATAAAACTGATTATAAGGCCAATTTTACTATTTTGTTTGGTAAATGGCAGAGCCATAAAAGTTTAAAAATTATCGAATAAATGGTGAAATAAATTATACATTCTGATGAAAATTCTGAGAGTTTTATATGCCATTTAAAGATTCATACCATTTGTCTGCATATTTTAAGCCTTTGCTCATCTCCTAACTAAATTTTTCTAACTATTTCGCCACGGCTCAGACTACCTACTTTGAGAATTGCAAATCAAATACGTCACAAAAAGGGTGTAAAGAAAAAATTTTTTTGTCTCAAACTCAAAATATTCTTTCTAGCAGTTGCATAGATGATTTATATCATTTTCTAGAGTGAAACACTTCGCACAAACACGCATACAGAAACAAATGACATTAGAATTCAACATAAAACAAATGCAAAAATAAATAATATGATTTGAAAGTAATGTAATATTTTTCTAATATCTCTCATATGCCGCGGCTTTCTTTAAGGTAGTATGTTTTCCACAAACACGCATACAGAAAAAAATAACATTAGAATTCAACATAAAGCAAATACAAAATTAAATAATATGACTCTGAAAGGTATGTAATTTTTGTCTATTCTCTAATATCGTATAAGCCGCGGCTTTTTTTAAGGTAGTATATTTTCCACAAACACGCATACAGAAACAAATAACATTAGAATTCTACATAAAACAAATACAAAAATAAATAATTATGACTCTGAAAGGAATGGAATTTTTCTCTGTTCTCTAATATCGTTCATAAGCCACGGCTATCTTTAAGGTAATATTTTTTTGGCGTAGAAATACATAAAGAGTTTAAAACGAGTCGCTGCTATAAAAGCCTTAAACTTTTTTTTAATGCTTTGTATGAAAAAACACGTAATAAAAAATCTGTTTAACATACATTAAATAACACAATGAAATGAGAACTCGATTTTAAAAAGCGGAAGCAGAATGAAGTGCATTTATCATAAGAAAAACTTTTCAGCTGTTTTCATTTTTTCTTTACTGGTTTTTATTCTTCAATGCACTCTTTTAAAGTGGCAGCATGATCTCAGTATTATAATACAACATGCTTAAGAGATATAAATTATTAATGGAATTCAAACGAAGCAAAAAATAATTCAACTAATAAACTACTAGAAATTTTTTCAAAATCAGATTCATTTTGTATTATTAGCATAAGAAATAAACAGACTTGGAACTTTCAATTTTTTCATCTTTTTTATATATATTTAGATAATTTTACTGAAAAATTATTCTTATACACCTTGGAACCATAATCACAAATTTTAGAAGAGCAAGCAATTTATTATTTATAAGGCAGATTACTGTCAAAAACTTGCTCGATTAAAAATATCGTTTAAAACAAGCAAGTAATATTTAATATACACAAAAAACTTACAAAATTTAGCATTTAATTATCTTAACACGTTTGAAACAGAAACCAATTCCTTATTCACGGTTTTTCACATCAAACATGTTTCATAATTTATAATTATTTTTTTGTCAACTAATAAATAATAGAGTTGAAGTCTACAGCGGAGGATTCACTGATTAATATATGAAATACTTAGGAACAAAGTGCGAAAGAAAAATAATGTGAATATTCTTGAATTAGAATAACAATGAATAAGAATGAAACAAAAGATTCTCTATGAGTTACTATTGTAAAAGTTGAAAAAATTTGTGCAGAAATTTCGGAATTTAGTTGCAAAATTTGCCTACAGATGGCCTCTGTACGCTAAACAGAGTTGGTAAAAGAAATAATACAAATGCCGTAGTAATGTAATCTAATATGTGATATTCCAGTATATATATATATATATATATATATATATATATATATATATATATATATATATATATATATATATATATATATATATATATATATCGAGAAAACATGGAAATTATTAAAGATCAATGCAACAAGAAGAAGAAAAATTATTAAAGCAAAATTAAATAAAATGATTTTAAAAATTTTTTTAAGAAAATGCATTTTCAAAAGTCAAAAAACAAATAAATTAAAAGATATAATCTCTTCATCAGCTCTCTCAATCAAATCTGTAAAAAGGAGTGCTACAAGTTTGGAACTACAATTATAAATTTTATAGGTTAATAGTTTATAATTCATTCTTTATAACTCAGATTACTTTCGAAAACTAGCTTGATGAAAATTATAGTTTAAGAAGGAAGTTGTAAGAAGGAAGTAATATTTAATTTTCACAAAAAATTAAATGAATTTTTATTAATTTATAATAAAATTTTTGTTTGAATTTTCTTATTCAGTGCGACAACCTCTTTTTACGTTTCAAAGACAGACTATGGTCATCGATGACTTGCAGCGCCTTCTGCTAACAGATTTCGTAACTAAATTCCAACTCTTGTGTATAAATTTATACAGTTTTTACAATGAGCAGATCGCTTGTTTAATTTTTCTATAGCCCATAGTCATTCCTCCTCCGAACACCCTGCATAACGATGAGATTTAAAAATTAATGTTAAAGAAAATCTTAAATGTAATTAAATAACGTTAAATTACTTTTAATTAAATTATTGTGTATTTTCTAATCATTATTAAAACTGAAGTAATATAAAGTTAAAAGTACCAAAACTTGATTGGTTGCCGAAGGTAGCATATGGGAAGGGAAAAGTAATTATAAAAATTCTTTTTAATAGTGGTATACACTGGTTTCATTCCTGCTGGTCAAAAGAAAAAAAATTAACTAATTTTTATGTTTTTTATCTGGTCTTATTCATTAAAAGTAATTAAAAAATTTTATGTCGTTTATATGCTTTCATATTTTTATTGCTTTTTTGCCCTTGCTTTTTTGCTTCATTGTTTTAAATAGATTAAGAGAATTGTAGTAATAATTATGGGAATAATTATTACCTAATACTATTTGAAAAAAAAAGCAAAGAACTCTTATGATATTCGTATATGGGATAGATTTTTTTAAACAAATAAAAAAATTTTAATATTATAATTATTATAAGCAAAAGTGGTCAACGATCATAGTAAAAATATTAAAAAGAATACATATTTATAACAATTCATCTAAGCCATACTAATGATTAGGGTAAAAAAATTTTGAAAGAATGAAATCTTCTGATCCTTATAATTCAAAAAACATTTGACTTGATAATTAAATCCCATAGTGTTAGTTTTTTTTCAAAATTTTTGATTTAATTGGACCTAAAATTTAGTGCGGGAGCATTTTCTTTTCTTTGTCATTCCCCTTGTTCTTCGATGCGAATGTTTGTAAAATGGTTTAATCATCCTTCATTGATTTTTTTTGAACTGCCTGGACACAGTTTATCTTTGAAGTCAAAATTACAATTTTAAACGTGGCACACCAGTCAAAGAAATTTTGTTAGTTATGTCGTTCTCTTTACACACAACACAAATGTCACGAGAAGTTTTTGCGGCTTTAGAATCTTGTTCAAAAGCAAAAAAAAAAAAAAAAAAAAATTAAGAGTTTTAAAAAATGATGATTTTTCTCACATCAATATTTTATTTTATTTATCTTATTTTTAACATAATTAAATATAACAAAAAAATAAAATACTACATAAAAGCTTCTGCGTTCAGTAAAATGGATGATGCTAAAATTTTACCAAAACATTACACTAACTTTGGTAACTACATGGTGTTTTCATTTTAAAATAAATTCGGCGAACATGAAGACTTCGGCGTGCAAGAAGAAGCAACTGATTTCAGAATTATTTAATGCGTGAATGTATTCTTAATGCTGACAGATTGCACAACTATATCTCACTTCACGATAATGCTCGATAATGACATTTCGCATTTGACATTTCATAATAATAATTATCGCTGAATACTGAAAATTTGTAAAAAATTTTGTTAGTACACAAGTTTTTGTGGTCAAAATACTAAATAAAAATATATATATCAAACATGTATTTTGTATTTAAAAAATATCTAAAATATAATATTTTTAAAAAAATATCTAAAATATAATATTTTTTTAAAAAGTTATCCTACATAGTTTCTCTAAATAAAACTGTTAAATGCTTAAGCTTAGGATAACTACCTAGGAATTTTACCTAATATTTTACGCAGCTGAAGTAACTTAATTTAAAGTTACTTCAGCTGCGTAAAATATTATGTAAAATTAATCAATACTTAATAGGTTAATGCATATCAGTTTTAATACTATATCAGTTATTGCGATACCCATAATATATTATATTAAACAATTCCAACATTATAATAATAATACAATAATATAATAATATATTAAATTATATTATTATAAATGTATTATGTATATTAAT
Organism: Parasteatoda lunata; assembly: GCA_949128135.1. NCBI lineage: Eukaryota > Metazoa > Arthropoda > Arachnida > Araneae > Theridiidae > Parasteatoda > Parasteatoda lunata. Next base: position 104,711,969 of record OX421970.1, read on the forward strand.
ATAATTGTCCAGTTCTTCCAGATTGATCAAATAATTTTGAATATCAATATGATACAAAGAAATATTTGAAAGAATTAATTTTTTTAATGGTTAAAAATTAAGTATTACATTTTTTCTTTGTATTTTTTATTGTTAAGACTTAGGTTAATGACAAGTAGTTAAAATGACATAAAAATATATTCTCTTGAACTATGGATTTGTTTTTAAATTTATTGGTAACTTAAATATAATATTTTTTTAAAATCTGTCTTGATAGATGTGTGATAGTTATTTTAAGAGTTCATCTGAAATCTTTGTTATGAATTAGAAATATTGTTATCACATTTAATAAATATGTTGTTAGATATCTGTATTTTGTACATTTCGATTACATATTTTTTCAATATTTTAGATTTTTGTTTTAATAATTTGTTGCTTAATACAAAGTTGATATTGGTTAGTTTCAGATTAAATAATTTACATTTTAAACTAACTTTTGTCCATTATAATTTATATATAAATATATATATAAATATATATATAAATATATATATAAATATATATATAAATATATATATAAATATATATATAAATATATATATAAATATATATATAAATATATATATAAATATATATATAAATATATATATATATATAAATCAGTAATGTGAGAATGTTCAACTATCAAGATTTTCTATTGACTATTCTATATTTTTGCAAATTTTCATGAGCGAAGGAGTAACTTTTCTGTATTTAAAAAAACAAATATTAAAATAAAAAATAAATAAAAAAAAATTTCAGACGGATTATATATTAAGATTTTAATGTAAAGAAATAAAATTGAAAATTTAAAAGACAATTTCTTCATATGCTCTAAAATTTATATTTATTAATATATTATTTTATAATTTTAAATAAAGCAATGTACCAATTTATTGCTGACATATTGCGTAAATTTGATAATTTATTTAAAAACTAAAATTCTTAACCAAATTTGAACAACACTTATTAAAATATGAATATAAAGTATTTTAAAATACAATTATTTTTTATATATTTAGACGATTCCAAAATTTAAAAAAAAAATAGCAATAATAGATTGCGTATACACTTAAATGCATTACATAATAAAATTTGTTTAAAAAATAAATGAATTTGTGTACATTGCTATGTACTATAGCTGTGTAATAGTCAAATTAAAAGCTTAAACAAAACTCACCTGCATTAAATTCTTAAAAAGATCTGTTCAAGGAATATGTATTATAAAGTCTATTTTTCATTTTTCCAAACTACAATAAATGGTAACATAATTCATCTCATGGCTAAATGTGTCATTCATATTTGACTCTTATATGATCGTTTGAGAAAATGCATCTTGTTCTACGGAGGCCCGAGAAGCCTCTGAGAACATTTTGAGTTCCGAGATTCCCGGAAGCAAACGATGAAAAGGGGTGTGGAAAAGGTTTGATCCGGGAGTTCTCCGAAATAGATCTTTTCCAGAAATCTGATTGGTGGAGAGAAGTTGCGTTAAGAACATAACACCGATGCTTAACTATAAATATATTTTTCTTTATTTTTTTAAATTTTTTTGACAGACATTCATTGTTTTCGACGCTGTGAAAAAGAAACTTTTTTCAAAAAGTATTTTAGTAAACTGATCAGTCATCATATAAAGTTATTTTAATGGTGGTTAAGAAGATATATTTCTTTAACTACGTTGATTAAACCAGCTTCTAAAGAGGATTCTGTTCGATATATATATATATATTGCCGCTATTAAAACAAATTTAATGGAATTTCGAGATCATTTTTAATTTTTTTATAACAAAATGCATGCATTGTATATAATTGTACTACACTTTCTTTCTCGAGACGTGATGGCTCAGGGGATAGAGCGTTAGCCTTCCAATGAGGTTGACCGGGTTCGAATCCCAACAATGGTTGGTTGATACAAATTCCGCATCCGGCTTGCATCGACCACACTGCTGTTGTGAAATATCTTTAGTGGTAGACGGATTATGGGTTAGAGTCCACTTGCCATCAGGTTAACTACGTGAGGTTTTCGGTGTGTTCCTCTCCATGTAATGCAAATGCGGGTTAGTTCCCTCAAAAGTCCTCCACGAAGGCATATTTCTCCTAATACTTGATCCAGGAATTCGTTCTTCTTCTGGATTGGGTTCAAAATTGCAAGGCTACGGAGTTGAACATTAGTAGTCGCAGACCCAAAAATTGGGGCGGCTGTTCAACGACGGTTATAAAAATAAAATAAAAATGCTCTCTTTTATCATAATTTTTCACTAACTTTCTATATCTTCTCTTTCTCAAACTTTTTATATCTTCTCCTTTTGCATTCTTTTTTCTATAAAATCTTTAAACCATTAAAAATTTCATATTTTATATTTATGATGTAATTAAAGACATTACTCTCAAATATTTAAATATTAAGTTTATTTTGAAAAATCAATGGAAATCGATTATTTTGTAAGAAGAAATGCATTTATTTACTATATTAAGATTTAAGGTTTAATAGTGAAGAAAAATGTTGAACCAAATTTTCTGCGAGTGAATATGTTATCTGTTTTTATCAGTACATAATCACACTGTAGCCGGGATAGCCTGGCTGGCAGGACGATGGACTCACGACTGCGAGAACGGGTACTGAATTGGAAATCCGATGTTCCCTGGTTTAGGTCAAAATTACGATCTGTGGATGAATGAATGGATGTATGAATGGGTCCGCTCTATAAGCGGCTGTGACGCATTAGCAGAACTCTTATCCATAGATGGCGCCATTGGAAAACAAGAGCAATAGCACCCTTTGCCTTAACGGCTTATGACAACAACAAGTATAATTACACTGAGGAACAGTTTTTTGCATGAAATTTTAGGAGATCTTAGATATCTTCATATCGCTGGTTTCAAATCTGTAATCGACTTCGCTCTCCAAGCTGCTCTCCAAGCTACAGATTTTTTAAAATTACATTGTAAGCTTATTTTTTGTAGAAAAGTTTAAAAATTTTATACGTAACAGGGGATTGCTGAAACATCACGATAATCTTCTAGGAAATTTAAGTTGCATCATTAGGATAAAAATTGCACAGAAGCTAAAAACGTTTCCCTATTTTGAACTGTTTCATTGTGAACAGGTGACTATAGAAAAGTGCACCCAGGCGCGTATGATGACATTTCTATGCATAGTTTCCATGCAATTTCAATCCTGATGTTGTGCTCTAACTTTCCTAGAAGATTATTGCGACATTTACGCGACTCTTTGTTACAGATAACGTTTGTAAACTTGTAAATTTTTAAAAAATAGACTAAAAATGTCATTTAAAAAAATTTCAATTTTTGGAGTGGTATTAATTTTAGATTTGATATTCCCACATCTTAATTAGGCAAGTTCAAGTAATTACAAAAAACATTTCCTCGGTGTTATCCTTCTTTTTCACTCTTGTCTTACAATTATTTATTTATATTACGATAAGATTAGACGCATTTAAACTATACTGGATGACGAAATTAAATACAAAATATCAGGTTTCAATATTATGGTTAAACAGTGAACCTTATTTACTGAGAGTGTATACGTTTCTGTTACTATCGGTCTCTTTATCTCCTGTTATACAATTTATTTCTTGATGTTATGGCAAGATTGACATGGTAAGATTAAGTGAATACGAAGCTTAACTGCAAGAAAGCCAACCAGCCATTAAAGCCCACCATCAGGTACACATGCCTGGAAATGCTGTCGTACGCAGCTAGGGGTACTTCTTTATTATGGCCTCTTCAGAACAACATGAAGAAACGTCTCAGAAAATGTATAAATATTCAGAAGATTACTATTTTTTCCTAATATTTACTTATTGAATTAGAACCACCAATTTCCAAATATAGTTTTAATAATACTATGACAATGTTACTATATCTTAATAATTCTAGTATATCTTGATACTTAATCTAATATCTTAAAAATAAAATTTTTAAATAAGTGAAGCAAATAAGTAAAAACAACTATAATTAGTTTTTATTATTAGCAAGGCCATTATTTTTTCTAATTGTATCAATCTCACCAGTTATTTCTAATCTTGTAGTTTATTTCTTCAAAGTAATTTTACGTTATTTAAGAGCAGAATTAGTTACATTAGTTAAAATAATTTTTTAGTACTGCTACATTTAATAATATTAATGCAATATTATTTTATGATAATATTTAAATGATAATTTTTATTTGTAAGTAAAAAAAAAACTAATATTTAAATTATATAATATGTAAAGTCATTATTTATTCTACAATGGAAGTAATAAAAAATTGTCTATTTCTTTAATCACTTAGTGTTATTTCCTACTAGTGAAGACCGTATTAGTTACTTAAGTTCAAGAGTTATTGGTAGTAAAACAAAGCCCGTAGATAGTATGGAATAATCAATTACCTTTAGCTCTGCACACATATCTAATAACAACATATTATCCATAGATATTTTACCCTAATACAATAGAAGATATAATACAAAAACGACTTATCAAAACATGCTGAGAGCGAAGAAAAAGTAGCCAATATTCAGAAACATATTAATAACACAATTTTCTTACTTTGAAGAGTTATAACGGTTATAGAATTGCGCATAGAATATCAACTTATAAGGTGCTTTCATAATCAATGATAATAAAAGATTATCAATAAATCTCCCTACACATCGCAAAAAACTCCAATTCAGTGCTTTAGAGCCACGATGGCTTAGGTTATAGAGCTTTCGCCTTCCAATGAGGTGAACCTGGTTCGTATCTCAGCGATGGCTGGTCGATATGAATTCCGTATCCGGCTTGCACCGACTACAGTACTGACGTGAAATATCCTCAGTGGAAGACGGATCATGTGTTTAAGTCCCCTTGCCGTCAGGCTAACCGTGGGAGGTTTTCGTGGTTTTCCTCTCCATATATCTCAAATGCGGGTTAGTTCCACCGAAAACTCCTCCACGAATACAAATTTCTCCCGATATTTATCCAGGAGTTCCTTGTCTTCTGGATTGGGTTCGAAATTACAAGGCTGTGGAGTTGAACATTAGTAGTCGTAAACCCAAAACAATTGAGTCGGCTGTTCAACGACGGTGATAAAATAAAATAAAAAATCAGTATTTTAAAATATTCTAAATAGTTTCTAAAAACAATCCTAAAAGAAATTTATAGTTTCTAAAATTTTATCAGAATTTGAATCTGCTTGTAAAATTGTTCTTAATATATTAAAAAAATATTAATTTGTGTGAAATATTTAACAATGCTAAAAAATTTCAATAGCATCATCACACATAGCCAATCAGAAGAAATCTTATCACGCAATTTAATATCAGTGAACATGCATGCTTATCGAGTTTTTCCACTTGAAGGGCATTTTCTTTGGTTCATATTAGCACCAAATTAAAAGCCACTAATGTAATGTTTCTCTGTGTAATTTTTTCCCCTAATTTAAAGGTATTTACTTTTGAATTTATTATTACAATTTAAGTATAAAAGTTAAGGATAAATTTATTAATAATTTTACAATCTTTAAACATTAAGTTTTACCCTACTTTCATTATAAGGTTTGTGAAAAACTGTTTCCAGTGGACATATGGCACTCGGCAATTGCCATGCCAGAAAAAAATTAAATAGAAATTCAAAAATGGAGTCTGAAAATTCTTAATGATATAGCTTTAATGTTAAATGATATTTTAACATTACACAAAATTGATGCTCTGCCAAAATTGATGCTTCTTTCCAAAATGACAAAAATGAAATAATTTTCTCCTTTTTAGTGCATAAAAGAGCACTAAAAGTGAAGTAAGAGCATAAAAATTAAAAAGATTTTTTTATTTATTATTTTCTCTCTAAATACTTTTTGTTAGTCTCTATAAGTGATAAATTTCTAACATTAGTAACGGATTAGATTTTTCAGAATTTTATTAATTAAAAGAAGTGTAATGTTTTTAAAATTTATGCAGGCAATTTAAAATTTCCCAAAATTAGTTATTAATTGAAATACCATCGCACCGTACTTTGCAATCTAAACCTATTTTTACATCAATTATTTTAAAAAAGTATCTTAACTTGAAAACAAATATTTACTATAAACTGAAAACAGCAGCTGTCTCAATATTTTTACCAGAATATCATTCACTTAATAATTTTTTTTAAAAAACAATTTATGTTCGCCAAATGAAATTTTAACACATAAGGAACACTTTGGAAATATTTAAAAATCCAATTATAATGGTTCTGAAAATATTTTTATTTTCAAAAAGTAAAAATGAAATATTCAGTAATCCAAGATATAAGAAAACTAAGGATTAATTCTGTTAAAAACAGATTTAGCCCTTTTACATTCTTAGTTACCCAATGGCTATTTTTGTTTGGCTTGTTGGAAAGTATCATATTAAGGAAAATAAGCCATTTACAAACTGAAGCCTAAGGGCTCGCCTTTCTCATAGCGTTGCGAAGCTAAATAATGAAGCTAATTTAAGAGCAGAATAGAACGATAGGAGGAAGTTTGCGACTATAATAAACATTTTACTTTCGATTCTCAGTATTATTTTGAAACACTAGTTTATGCAGACATTGGCTGTATATCATTAGTTTAACAAATCGCTAAGTGTCAAATAATAAAAGCTCAGCAATAAACTTCAAAATGGGCTTAAGAGGAATTATATACATATTTTTTTGTAAATAATGAAAAGATTTTAATAAATAGTAGAGATATAATAATGTAAAATCACTCGCCAGTTTTCAAAATTATTGATTTGTGGAAATATTCTGCTAAGATTTATAGTATTAACTTGTTTAGTATTTTTTTTTTATTTAATGTGATATTTAATAAACCTGACTTGGCAAAAGAGAAACATCGTTGAAGTGATTTCAGAAATTCCTAAAAAAAGACTAAACACTGAATCAGAAAAAAGATTAAAAGGTGGAGGATAGTTATAAGGATGGAGATATCATAGAGAAAGATTTTTTTTAATTTGTTTACATTTGATAAAGCTTTCTTGCTAATAGAGAAACTGATTGGAGCGATTTAAAAAGTTCTTTAACATAACTTTGAATAAGATAAAAGGGGAGGATGGCTACTAAGAAACAAATATCATGGAGATAGACTTTTTTCGCTTACATATGGCAAAGTTTTCTAGCCAATAGAGAAACTAATTGAAGAGATTAAAAAAAAAAAGACGTAACACTGATTCAAATAAAAGCTTAAAATGGGGAGGATGGCTACGTGGAAGCCGATACCATGGAGAAAGAGATTTTATTTTTTGTTTATCTTTGAAAGATTTTATACTGATAGATATCTATTTTAAGGTATTTTATAAAAATTCGTAAAAAAGACATAACACTGAAACAGACAACATATGCGTTTGGGGTTCAGTAAAGATGAGGTCCTGCGAGACTTCAGTCTTTTTATGGACTCTTTGGAGGTGTTCGAATTTATGGGAGTCGTCTAGAGCTGCTAGACGTTTCCGAGATTAGCAACAACAACAATACAACAACATATACCGGAGGGGATGCCAACGGGAAAACAGATACTATGGAGAAAGAGTCTTTTTTTTAATTTTCACTTATATTTCATTAAACTATAATTGAAAAACTTGTTGAATTTTAGAATTTTTTTTTAAAAATAAAAACGTAAAATTTAATTGCTTTAAAAATCATATGGTTAGCAATAGCGAAATGGAAGCAGATACCACGGAGAAAGATTCATGGCAATTTTTGAAGATGATCTCCACCCTATTTAAACAGGGACCTAAATTCGAACACTTTAATAAATTCTTCAAAATTCTTTCAAATTCTTACCTTGATGCTGCTGCTATAAGTTCTTGAGCTCTTGAAATTGTTTCAGCGAATCTAATAAATAATTTAAACTTTGCTTTAAGATATGCTTTAATTATGCTTTGCTTAATTATTTAAAATTGATTTGGACAATTATAAAACTATGGGCTGTGTAGGAACATTGACTTATAAATGAAAATGCGTGTTTTATTTTAAATTTCTCATTGTTTATTTGTTGGTGGCTGTTGTCATATCTTGTATTTTGTATTGTAATTTTGTATTTAATGTGAGCACAAGAAGTGACCTATCCAGGTAGCTTGGTCATGCAACTCGTCGGTCATGTAACTTGGTCACATTGTTCTTCATTCGGAGACTTTGTGGCAGCGGAGCCATATGCTCCTTGCTCAGCGTACAGGATTACCAAATAGTTGTGGATAGTAAATCACATAAAATGTAAACATAAGCATACTACTGGAACCACTATATTGAAGAAAAGTGAATCACAATACCGTGTAAAATTGTTACAGCCTTAAAGCGGGGCCACAATTTCAATAGATTCTTGAAGGAATAGCACTAATTAACGAGAAAAAAAAGCATAAATATTGCCACAAAAGCACAAATACTGCAGTTTGGCTTCTATGATGAAGAATTTTTATCAGAATGAAGTAAGAAAACACAGAGATTCAGCAGAAGAAATTTCCTAACAAATTTACAACAAGGAATGGAAGTTGATAAAAAAGGAGGAGAAACAAGAAACTTGAACAAGATAAGCAAACAATAGAAGGGTGAAGAGAAACATATGGTTAATGGTTAGGTTAGAAACTTCAATGATAGGTTAGAAATGGTTAGGTTAGGTTAGAAACTTCAAAATATAGAAATTTAAAAAAAAAAGACATTTATCAAAACACGTAGCAAAGTTAGTTGTTCTTTAATTAGACAGAATGTATTTGAAACAAATACCAGCTGAATTGTTAGACTATTAGACATTTTCCAACATGGAATAATTCCCAGAAATCTAAGTCAGTGGCTGAGGATGGGTGATGAATGAGTTTATCAGAACAAAACTCAATTTTTCCATATTAGAAAACCAGCTATGTATGGCGAGGAAAAATCGTTCATTACCTTTCTTTTCAACGTATGGATCATGTTCTGTTCGGAACTAAAGGGTATTTTTAGTTCAAAGAGTTAAAAAATTCTCCATAACCTCAATTTTTCAAGTATCTCCAAAATATGCTAGAATCACATCGATACGATTTGATGAAAACGGAAGCTATTTTACACATTTTGCGAGGAAAAAAATTTGCATACTCAATTTTGCATAATCAACTTCTTGCATGCTCAATTTTGAGAGCCGTTGTATTTGCGTGATTTTTCGCGAGACCAACTATAAAAATTTACTCGCAACATATATCTGATCTTAACTTAAAGAAATAAGTGTAGAATAAATTAAATTTTAAGCGTTTCGAAAAATTTTTGAACAAAAACGATTTAAAAGAAGCAAATAACAATGTCAATTTTAATCCACAGTATGATTCTCCCTGAAAAGACAAACTCGTTCATAAAACTAACTATTCTTGTTTTTTTTACGAGCGGAGACTAATCGTATTTTTCGCTCTGAAGCATCGAAATAAAAGGCTCGAAACTTATTTGAACGGAGATAGAAAGGATTATCTAAGAAAAAGATCTGTTGTGGAATAAAAAGATTAAAAAGGATGAAACATAGGTATCTATAGACTTATCTAAGACTAGCAGGTATTAGGAGAGAAAAAATAAACCATGCCGTGTTATATTTAGTTGTTAAATTCGAATAAAGATTTCAGAATAAAATCAAAGATTAGATTAAAAATTTATGTAAAGAAGCGTGAACAATTAATTTAACACCATTCAAAATATGTCAATTTAATTACTTTACCTTTTTTCCCTTATTTATTGTAAACTGCATTTATATTAAAATAATCGGGGGAAAAATTTAGAAAAATAATAATATACCATGTTTTTAAAGTAGACTGAAAAAGAAAAAAAAAATCATTTATTTTTCTGGACATAAAATGAAATGCGTCAGAAAATGGGGAGATTTTTGATGGGGTTAACAGTTTACTACCTAAGAGATACTTTCTACGATTCTCATTTTAAATATGACAATTATAAAACTGGTGAGTTATAAGCTATCTACGAAGATATGATAATTGAAGATCAGAGTGCAAAAAACCGGTGACATTTTCAGAAGAATTTATATTTCTTAGGGAGAGGTTAATTTTTTGTCTTATTTTGCTATATAACATTCTTTTATATTGATAAATTTATTAATTTCGAAGATACTCGTTGGAAGAAGGAGGAACATGGAAAGTAAGCTTTGACAACAAAAAACCACCAAACAACACTAGAGAATAATTTGCTTGGCGTCGAATGCTAAGAAACGTGGAATTGGAACTATCTTTGGAGAAAATCGAAAACTTGACGAACTTTTACGAATCAATAATTAAAAAATATGGGTTGATGACATATTTATTAATTTCGAAGATACTCGTTGGAAGAAGGAGGAACATGGAAAGTAAGCTTTGACAACAAAAAACCACCAAACAACACTAGAGAATAATTTGCTTGGCGTCGAATGCTAAGAAACGTGGAATTGGAAGTATCTTTGGAGAAAATCGAAAACTTGACGAACTTTTACGAATCAATAATTAAAAAATATGGGTTGATGACATATTTATTAATTTCGAAGATACTCGTTGGAAGAAGGAGGAACATGGAAAGTAAGCTTTGACAACAAAAAACCACCAAACAACACTAGAGAATAATTTGCTTGGCGTCGAATGCTAAGAAACGTGGAATTGGAAGTATCTTTGGAGAAAATCGAAAACTTGACGAACTTTTACGAATCAATAATTGAAAAATATGGGTTGATGACATATTTATTAATTTCGAAGATACTCGTTGGAAGAAGGAGGAACATGGAAAGTAAGCTTTGACAACAAAAATCCACCAAACAACACTAGAGAATAATTTGCTTGGCGTCGAATGCTAAGAAACGTGGAATTGGAAGTATCTTTGGAGAAAATCGAAAACTTGACGAACTTTTACGAATCAATAATTGAAAAATATGGGTTGATGACATATTTATTAATTTCGAAGATACTCGTTGGAAGAAGGAGGAACATGGAAAGTAAGCTTTGACAACAAAAAACCACCAAACAACACTAAATAATTTGCTTGGCGTCGAATGCTAAGAAACGTGGAATTGGAAGTATCTTTGGAGAAAATCGAAAACTTGACGGACTTTTACGAATCAATAATTAAAAAATATGGGTTGATGTTAACGCAGAGTTATCACTGCCATAGATGGAGCCCTCAAGGATTAGAGCACTCGCCTCCCGATCAGGTTATCTGCGTTCGATACCCACGATGAATGGTTGATACAAATTCTGCTCCCGGGTCCTACCGACCACAGTGCTGACGTAAAATATTCTCAGTGGTAGATGGATTATAGGTAGGAGCACCCTTGCAGTCTGGTTTTCCGCTCCATGTAACGAAAATACAGGTTAGTTCCATTAAAAAGTCTTCCATGTAGGCAAATTTCTTCCAATACATAATCCAAGAGTTCCCTCGTTGGTATTGTTATGGATTGGATTCAAAGTTACAAGGCTACGGAGTTGAGCATTGGCAGTCTTAAATTTAAAAATTGAGATGGCTGTTCAATGACGGTAATAAAATAAAATAAAACCAGTACCACTGTCTGGCCTCCGACTTAAATCGTGGTAGTAAATTGTGCCTAGTATTTTGTTCGGATCATCATTGATTATGATTCCTTGCCCGTCGCTAATAGCCCATTACTGTAACTTCTGTGCAAAAATAACAATCAAACCCACAGTTTTCTTGAAACATATACGCTTGAAAAAATAAATATACAGTGTTTCGTTTCTTGTAATTAAAGCTGCAAACTTCAGGAAATAATTTTTAATTCTTAGCGTGTTATCGAACGAGAACAAAAGATGCAAATTCCTTAAAATATCGCACGATATATGCATACCCAATGCCATATAAGATGGCATAAATATCTCTGGATAATGAATTATTGCTGAATATGGAAATCTGGAATCTTCGAAGCTAAACATTTTTCTTCTCTAAACCAAGATTTTAAAGTTCTCTTAAGACTTTCTGGTTCAAAAACTTAAATAAACAGTACTGCTTTAGTTTCAGAGCAGAAAAAACTGGTGAATTCCTAAAAAAGAAATCACCACGCATCCCCAAAACCAAAGTTGCAACAATGCTTTCAGCTAGCTTTTATTCTTATCCTCTCTCTCTTTTCTTCCTTAAGAAGTTTCTACGCAAAAGATCTCCCAGTAAATGAAAGATATGTTAGAATATTTCTCCGTCAAGGGCTATGGAAGCATAAAAATTCCCAAAATGGAAACTTTTTTTTTCTCTCTAGATTTTCTTATAAGAATAAAGAATAGTTGTGTGGGAAGATCTTCTATGCTTACAATAATAGCTCGTTAAGACCCATCCCTTCAGGTTAAGATTGCAGATCCTTGCAATCGTATAAACCTAATTCCGAGCAAGATAATAAAGCTAGAGCTCTCTTTTTTATAAGGTATAATTCAAAGTTGTCGTTAACTTTTTCTCCGAAACTATCTTTTTTATGTGCCATACTTTCTTCTGACTTGTTTTTTGTTATTGAATATAGAGTATCATATGAAAAACTTTTTTGTTTGTTGTTTGTCTCGTTAAAAAGGAATACTATTTATTAATGAAAATATGTGATTATTTAAGCAAAAAAAAAAAAACATTTCCATGTATCCCGTTGTGAGCCAGTGGATCATGGATTATAATTCAATAGGCATTACAATTTCATGATCAGTTAAAAAAGTTGGCAATGAACACCTTCACTTTCAAAACAAGTTTGCATGTAGCAATCAGAGGCTGAGTGAGCTGCGAGTCACCAACGGGAACCAAACCTCAGTCCATCACATTCAGTGCCTTAATAGTCATGGGTTTCAAATAAAAAAAATAATACTAATATTTGGGGAATCATCTGAAATATGAAGATTTGTCAAAGAGTAAAAAAAAAAATATTCTTTAACAAAAGGGAAATTTTTTTAATGGTAGTTTCTTGTGAGAAATTTGTTATTCACTTTTAATTAACATCAAGCTATTAAGCCTAAACAAAATCATGACTAGTTTTTGTTTTTGAATGAAACATACATGGTATTTCGAAAATATGTATTTGTAAAAACAATTTTCATTCGTCAAAAATAATATTTTTATAAAAAAAAAATCAATATCAATATCTGATAAGTTATTATCGAAGTCAATTTGAGCAGAGTAGAGATAAAAAATGACAAAAATCGACTTGCTTGGGGAGCAAAGATAAAATGCTTTTTCTGAAACATAGCTAACTCTTCCAAATTCATTCAACAATGATTTGATTTTCTATGATATTCATTCCTTGCTTTCTCGGAACTACCACGATGAGGTTTCGTCAAAATTTGATTTTTTATATGTGTTCCTAATGAAATAAAAGCGTGATTTTTAATTTTGTTCAAAGTTTTCTCTAATGCATTTATTTGTTTTATAAATAAACAATCTGTTTACTTAAAAGCTTATTTGTGATTTTATGTTTTTCACTCTCTCTCTCTCTTTCAGTTTTTTTTATTTCAATTATTTATGTTTTCTGTTATCAAGAGACATTTAATTCAGTTATCGCAAATATTTTGATGATATGTCACGAACATTAAAAATGAGACTGTATGGGAATCTAACACGACGTAATTTATAAATCCGGTCGATACACCCTCTTGCGAATAACTCTTTTAATTCATACAAATTTGAAAACTTTACTTTCCTTTCTTGATCACTGTTTATAGATTTTATCAGCAAAACTCAATTTTGAGAAAGAAAAAAAAAGAAGTATCGAACAATCTTAAATGGTAGGTTTCTAGCAGAAGCAATATTCAAGCCTATCTTGAATTAAACCTTTAAATTACATTTTCAAATATAAAATTTACTTTTTAATCTAAGTGTCAATTTTGCTAGTAGGAGGAGAAAAGTCAATTAAGTTATACATCTTCCGCTAAACCTTAAACGAAAATTCTTATCTTTCCTCCAGCATCCGGGCATGTAAAGTACGGATAAATTATCTAAGATCTCATTTTACTTATTGGTATCATATTCAGAGTGTCACAGAAGTATAACTTACTTTATGATCTCCGTATTTGTCGCGAAGATTGAAATTACCTTTGAAGTAAGATTTATTTGGTTTGTGCAAATCTTTTTCCGGCATATTTTAAGATAATTCCGAAATTTATCTCATATCTAGAATATCATAAATTAGAACTTCGTTTCGTATTTTAATTAGAAAAAGTATATATATATATATATATATACAGTGACCTCTCACTTATGCACCACCTCTTTTATGCACCCTTTTCATTTATACGACGATTTTTATAGGTCCCAGTACATTAGGTAGGAAAATAATGATAAACATCATTCGTTTATGCGTCGCTCTAAAAATAAAAGTTTCAATTATGCGCCAAAATTTTAGGCTAACATTTTAATTTTTTTTATCTTTTAAATATTTTTTTCTTTTTCTAAAAAAAATTTTTTTCGTTTATGCGTCGCTCTAAAAATAAAAATCATTCGTTTATGCGTCGCTCTAAAAATAAAAGTTTCAATTATGCGCCAAAATTTTAGGCTAACATTTTAATTTTTTTTATCTTTTAAATATTTTTTTCTTTTTCTAAAAAAAATTTTTTTTAAATTAAAAATGAAGCAAATAAGCAATCATTGTTACAGATAAAAAGAAATATATATGTTGTTAGACCCCATTGAATTTTCTTCCCCCTATGACCTTTTCATTTTTGCTGTTTCTGGAAAGACATTCTTTCTAGAATTTCGAATAGTGTGTCTTATCTGTTGCACCAACAACAATGAAAGCCCATTCATCTTTAAGTCAAGTATTGTTACTTCGAGTCAAGTATTGTTCTTCTTTGGCGTAAAACCATAGTAACTTTTAAACTGTTAATCATATCAAAGCAATTTAGCTCAGACAATAAAGCAGATAGTTGCTCTAACTTGCCTAACCAATACCTTCTCTCAAAAAATCACACCCGTTCCTCGTTAAAAAGAGGAGAAGCAGACACCTGAGTGAGCTTTAAACTTACTCTAGTTCAAGGTAAGTCGTATATTCGTTCGAACTTTAGTTTTTGCCAATTCTCTACCTCTTTCGGTACTCGGGCACCTTTCCTATCTCAGACTTCTCTATGTAATTTATTAGCTTTTTGAACACCCCTCGAGTTCATTGACTTTCACATTTTGGCTTCAAACTCATGAGGTTCACTGATAATTTACATTTACTGGAAAAAATTACTAGAATTTTAAAAATATCAAATAAAATGTGTCTTTTTTGCGATTCGGTAGATTAAGTTATTAGCCCTAATCCCCCGACTCACTCAAGATTTCTCTTATAGGTGAAGCCTTGTATGACTTCAAAAAGATAATCTTTAATGGAACCGGTCAAGCAATTTTCATGATTCATCCCTTTTTAAGTGGCGTATCTGTCCAGCCAAATCATAGCCAAAGAGTTATTGACTCAGACCCTCCCCCCTCCAAAAAAATATATATATATATATATATCACACTCGATATCGATCACCAAAATCACACCGACAGACAGAAAAGAATTCAATCCCGAACTCAGGGCGGCAGCACCAAACCGAATGCAGGCATGGGCAAAACCGACCGGGCTAACAGAAAGGAGGCAAACACCACCTCACAACCCACAAAGCTATCCTCGGATTGGTAGGCTCAAGAACATTTGCAAAGCAGTTAAATTGAAATTTACAAAATTAAATTACAAAATGCGATCGCGACATCCTCCAATCATCCATAAAAGGTGGGGAAAGTTTAGTGGGTCAACAGTTCTTGCCAAATCATAATGAAAAGGTTTATCTTTTTTCAGTTATATGGATTTTAACTGAAAGATTTCTGCAATTTTCCCAAAATACAAATTCTGTCAATTCTTGGAATGCCATTTGAAAGAAATTTGCAGCTCTCTTAGTTTTATGACAATGTTCCCAAATGTGAATTAATTCAAATCATGTTAAAATTTTATTTCAATTTTATCATTTTCTTTTCAACACTAAAATAAAATTAAAATAACAATCTTTTTGAAGTCTTAAATTTTATTAATTTTAAGCAGTCCCTCGCAGTATAACAAAGACTCGGATCAGTCTAAGAGCTTTCGTTAAAAATTATTTACTCAATCTTTTTTTAAATCACTTTCAGACTGATACAATAATAACCAAATTCTATTTTAAATCTTGTTCTAATCTGGGAATTATTTACAATAATTGCCGTAAGGAAATTAACCGCACGATAAAAACTAATTACGTTTATTTAATCATCAAACTGTGAGTAGATTCCTTTTTTTTTATTATATACTTTAGTTGCGCAGCTTTCAAATTTTGTTTAGTGGTAATTTGTAGAAATAATCCATCCATGCAAAACCTTGAGACTTATTATTACTTGAACTAATTTCATTAAGTTGCAAAGAAGGAAATTTAAACTCATTCATAAAAAAACTCAATGCTTCTATTATCTTCATCCTATTTAGTTATGTTAATTTAATGAAGTTTGGATTTTGCGTAATGACCTTTTCTTTCTCAACAATTTATTCTAATTGATTTTACTATGCACTTACTCGAAATAAAGATTATTTGATTTATTAAAAGTAAAGAAATTTGATTTTATTAGACAATACCTAAACCTGTTAAAAAGGAATGGGAAAAAATCTTATTTCATATTGATAGTAGTCTTTACTATTTTCGCTTTTTTAATTGTTTTTCACAAATCGGTGGAGATAACTTCATTAGTTGCACATTTCCCTTATATAAATGTATTTTTCAATTATACAGATAATTGCTGATTTTTTGAATTTTGAATCATAAAAACCTTCTGCGTACATATATATCATTGTCAATTAAAATAATTTGACATGCTTGCATTTATTGTATATATATTCCCCTGTTATATTCATTGCACACATCCATTTTTGGGCCCATCCTTGGTAACTAATAAATCAAACGTACTTGAGTACTGCAGTAAGAACGCGCTATAAAGCAAAAATCCCTCTATTTACGCTTTTACCTCAATTTGAGCTTTCTGTTTTAATGTTTTGTAACGTGGTAATCTTATTACGGAAATATTTTAAATCATTCTTGAAAGTTTTCCCTTTCATGTAAGTTCATTTGATATCGCTACTCGCTTTATAGAATTCGTTTTATGTTTTGTTCTGTTTTTACTTTTAATTTCTGTTTTTTACGTAATAGGTATTTATATATATATATATATATATATATATATATATATTTATATATATATATATATATATATATATATATATATATATATATATATATATATATATATATATATATATTTATATTTATATATATATATATATATATATATATATATATATATATATATATATATATATATATATATTTATATTTATATATATATATATATATATATATATATATATATATATATATATATATATATATATATATATATATATATATATATATATATATATATATATATATATATATATATATATATATATATATATATATATTACAGCGGACAGCACCAGCACAACTACAATAACAATGATTTTATATTATATAAAAATCTGATTACGAAAAGTAATTCACTTGTTTAGTAAGAAATTGAGAGTTCTTAACTTTTTCTACTCTAACATCACCTTTAGAATTCGAAATAAATTGTCTTATCTTGACATATTTTGAACAAGAAAAATTTAAATTCTTTTTGTGTTCTATTGTTGTAAAAATCATTAGAAAAAAAGCTATGGCCCAAAAATGTTGATGAAAGCAATGATTAATTCTTAATTTTTCTTTTCCTTTTAAAATATTTTATTAAATTTAAAATGAAAATAATTATTTCAACTTTGTCAGGATTTTCTAAATAAGTATAAATCGTAAGAGTTTACTATTTATTTTTTACCTTCTTTCATCGGTAACCTTTCTTTTTTAACGATTCTACAAATAACTCATGTAACTATTTAAAAGTATAATTATTTATTTTTGCGCTAATATTTAAGAAAAAAAAAATGCACCAATTTAACTGTTGCGTTGGAAAAAAAGTCCATCGATATTAATAATAAAATTCTTTTGCTGCATTCTGTTACATCAAATTACATTTTAATTAAAAATAAATGTAACATATCTTACTTCCTTTCATAAAGTTACAAATAAAACTAGGGTTTTGTATCCCAGCAACTTGTTAAAATAATAATGTTTTCCGGCGAATAATGTTTAATTTTGCATTTTAATAACACAATGTGAAAAAGTTTTTGGCAGATGCATAGTTATTGTATTATGCAGCTGCCTAGAATATAAGATTAGAATCATTAATTCCGACTGAAGTTTGTAACATTCTCATAGAATAGCCCATCTTGGAATACGCAAAGAGAGATATCATTAATCTAATGTAAAACCGACATAAGCAGAATGCCCCAAAGGAATGCGGTATTAACTTAATATTTAAGATATAAGGTGTATTCTCTGATTCAGATTGCGGACGAAATGATAAAAAGAACATTTTTTCGAAATTTCTTTTAAGTTTAATTCGTGTCCTTTCACGTGTAATTTAAAATTAATGTCAACTAAACACATAGTTTCTAAAAGATGAAATTAATAACTATAAAAATAATTACACTGCTTGCTTGACAATTGCTAAGGAACAGTTACATTTTTTAGGAATATTTAATAATCGACGTTGATTGGTGAAAAGGAACCAAGTACATATTTAGCAGAGAAAATGTGCATTTATTATTATCCAAAATATTTCAGATATCGACAAATGAAAAAAATTCTAAAATAAAAAAGATGCTTATTGGCCAAACAGCCATGAAATATGGGTGCAGAATGAAATGGAAATGAGTACCTCATAAGATGTGTGATTACCTCGGACTATGATGCTCATTCTGTATTGTTATTCATCGCATTTTCACTGTTATTGATAGCTTATGAAACGTCATTGTTATTCATGATGCCCAATAAGATATCGAAGAGTCCTGGAAGGATATAGCCCCAATCCTTCCTCAAGGCAGTTTTCAGTCCTTGCATGGTTTTTTTTTAATTTTATTTTATAACTGTCGTCTTACAGCCGGCCAAATTTTTGGGTTTACGATTACTAGTGTTCAACACCGTAGCCTTGTAACTGTGAACCCAATCCAGCACACAAGGGAACTCCTGGATCAAGTATTGGGAAAATTTTGTCTTTGTGAAAAACTGTCAAGCGGTGTTCAGCAATTGCATATGATCCCTGAGCATATCAGCACGCCTGGGTCATATCGTGTAATGTTGCGCACAACGTGTTCTCCACACTAACTGCTGGACAGAATCACTTGTCATTATGAATCGAGATTCGCCGGAGAACATCACTCTAGATCACTGCTTGTTGCCCCAAACAATACGTTCCTTACAACAACGTAGTCTTTCTCGACGAGGGCATGGTTTAAAGCGGGATGCATCGAATAGGTTTTCGTGCATGGAAATCAACTTGCTTTTATCGCCGTTAGATGGCTCTGACAGGAACATGTGTACCGGTAGTAGTTGAAACCTCTGCAGCTATCTGCCTCGGAGTGACATTTCTATTCTTTTTCGTTCCTGGGGATGTATATCGCTTCTCTTGATGTGTGGTGTTCCTACAACTATCAACGTCATGTTTTCGCATAGTATTTCCCCCGACAGTGGTGTGTAATCACGATAATCGCTTTTAATCACCATATGACACTTTTCGGCCCTCCCATTACTACGGCCACAGTGGTGGCATTTTGGCCTAATTCCAGTCGTCTAACTGTTCATCCACGATCATAAGAACTCAAAAGATATCTTGCTAACATTTTGCACTTAATTATTGCAACACCATACTAAATTTCACAGAAATAAGTTCAACAACCAATGGTGCTATTTTGGTTAAATACCTCAGTAAATTTGGTCATTATGAAATTTCAAATGAATGAAAAGATTGTTGCTCTGCATTTTCAGATAACGAGTACTGCTTTACCACGCCCTCTACTCTTCATTTTACTGTTACTGGTCGGCTGTCGAGAACGCTTCTTTGCATACTAATATTGTTCCCTAGCAACTTTCAAGGTAGGTTGGAACTTTATTTACGTCGCACTAGAGCTGCACAATGAGGAACTGGCGACTGTCTGGGAAACATCCCTGAGGATGAGCCGAAGACATGCTTGACAATTTCGATCCACTTTTGATCCATGCGAAGACAATTTTGATCCACTTCTTCGGTAGCCAGACGACCTGCGCCCGAAGTCAAACATTTTACGTTAACGAGGACCGATACCACATACCCTTGGTCCTTACGCAGGCTTATCAAAGTGGTCACCTACCCGCTTACTGACAGCAACGAATGAATTTTGATTTAGGTGTTTCACTGGGAACCGTGTCTTTATGACTAGTTCAATGCGAGACGCAATTATCAAGCGATGTATTTAGAGTTCAAAGTGTTTTTCAGATGTTAAAGTGAAATTTTCTTAATCTTTATTAACGTCAGAAAAATTATACGAACGTAATTTTTTATGTAAAAAAGCAACTAATTAATATTTTTCAGTATTCTTTTTTTAAATTATGCATTGAATTATTTTTTTAAAGCTATTTTGAATTCTGGAAAAGCTTTACAAATATTTTTTTCTTAAAATTAAATATTGTTCAATAAAAACATTTTTAGTGTATTACACAAAAGAAAAAATAATCAAAAATGTATTTGGTTTATAAATAAGAAAATTGTACATCTATTATTATCATTCGTAAACCTTCGAATTTCCTTTAATCTTGCTACCTTATTACTTGTTTATTTCTTATTTATTTCTCTACATTACTTATTTCTTTTCAGTCAGAACAAAGAATAATTATTTACACGTCATATAAAATAATTCAAAAAAAGTGCAAATTAAAAAATTGTAAAAAGAATAATTAAATTTTAATAGAATAAAATTATGTAAAGATTTTGAAATGAAACCAATCTAATGATCTTTTTACGATTACGTTATTTTTCTGATTTTCAGAAGATATTTTTTTGTATATTTTGTATAACACATTGGTGCCTTGCGCCCTTTTTTGGAAGGATGTATTTCTTTAAAAAAAAGTAAAGAGTGGTTTCACAATTACTTCATTATTAAGATTAACTTTTTAGGATCGAGACAGTTTTGTCTAGCGTAAGATATCAATCACAGTTAGAATTGTCATTCTGAAATTACGTTAAAATAACCGGCAGCAGTCTTTCTCTCCGATTTATTATAAAGTTTATAGTTGGGAACATCTCTTTACCTTTGTTGTTTTGAAGCCGTTTACAAGTGGTACAGTTAAAAATAAAAACGTGAATACAAAATTATACAGTTTTCCAATCATGAAAACTAATATAGTTTCTAAACTATAAAAATTATATTTAAACGGACATTGGAGCTTTGTTATGCCACGCCATTTAAGTATAAATAATAATTTAGTTTCAATCAAATAGTCCAAGGTCACAAATTGAAGTGTGCATGACTCAATGACTCATGTATTTAAGGAATGTAAGAAATATCGTTATGTCAACGCTGGAATTCAAACCTTTATTTAACTTGTTAAACAAAAAACATTTTAAAATCTAATTACAATTAACAATTTAATAAAAAAAATTCAAAAGGAAGCACAGAACTTTTTTAATTTTATTCTAATCATTGAGAGTTCATTATTGTACAATATCGGTAATCTTTTGATTATCCTTGTAACTTCTTTTTAGTCCTTGACGGATCAAAAGATGGCTTGAATTCCTAATGTCTACTTGGTAAATTTGTTAGTTTTAGTTGAGAATACTACTATCTTGAATACATGTTCTTCGAAACAGTCATAGCAAATCTATAATCTAAAATGTGCTACTGCCGCTTTTCGGGGTCTATGACTTGATAATTTTCACTAAATCTTGTAACTGTTTCATTCTTGGAAACTTCTGCAGTTTTCATGGTGGTGAAATTGATTTAGAGTGATGATGATTTTATAAACAGTAAAATGCAAACCTTAAAAATTAAAAAGAAAAATAATAATTTAAAGAAAAAAAATATTATGTAGCTTGACCTAATAAAAATTAGAAGATTTCGTACATACAAATGAAGAAAGTCTTATATATACCATCTGCTCTTAGAATATCTCCTTTTAACTTCAAAATTTTATTTTGAAAATATTAAAGTTCTTTAGAATCACATTTCAAAATCTCAAACCTTTTCCATTCAAAATGAAAGTTTAGATTTGATTTCGATGACTCAGTAGAGAGCGTATCGATTATTCAAATTAGACTTTTTCCCAAAGTACTATATTTTTGCAGATATTTTTTGAGGATTAAGAAGAAAGTTTTTCTGTCATGAGTTTTTGTCTTAATTTGTTTTCTTGACACATAACAAGATTATTTATATCGGATTTAAAATAAACTTGTGCCGTTTCCATGCTTATTAATGCTTTGCTTTAACTCCTTTTTCTACTCTGTGCCTCTTTTCTTTTATTTAAAAATTTAATCAAGTTATAAAGTAAATTTGCATTTATAGTAAATGGTGTATTTTGATACGGGAAGAATAATTTTTTCGGAAAAGTTTTACTTATTTATTTATTTGAATGAACTTACGATATTATCTACACTTATGTTTTTTTACTAATTGGAAATTTTTGTATTTCATAAATAATTGATGTAATAATACTTAATAATAATTGATTTACTGAGTAAAGAAAATCTTATTTTTCATATTGTAAACTCTGAAATATTTTTTCCAAAAAAAAGTATAAAAAATAATACTTCGTTTTTTTCTCTGTGACTCTCATATTTTTTACTTAGTTTAACCATCACCTCCTACATCAGAAAGCCTCCACACGGCTTCGTATAAGTAGTCTGCGCAGATTATTTAAAAAGCGAACCACTTGTGCGCAAGAACCCACATTCTATTTTAAAAGTACTTGAGAGAAATTTACCATATATATTTGAGAATTGAATCTGTAGTGGTTGACAAGTAAATAAAACAAACCAATTATATTCATAAATTAAACAAATTTTTACACATATATTTGCTACCACTTTCTAACTTTTAATTGATTTCATATTAAATGGTACTTTCATTAATTGGTTTACCTTCATAGTGGTCTGATCGGACAACTTACAAAAAACCGTGTGGAGGCTTTCAGTTATAGGAGGCGTTGGTTTAACCCTTTAGCGGACTATCACACATATATGTGCCAGCAGGAAACGCCCTCATTTACCGACAGACACGCCGGCATGCCAGAGAGATTTCTGGTTTACTCCAGGCAGCCTAGTACTTGTGGCAGTGATCTGGAACGTTTCAAAAAAACTGTAGTTTTTGGCACAACCTGCCATTGTATAGCTACTGGATTTGAGAAACTCGTAGATTTAATCTTATTCTAAAAAGGAGAGGTATATGACTCACATTCACGTGGTTTTTGATTATATAAACAGAGGGAAAAGGAATGTTTTCAAATGTTCCAGCTTTTAATTGATAGTGTAGATGTTAAAATCTTCTGTTTTTACCGGATACAATGTAGAAGCGTAGAAAATGTTTAACTGAACTCAAGATAGCAAAAATTATTATTGTTCATTTCGCTTGGTAGTAAAAAAATATCACCGAGTAGCTTTGGTTCTAAGGATTGAATTTTCATGAACTGAATACCAATGCTAATGTTTCCAATGGGGAAATTCAAAAATGCTAATTAATTAATATGGCGCAATTATTACGTCAAGGAAAAAGAAAAAAAATCGTATACTTTCTCCGAATAAGACTGTTTTTTGCAGATTTGGAATTCTGACCATCAAAATAAAGGGTGGTAGCTCTAGTCTGCAACATATGGTTCTAATAATCTGGTTAAAAGAACCGGCAAAAGTTTTTAATATAGATTCAATTTTTGCGGGTTTCGCTGTATCTTTCCGTATTTTGATGATAAGAATTCAAATTAGTGGAAAGAAAGTCTTTTCTTTTTAATTCAAAACTCTTTTGTGTCTGTTTTTTAAACTTAAAATATTGTAAGCATTAATTGATTAGTGTATTTATAGCCCTAAAACTATTGAGATTGAGTAATAATTTAAGAAAACCTGATCATTTAATTAAAATTTATTCAGCATGTTAGCTTTTGTTTTTCTTACAAAAAAAAATTAAGTGAAATTGAGGCAGAGTATTATAATCTATATGTTACCTGCAAAGTATGAAACTCCGGCATTCTATAGAATGCGTAGGTATTGTATATAATGCCGGATGTTTTTAGAAAAGGTATGTAATATGAGAAGTATTAAGTACTCTCCCTAGGTATTGTATACAATACCTAGGCATTCTATAGAATGACAAATGCTATTTTGGCAAAGTTCGAAAAAAAACGTCCTGATGAGGTTACCAAGTAAATGATGTGCATTTCTCAAAAATACAAATTTTATTTTGAAAAAATAATGAGAGTGTCATTGAAAAAAATTATTCAAAACGCGTAAAGAAAAATGAAACTTGTACGAAACATAATTTACTCTCTTCTTATAAAGGGAAACAAAATTTTCATGTAAAAAATGAGAGATTAACCTACTTGCTGCAACGTGGCATGCTTGAAGACATTTTGAATTACAAAATTTAATTGAAGTCGGAGATGTATTTTATACTTTGCC
Source organism: Parasteatoda lunata (assembly GCA_949128135.1). Taxonomy (NCBI): domain Eukaryota; kingdom Metazoa; phylum Arthropoda; class Arachnida; order Araneae; family Theridiidae; genus Parasteatoda; species Parasteatoda lunata. The sequence goes on from OX421970.1 coordinate 104,736,473, forward strand.
GGTTTCCCATTTGGCATTCTATTGTATGCCTAGGAAAAGTGTGAAATATAAATCGTTTCATACATTACCGGCTAGTTTTAGGCGTTATATACAATGCCTAGGCATTCTATAGAATGCCGGATTTCATAACATATACAGTTTTTGAATACTGAGTGGCAAAGAAAACACAAAAACATATATTCTATTCAATAATTTAAAAGTATTAAACTTTCTTTTTATGCGTGCTTTAGAGTGGTCTTAAAAATAATTTTTTTAAGAACCATTAATGTTGTTCTTGCAGTGAACTGCATTACGTAAGTGAACGTTCAGAGTTATCGTGATCAAAAATATCGATTAGATAAAAGTTGGAATGATTGACCTACATCTCATAAGAGAAGAGAATTGATCTGCAATCGATAAATCAATGGTGTCAGGTTCTGTATTCTCTCACAGGGCTCTCATTGGCAATCTATAGATAAGTGATAGGGCTGTAAGTCAAGCTCTGTCAACATTCCTCTTTTTTTTTCTTTCAAAAAGCTCAGATCAGTATGGGTCAGTTTATCACAAAAATATAAGAACAAGTTCGAAAATTCTAAACGTTAAATAAGTTATCTTTACTTTTTAATAAGTTATATTTAAATGGATAACAAATTTTATGTAAAATTATTTTCAGACCATGCATATTGATAAATAATTTGTTAGGGAAAAAATATTTAAAGAGATTTAGTAACGAACAATTAATGAATAATTTATAAACCAAAATTGTAAAAGAATTTGCAATGGTAATCGAGCTATATGATTATGTATTAGTTTTATTCCAATAGAATAAGAAACTGATAATGAAATCAAGTAACAATGGTAAATCGAGTGAAATAATAAAGCGTAAATATCATCCCCATCAAATAAGAATTTAACATGTAACAATGGTGATGTAGTAAAATTTTTAACATCAAGTTTTAACCCAGTTAAATAGGAAACTAACAATGTAATCGAGTAAAAAAGATGATCAAGTAAGATAATAAAGTATTAGTTTTATCCCTATAGAATAGGAAACTAACAATGTAACAATGGTGATCTAGTAAAACTTTTAATATCAAGTTTTAACCCAGTTAAATAGGAAACTAACAATGTAATCGAGAAAAAAGGGTAATCGAGTAAGATAATAAAGTATATTAGTTTTATCCCTATAGAATAGGAAACTAACAATGTAACAATGATGATCTAGTAAAATTTTAATATCAAGTTTTAACCCAGTTAAATAGGAAACTAACAATGTAATCGAGTAAAAAGGGTAATCAAGTAATATAAAGTATTAGTTTTATCCCTACAGAATAGGAAACTAACAATGTAACAATGGTGATCTAGCAAAACGTTTAATAATTAGTTATATCCCAGTTGAATATAAAACCAACAATAAGACAACGTGATCGAGTAACAATGGTATTCGAGTAAAATGATAAAGTAATGATTTTATCCCAGTGGAACTAACAATGCAATCAATTAACAATGGTAATTGAGCATTATGGTTTGGCATTAACTCTATACCAATAAAATAGGGAACTGAACCTGTGTCCTGTGGAACTAAATCTATGTGAATGAAATTTTAAAAAAACTTTTAGAAACTTTTAATTGAATAATTTTTAAATTTGATGCAACAGTTCAAGAAACAAACAGACAAAAAAAAACTTTTAACAATTGTATGAGTGGGTTAGCTAAGCGAGTAGGGATTTAAAAGTAAAAAATAAATAAGCAATAATAATAGCTAGATCATGGATGAAATAATTAAGGGAGTGAATAGTGCCATCTGTAAAATCCACAATCTAATGTTCTAAAAAAATTTATTGTGACTTTTAAAACAATCGAAGTGAAGAAATTTGTATACGAGAAATTTTAAGGCGACAGTTTTATGTGCGCTATACTCTCAATATCTTGTAGATTTTTACGAGTTCTTAAACTTAACTAATACAATCGTATCGACGAGTGATTGAAAATAAAATCCACATACATAAAATTTGATACTCTCTTACTATACTTTAAATTCTTCGTGATTGAGAGCGTTATGGTCCGCTTATGTTTTATGCTATAATCGTTAAAAAAAAAAGCTTTTTATGTACATAAATAAACATTTTTCAAGCTTTTATGAGCTACTTTTGAGATTTTCAGTAAATCATTGAAGAAACAGTTACATATTTTAAAGATATATTTGTGAGTATGTTTTTTTAATGTTTTATTTTTCGGATGGCAATCTGATGAAATTCATTTTAGCGTAAAGAACACGTTTAAAGTGGTTTTAATATTTAAAAAAACATTATTCATTATTTTATGAGACATTTTTAGAGTAATATAAAGATAAAATAGTTGGGAAAATGAAATGAGAAATGTTTATAAAGTAACAAAGCTTTCATTATTTTTATTGCAAAACTTAACACTTGAGTTCAAGATATGAAGATTTTTATGGCTTAAACCCTAAAGCAATTGACCTGGAAAAATGATAAGTCAAAATGCAGCAGGTTGTGTGAAAAAAATTTGCTTTTGAATTTATTTTTCTTTTTGCAGTTATTTTTTTTTTCAATTTTTGCCCTTCCACACATATAAAAATCAGATATTCTTATATAGCTCTCCGATTTACTTAAAGAAATCTCTAAATAAAAAATAAAAAATTCCTGGAAAAGTATCTTTATTGAACTTAAGCCGTGAAGGCTATAGCCGAAGGAAATTTCGCCAACTTAGCGCATTTGAGTGACAGTGGTTTTTCAAAAACCTTTTTTTTTCGGAACTCTACTTCTCCTTCCGGATTTGATAGCTTCATGACTTCCTTTTAATTTCCGAATGAAATGAAATTCCGTAAAATGACGCAAAAAATGATATTTTTTCTTATTTGAATATTTTTCCAAACAGCTGGGAATTTAATATACTGTAAGCATATTTATTATATGGCCTAAGGAAAGATCTAGAAAAAGCAATTTAATGAAATTATGGATTCACTAAACGCTTATAAACATGGTTTGTATCTTCTAAGCAAAATGGTTTAGAACTACAATAAGCTTTTATCAATTTGTTTTTGTCGAAAGAATTTTTTATTCTTATTTTGCTTTTATAATGGTGGAATAAATTATTAAAAACTAAATTGTATTGGAAGTTTTTTTTATATAAAGTATTTATTTTTCTTTTAAAAAAATAATAGAAAAAAGAATGCCAAAATTTACTGTGGAATGTTAAAAAAAAATTTTCATAAATAGAAGATAAATTAAATTTGAAAATTTATGAATAACCATTTTATTTTATTTTGATATCCGAAAACATAATATAATGACTACATTTATTTATAAAACCTAGTTTAACGTTTGTTTTCAGAAAGGAAGTTCTTTTTGTTTAGAAAACCAATATTTTACAAGCATAAATACACCATATAAACTATCTCATCTTTAACATCTAATAAGATTTAAATACTATAGATATTTAACACATTCTATTGCTTGATTACACGTCGTGACCTAGATAAATGAGTCTGATTTATGTTTTTTGTTTAAAAAAATGTTTTTAAAGAATTGTTTTTAAGCAACTTGTTATTACAAAAAAAAATTATTACTACCAATCACAGCAAAAGAATCGAATTCTCATTTTGAACATATTTTTTTCAAATGAGAGGTAAACTAGTAAATCATTGCTTTTTTTTAAAACAAATAAGCCTTTCCTGGTAACTTATTTCTCTGTGTTATTTCAAATAACAAGGCTAATCACTCTGTAACAGGCACTAAAAAAAAGCGATCATATTAATAATTCTTAATCAAACGATTATATTTTCACCTTAATTATGCAAACTAATTTGTTCAGATGATGTTTCAAGTGGTGAAATCAGACATGACGTACTTTCTATGTATAAACATAATTTTTTTTATCCTCAATTTCTTGACCTTTGCTACTTCTTAATCCTCAAAATAAGCGAAATAGGGTAGCTGTAATCTTTAAAATATGGCCCAAAATAGTTAAGACATGAAAACAATCGAAGTTTGGACCTGTAATGTTAATTTACCTTTTATTTATTTATTTTCTTCTGTTCCTCCAGAACTATTCGATTTCCTCCCAATATTGGAATTTGCTATTTAAAATTACGTAAATTAAATTGTTGTTAGAATTTTTATACCTTACAAATCAATATTTTTTCAATAAATTAATTATTGTCGAATAAACTTTTTTACACGGAGTAATCTTTAAATAAACAATTTTATTACTATGTGAAAGAACTTTTTATTCGCTTTATCATTTACAACGGTTTGTCGAAATACATAAAAAGCGAAATTAACATTGAATGCCCAAAATTTCGACTGCCTTTTCGCCTAAACTATTGAAACCTTATTTTTCAGATTGTGTCTACTCCCCTTCTATATTTTAAGGGTCATGAGTGCAAATCAATTTAAAAGAATGTATGTAGAGAAAATACGTTTTGGTGTCTGATTTCGTTACTTAAAACATATGCATTATTAGCATATTAATCATATTTTTCAGAATATTTTACAACTGAGTAATTTCTAAACTAATCGTAGAAACAGTTCTTCACTGTTACTAATGAAGTATATGATTCATAGTTTAACCACCGTTTCCAAATATGCATACAAACGGTTAATAAAATTTTTAAAAGAGCTCAAATTTCATTCAGATTTTTTTTTTGTTACAGAGTAAAATTTCTATAAGGGTTTCTATACCTCTAACAGTAGTAAAAAGCTCAGCTGAATACAATACAGTTAAGTATGATAGAGTAACACACAATATGTAAGTAAAGATTAAATTAAATACAGAACTTAGTAAAAACAATTCTATTTATTGTAAATTAAAATAATCAAAAAAAAAAAAAAAAAAAAAAACACCTCTAGATTACGAACAACATAAGATGTACAATGGCAGCTCTCAACGAACAAACGAAGAAGGAAAAAATAAAAATAACTCCGGTTTGGAGTTGTTCAGCATATTAAGTCACGGTTGAAGTAATAAATCTGGCTATTATTAATAATAACTAACAATACTAATTAATAATAACCGGTAATCATTTTATTTTTATTTTATTTTCTAACCGTCGTTAAATAGCCGACCCAATTCATGGTTTACGACTACTAATGTTCAAGTCCGTAGCCTTGTAATGTTGAACCCAATCCTGAAGACAAGGGAACTATTGGATCAAGTATTAGGAGAAATTAGCCTTCGTGGTGGACTTTTTTATGGAACTAACCCGCATTCTCGTTACAAGTAAAAGAAGACCACTGGAGCCTTCCAAGGATAGCCGGACGGCAAAGAGACAATTGGTGATCATTAATGTTTTCCGATTATTTTCACTGACAGTAACATATATAAATTTTCTAGCAACGAGACGTAATAAAATTTACATATTCACATTTTTTTTCCTCCAATGAGCTGCACAATCAGTCTTCCCGATGGGCAGACCTAGTGCGGTTCTCCAGAAGTGGTATCTATTCTTTCAGTGGCTACCATAATGGGTGAGATACCGTTGGCCATGTTAATTTGGACGTCTAGTTTCTGCCACACTAGATGGCAGCACCGAGACTCTATTTGGATGCTAAAGTGCACTAGGATTTTGCCGGAAATGCCAAGAGCCAATAAGGCACTCCAGAGATCTTTTACATGCCGCATAATCATACGACATAGCCGCTGAGGATTTTCTGCATCGAGAAAATTCGGTGTCTGGGCCGGGGATCGAACCCGCAGACTTGGGCTCAGAAGGCCGACGACAAACCAACTGCGCCACCCAGCCACACATATTCACATTCACGTGGTAATATAGCTTAAAATAAATACCTATCTGCATAACATATTACAATCTAATACAATACAATCAAGCAATAATAGAGTATGATGCTATACAATTTTCCGTCGGGATAAAATTTGAGTGAATCTCGTTATAGTTAAGCATAGATAAATTCAAGTAGCATAATTTAGGTAACCGACCATTAATTCATTTTATCTGAATTTACTAAGCGAAGAATTCTTTTTTTTTTCTTTGAATTTTTTAACTATTCTTTTGAAGTAATAGAACTTCTTTCAATATAAACAACCTAATGATAGAGTTTTTGAAATTAAAGTGGAGAAAAAAAATCGTTGTGTTTTAGTTAATTACAATTTAAAATTAGAATAATTTAAAATAATATATTTTTATATGTATTAATTAATTCAAAATGGTAAAATTTAGCTCTGTTTTGCTGCATTATCTCTGTTCTGAGACAATATATTAATTTTATTAACGATATACCATTTTCATTTATTTAGTGTCATACACGCTAAATTAATTTTTTATTTCAAATTCAGTGCTGCACACATTTTAAAAATTAATTGGGAAAACTGAGAATCTGGAAATAGACTTACCTTTATGATTTAAAGTATACCTTATTTAGCTGCTTTCTCAATATATCTTTTATTTGCGAGTCTATTTCCTTAGCGCATAGTTAAGAAAATAAAAAACGGCTTTTCGTGCTACAAAGAAGAAAAACATTTTTCACAAAACAAGATAATTTGATATCAGCTTTCTGACTTTATACATTACGTGACATTTTACGAACCTCAGCAAGGAACGTTGGTTATAAAATATCTATGTAACGATAAAATAAGGCCATATTTGTTTCACTTAAGAAAAAAAAAATCATCGTTATTATTCTCTTTTGACATATTTTTTATGAACCATTCATAATATTTCAATAAAAAATTTGAAGAAAAATGGTTGATAAAAATTTTAAAAAAAAATTATTTTCTTATAATAATACCACTTCATCTGTATTAGTGAGCTCTTCATATTCAACTTATTTCCTTATTCATGTTTGCGATCTTTTTAAATTCTCCCCCCCCCCACTAAAATTAACGTGGCAATGTGTACTAAAATCAAAATATATAAGTAAAAAAATTAGGCATCCAAAATGGGTAGTATATTTTGGTCAATCATAATTTGTCATCGTACTGCTCAGCGACCTACCACAAGGCTTTCGATTCCAAAGATTTTACGAACACTGAGCACAAATTTTACAGATATCGCATGTACTCGGTGGGTGTCAGAAGGTGGAACTGGATGCAATCCAAACCGAATTCCGATTCGCTCGAAGTTCGATTCTTGGCTCTAACTGCAAAAGATAGAAAATTGTAAACGTGTTATTGCGACCGCTGTTTACCTATTGGTAATATGTTTCTTTTTTTTCTGGAGAGACTTTCATAAACAACGCAACTTTTCAAATTATAGGCTGCAAAAACTGCATCAATTTATATTTGATATCTTGTAGTTCAATGGGTTGGATTGGTTTTCAATTCCAGCCAATTCACTTTTCGTAAAATGTCGCAAAATTCTTTAGTTTTTTCAGCATTCTTTTTTATATTGAAGTCCCCACCTCAGACGGAAGTTATGAATAAATTTATCATGAAAAAGTATAAGAATATTTTAAATTAACATTATGAAAAAACTTGCACGCTGTATAAAATAAATGAGTTGAAAAAAAAAAGATATCAAAGATATCTTATTTACAAAAATGAAATTAAAAAAAATATTCTTCGATACGAAAATTAAAATTTAAACTCACCAACAATGAGGACATGAATGGAAGTTTTATTCATTAAGTTAAATACTTAAGTTTCCGTGGTTTTTACTTTAAAAAAAATTAAATTGGTAGTATTCCATTTCCTGTGAAAAATACTGTCGTTTGACGCGAATGTTTTTGTTTCAAAAATTGGTATAATTGCTCTCCATCGAACTTAATTACTGGACGGCCGAAACGAGGTGCGTTTTTGTTGTAAAAATTTCCTTTTTAAAACTTAAAACACCAATTACGAGAGGTTCTTTAAGCTATGACACGCTCTCTCGAACCCCGCTCCAATGTTACGAACAGCTTGTAAGACATTAGAACCTAGATTTAAAAAAAGAGGTGTCGAAAATTCTCTTTGTTCTTACTTAGCATTACATTTTAAAGGTCAAAAAGTTGCTCGGGGATGAAGAATTTCACCAAATTGAGTAAAAATGTGTCAAAATGGCTCCGAAACAAATAATCGAATTTGAAAACTCTGTGTATTCAAAATTGAAAGTGCATAAACTCATTTTGGAGAAAAATGTATTGTCTCAAAAATGGGTTTGAGGAAGATGGGTGTAAGAGGAATAGTTTGTTGGCCGCCAGCAGGATTCGAAATAGGTACCTCTGGGTTTGTAGTAGAATGCTCTTAACACCATAGAAAGGGTGCACTCCCTAGCCAAGAGAAAACTAGAAATTATTATATGGTTGCGGCCACTATACATCATACACTCGTTTTTTAGTCATTTGCTGTTTGAATAAGCAAAATTATAAGAACAAAATCTAAGACATAGTTATTATTTTATTCAATAAAAATCGTAGAATATTTAAAATATAAGCTTTTGCTTGTTTATAACCTCATCGATCATTGTTGTTGTTACATTTCATTTGTAATTTCAAATGGCATTACATTTGCAATTTCAATTGTCAAAATTCACAACTTGAGCTAAATCGGATGTATAAATTTTGAGAAATCCAAAGTTAAAAACAACGCTTTTTTCTAAATTTTATATCTCAATTCGACGAATTTCGTTCAAGTTTAGGATTTTAAAAATTTTAAATTATATAATTTAAAAATTTCTTTTATTCCATACATTTCAAGTATTTTAAGTAAAATAAATATTTATTATATAAAATAATAAATAAATCAATAAATTAATTTTTTACTAGAACTATCTTTCAAGAAATTAATTTTGCGTAAATTTTTTTTCATTTCGTTTAAAAGTTTTTAAGAAATTCAAATTATGCAAAAATTAATATTAAAATCACCGATTTCCTGACTAAGACAATGAAACCATATTTTCTAAATTTCAATATTTTGTGCCATTAAATTTAGAAATTAGTATTTCATGATGTGCCATTGGAGTGAATACCTTATTAAGCTTCCTCACTCATATGGGGTTGTGGTGTCTTAAGGATCTTACTACAGGCCCGCTAATCTTTGGCTAGAATCCTGCCGGCCAGAAACGAATAACTCTCGCACATTTCTCCCTCCACATGAATTTTGCCCGAAAATGAGTATATGTTGTTAGAGTTTTAAATGCAAAGGGTCTTCGAATTCGACAATTATTTGTTCCGTGGCTATTTTGACACATTTTAACTCAATTTTGAGAAACCCGTTTTTCCATTGTATCATAATTAAAATCGGTCAAAAAAGTTACAGTTTAAAAGCATAGTGAATTAAAAATTAGTCGAGATATAGGGAGATGAGATGTTGGCAGTTATAAATTTTACCATTTACATAAAAAAATTTTTAAAAAAAACATTAAAAAAATTTTAATTTAAGAGAGGTAAAATCAGTTCCTAATTTGACTTTTTATAATCACGTAATTTTTTTGCTGCATAGCATAAGCCTGCAAAATTACTTCTCGTTTTTTTCATTTTTTTTCATAGATTCTCACAATCTGTATTGCGGAGTTTAATTCTTTAAGTATGACTTTTGTGTAGTTGATTGTTTTTCCAATCCACCAAATCGTTCTTTTTTGTTACGTTTAATATTTTAAAGAAAACGTTCTTGTTTAAAACAATAATAATTATATATTTTATTAGCAAAATGTTCTTCCGCCATTTTGAAAAAATATAGATTGTAAAGAAAGTAGCATTGATAAATAGAAAGAATTGTTTAAATTTTGGTAAAAAAATTCGTTAAATGTTTTTATCGTTTCAATACATCATCATGAAGTCATTATAATGTTTGAAAATTCTAAATCCACTTATTCAATTGTGTACTGTGAGTGAATATAGTTTTAGTTATTCAACTTGTTGTGAAAGTAAATTTATTTACTGTTTGAACCGGGATAGCCTTGTATTAGGGAGCTGGACTCACGTTCGTGAAAATGGGAGTTCGATTCCAGACTGCCGAAGACGTTAAATCTATCGGATCACTAAGTCCTCCATGTTCATATAACAAATTATACCTCTGGAACACTGAATTGGAGATTGATCGTTCTCCGGTTCAGGTAAAAATTACGATCTTTGGATGAATGTATGGGTCGGCCCTATAAATGAATGTGACGTATGGATGTGACAGAAGTCGAATTCGTGACAATAGATGGCGCCAATGGTAAACAAAAACATTCGTGCCCCTTGCCTTAATGTCCTACGACAACAATTGTTGAATAATTGGTAAACATTTATAGAGTTATCTAATGTATTAATTATTTTTATCAGGAAATGTTGCATTACAAGGTAATATCATAGGATAAATAATTGTATACCATCCTTAGTTTTTAAGGGCATAATTTGGAAAAATAATCGATCAAATGACAATAGCAACGAATAATGCCAAGAAAAGATAATAAATAAATATTGGAGATAAATATCATTAAATAAGAGATAAAGAGATATTTTTCGTTATAGAAAACTCATTTATAATATTTGTCAATCTTAGGCTGCAGAGAATTAATTAAATTTGTATCGTATTTGAAGATTAAGATAATACTCATTTGGGATTTTCTGACCAATAAGAATGTGCGTGCAAGATTTAAGAACGATGTTAGATTATTATCTTTTTATCTAAATTATAGCTTTTACATTTAAGTAAACTAAACAAATTGACAAAGCTCAGATAAAAAGTAATAATATAATATGATTAATAATTTTTATACGTATTTTTAGTTAACATTAATTGTCTTGAATACATTAAAAAATAATTTTTAGTAAATTAAGCAAACAATGCTCAAAACTTCAATTTATATACATATATTGTTTTCGTTATAGTTGAAATACAACAAGTTGCTTTCAAATTCAATAAATTAATATTTTCTGGGCAATAATAAAGAATTTCTAGCCTACAATAATACTTTCTTTTCTTGATTCGTGAAAAGCTTTAGCAAAGAATGTTATACACTTTCAGGAAAGTAATTATGCAGTATTTTACACATAGCATAAATTGTCCATAAAATACAAAAGTTTAAATACACTGATAAAAAATTTCAGTTCGTTTTAAATTTACATTATTCTTTTAAGAGCTGTTGAAAACTCAAAGGATGTTTCCTTTTTGTTTAATTTTAAGTTAAAATAAAGGAAAAGGTATTTAGTTTAATTCCTTGAAAAAATATCTAGGCGGAAAAAAAAGGTTAATGTTTAAAACTCTTTACAAATAAAAGTAATTTGAAATTCTTTGATTTAAGTAAATAGAACTTCTTTAATGTCTTTTTTTTTTGTTTATTTCCTCAAACTGTCTATTTTATTGCTTGGTAAGAATTTAAATTTCCTTATTTAAGTTGTTTTTTATGCATTCAACTCTTTCTTTTTCGTTTGGGCGTTCTTTTTTTTTTTCTTGAATTTCTTCGTTTAAAATTTTTAATCATTCTTTTTAGTGCAACTACAAAGCACATTGTTTTCAGGAAATTAACAATTTTTGTTAACGGTTTGATCCATTTCTATGACACGTTAAAGAGATTACTATCCTACAAAACATTTATAAATTACAGCGCTAAATTAAATGTTTTTTTCTTTTAATTTTTACTCGAAATGGCGGAGATTTGCTGTCCATCATTTGCGAAAGAAACCCCCAAAAATGTTCAGAAAACTATCTACAAAATGGCCTAAATTTCTGATCTTCGACAGTTCATTCAATTCAAAACAGAATACTTTTTGAACACGAAACTTGAAAAAGTACAGTTATGTAAAAGTAAGTATAGCTAATTTAAAATCTGATTTGCGTGTTGCGAGCAGAGGATACTTTCCTTTCATACAGAGCGCAAAATACAAAACGGACCACCCGGAATAACTTTTGATCTAATGATCGGATCTTCACGTTCTAGGAATCAATCTTTATGGTTCGAAGTGATGAAATCAAACATGCTAATTAATTAGAGTGGACGATATTTTAAGTAACGAAATAAGATACAAAAACTTACTTTCTCTGAATCAACATACCTTTTTTCTCCAACGAATTTGATTTCTGACCGCCAATTTTTAAATAATCAAATTTTAAAAAAAGTCGTTTATTAAAATTTGATTTCTCAGGAACTATTCGACTGATTTCTCTCAAATTTTGTATTTTGCCATGAGAAATTTTTTTACTTTGAAATTATGTAAAACATCATACACCTTGCAATTCAAAAGTTTTTCGACTTCTAAAAAAATGAAAATGTCTTAATAATAAAAAATATTTACTAATTTTTTTTTTGTTGCTTTCTTTCTGCTTTCTTTAAATATCTATGGGTGTGGGTTTAAAAAGTTCTCAAGAAATGGCAAACTATGCAAAAAATAAAATTAACATTAGGGGCCTGCTAAACTGTTTAATCGCTCTACTGATCAAACTAAGAGGACTATAATTCCCAGATTGGGCTACTCATTATATTTTAATTGGCAGAAATGCAAATTCGTTCAAAAAAAAGGTATTTCATTCAGAGAAAGTACTTTTCTGAGACTGTTTTCGTAACCTAAAATATCATCTTCTCTAATTAATTAGCACATTTGAGGTTAACCTCTCGAATCATGAAGATTGAGTCCTGGAACGTGAAGATCCAATTTTTAAATCAAAAGTTATTCTGGGTGGTCCATTTATTTATTTATTTATTCATTTATTTGTTCATTACGAATTAGCACTATTTGACGCGTTCCCATTTGAGGCTGTGACAGAAAATTTTCCCAGTTCAGGTAGCGGGTCTTAAAATTACTAAAATTGGCTTGTTAGCGCGCATTTTTCTTTTCAAATTTTTAAATTATGGCAAAAGAAAGAAAAGTCACATTTATTTTTTATTCAATAAATTATTTTTTATTAAACACAAATTTCAATTAAACAACTTTGCTCTGCTATAACTCATATTAATAAGTTGAGGCTCTTTTTCATGATAACAACCTATAATCACGTTAATAATTTAATCATTTATATTATTATCTCACCTATAATTATTTTCTAAATCATGTTTATGAATATAGAATGTAACCTATTTCCTTCTATATTTATCAACATGATTTAGAAAAATATATTTAATGAAGAATTTTCTATGAAGTGTAGTTCTTTATTAATATACCTTAAGCTTACATTATTTTTAAAACCCGTATTCAGATATTTATTATATTTTTTTAATTAAAACATGAATATTAATTAAGACAAATTGACTACGATGTGCAGTTTTGTAAATTATTGTTGCGTGATACTATTATCTGTCATATATACTATTTGCAATTTTATGATAAAATAAGTTTTCCTATTTAAATAATATGAAAGATGCATCGTTGTTAAATATTCTTGAAACAGAATACGGTTTCATAGACTTTTGCTTTCTTGTCATTATCCATAATTGAATTTTTAAGCATGGTTTTAAATATTCAGTGATTTTACGTCACCTTAACTGAAATGTTAAATTATACATTTTCATTTTATTTTTGAATTTTGAACTTTGGTATTTTCATGTATTTTTTAAACTTGAGTAGATAGAATGAAAATGCTTCTGTGCATAAAAGAATCTTTAAAACACTTTTATTTTCTATATAGAATCAGAATATATTAATGCTAATGAAGATATTCTACAGAAATTCCTTGATCGTAGTGTGTCGGAGTATTTTAATTTTATATGAAGGAGTATTTTAATTTTATATTTAATTTTTACATTACTTAAAACACAATCCTGATATTCCAAAGAAATTCCTTTACCTTAATGTCAAAATATTCTATTTTCATAGATTATTTTAATTCTAATGAAGATATAAATGCCGTGCGTGAACACGATCATATTATTAAGAAATTCTTTAATCCCAATATCCTAGATAATAATAATATCATCGATTGTTTTAATTCTAATGAAAGTCTATAGTATATGTGATTTGTAAAATCACAATGTTCTATAAAAATTCTTCAGCCATCATAACCCTAAATTCAAGCTGTTCGTTTCTGCTACCTTCATCGTTATTACACTACGTTATACAATGAACAAAAAAAAGCATATGCACATGTGCTAGTGTGCTATTTAATATGTGCAGGTGATATTATTAGTTCCAAAATCAGACACAAAAACATAGTTTCTCTAAATAAACATACCTTTTTTCTCGACGGATTTGAATATCGTACCTTCGAAATATAGGTTGCAGCCGGGCAGTCTAGCAAATATGATTCCAATAGTTTGGTCAGGAGAACGGTCCAAAGTTCGGACCCTTTGATGTTGTTGTTGTTGCTTACCCCCTTGGTCTAGAGCCCTAGATCAAGTCCAGAAGATCATGTCGCATCAGCAAGTCATAGACAGTCTCTCCATCACTCATCAGTTGTCTCACAGAGGCACCAATGCAATCCAAAAGATGAGATGGAGAAGCGATGGCCGAGCAATGACAATATGCATAAGTCTTTTCTTTCGCTCTGAAGGTCAAACACTTTATATGGCCGGTCCAGAGTCTTGACAAAGCTGTTTGAGCAAATCTAGGACAAGTGCACTGCAGGGATAATCCGGGGCATTTGGCGGCATACCATTCATGATCTGGTGGGTGCCTCCACGCTGAATTTACCTTAGCAAACTTCGGTATTTGATGTTAATTTTACTTTCATGCAAAGAATAAAAAGTATGGTCAAAGCTAACATCTACCAACTTTTAAAACTATAAAAAAAAAATTTGTACAGAAACGCTCGGACTAGGTTAAGTAGTTTATTTCGGTTGCACTTAGAGCTGCACAATGAGCTATTGGTGATGGTTTGGGAAACATCTCTGGAGATTATAAGAAGACCCATTATGTCATCAAAATTTTAATCTTTTGCAATAGGGATAGCTACACCACTTTGGTAGAGCATCGATCTGCGTGCGAAGTAGAGAACAGTTTGACGCGGAAAGATAACACACATCCTCGGTCCTTTTGCAGGCTTAAAACAGTCACGCATCCATCCAAAGTCCACTGCCAGTGATGCTTGACATCGGTATTTGACTGAACACCGTATCCTTAACTTTAAAGCATCAAAGCTGTCTCAAAATCTTGAAATGGAAGCATTAAACCACCACACTGGAGCATTTCATTTATTTATATTTATTTATTTATTGTTACATATGCATATATGCGGGCTTATGTGTTCATTACTAAGTCCGGCTTATAACCCCTTATCAAGTGAAAATACAGATAAAACAATCTAAAGAAAAACATCACATTCACACATTTAAGGATACCGTGTGAATCTAATCAGCTACAATAGATGCATCTCTGTAATACTATTTATTTTACTAGAGCTATCTGTTCAACTTGACAAGCAGTTATAGCAAATCGCATTTTGTAATGAGCACACGAGCCTACATATGTATGTGTAGCAGTAAATAAATAATTGCTTGGAATTGTAATGTCCAGAAGACAAGAAAACTCCTGTATAAAGTATTGGGAGAAATTTACCCTCGTAGAGAACTTTTTGAAGGAACCAACCGCATTTGCGTTACATAGTGAGGAAAATCATTAAATCCTCTGACGGTTAGCCTGACGGCAAGGGGACTCTAACTCATGATTCGTCTATCACTGAGGATATTTTACATCAGAACTGTTATCGGTGCGAGCCAGGTGCAGAATTCGCATCAACCAGCCGTCAATGGAATTCGAACACGACTCACCTCATTGGAAGCCTAATGCTCAATCTCCATGAGCCATCATGGCTTAGTATAGTATTTTTAAAACACTCTAAAGCTTTATTTAGGTCCATTTTTCCTCTGATCGGAGAATGTTTAAGAAAAATAACTAATTAAACGACACCTATCGTCTATCAGACATTTAAAATAAACTGCCATTTTAAATAAACCATTAAAATGTAGTTAGTCAACTATTGTTCTATTTGGTACAAGATATAGGCATCAAAAGGTTGAAATTACCAAATAAATGGCAAAATGAATGACATAGGTACAATTTGGTAATTTTATCATGATACCTTAGAGTATGGCATTAAAAACCTTTTTATTCTGCGAAATTTACTTTTCAGTTTTTATTTTAACTAAATATGTGGTAATAAAAACTATAATTTCCAAACTACTACTTACTTTGGATAAAAGTACCAAAATATCCTCATAGTGTAAAAGGTTGAATACTTCAAATCTGGAAGAAGTTCTAAAAGCTTTTAAAGTATCTATATCAAAACAACACAAAGGTACAGCTAGAAACACACCTTTGGAAAAGTGTGACTTATCACTATCTTTCCTGAAAACCTTCAGAATATTAACGATTTTCATATATCGAGTTTCAAGTTCTATGCAAATCAGGCTGATAATGGATAGGATAAATAAACAAAGAAATCTAGCAAAAGTTATGGAATCCTATAACTTTTCAGAGATCATTGTTTATTTATCATATGAAATACTTTAACCTCCTCGGAGACACTATTTCGTTCTAAATTAATATTTATTGACACTTATCAAGTTCAAATTATTCGAGTCGTACAAAATCCCTTTCAAAATATCATGAAGTGTAAATGGCGACGTGAAATACTTGCTTAATCCCCTTCTTGATAGAGAAAACATACATTTCATCTGTCAGTGTCGGAGGAATTGACAAGATTCTACATTCACTGTTGCCAGTTTTAAAATTGAATTTTGTTCCACAGAGAAGGAAATATAGAATTGGAATTGGTAATCACATAATAATGGTGTGATTCATCATTCCGCCAAAAGAAAAAGCTGACGTAAACCACAAATCTATGACGTTTCTCCAACTTTTCAAACTTTTGAAATTTAAATAACACAGATTCCATCGGATTAAGAAAATATTTATTTATTTTACTTGTGTTGATTTATGATTCGCTTACTACATACCACCGAACTCGATAGCATGCACAAATAAAAATTTCTAATTATTAGTCCTTGAAATAAGATTTTATGCATATTTATTGTCTTAAAAAATGATATTTCTGCATAATATAATCATGTCGTAAGCAAGTACATCTACACTCATGGAAATAAAGCTCTCATTTTTGACGATTCAGCAATCATTGAACTATATTTCATAAATTTTGAGAATTATTTCGTTATGAAATCACGTGATTTGTAATGAAATGGTAAATTCTCAATTATATGACGAGAATGTTTCATCCATGATGAAACTAAGATAAAGATTATTTATCCAAAACAAAGTGAAGAAATAAGCTGACAGGCCTGTTAGGTTGTCTGGGTCACTATGTATTTCTGATACAAAGCCGTGTGAATCATTTTTATTAGACAATATTAAAGGCAATTTTTACGCAAGCTATCCGTGACCTCAAAACCACCATTCAGCTGTAAAATTTAAAAGTTTATTTTTTTCTTTTTAATTCTTTTTACTTCAATAATTGCCATCCCGTATACTTCAATTATTACAAAATACGCATTGAATTCAAATAAGTACTATAAAACAATTTAAACATTTTCTTATAGTCATTGAAACGGAATTGAATGAACCATTCCAACATGGTAGGGTAATCGAGCAACTCCCTATGTCTGCATATTTTTTATTCTGAGGAAATTGGGAACCATGTCTAAATTTTTTTTCTGCTTTTTAATACTATTTTAGTAAATAAAAACTTCAGTTACATCCATTTTTTAATTATAATTTGAGTTGTTCATAAATGTTTTAATAAGATACATGGGGAATCGATAAAATAAATCACTTATGGAGAGAGAAAAAACCTTTTCAATAATTTTAACTAAAACATTATTTATGGTACTAAAATAAGGAATAAAGACACTGAAGCTAATAACTAACACTTCAATAAAGGTACAAATTAAATAAATGAATAACAGTTTCATTAAAGTTGAATAGTATACACCATGAAGCCCCATTATGTCATATAATGTGACATATTAAGGCGAATCGGTAGGGCATATACCAACCACGCTAAAACTCGCCTTTTTCGATGCACCTTTTCTCAGCATCTAAACACGATATTACTTGTTTGTTTTCACAGAATATTCACAGTTACATGTTTACACTGTGATAACTGTTAACACATATATTTGAAAGAATTTTTTTTTTTTAAATATGAAATGGGAACTTTTAATTTTTTAAAAAGTTTCATCACTTTTGAGCAAAAATCTTTCATAACTCAAAAAGCATACATGTTAACGCTAAAACATTATTACGGCAAACAGCTGATGTAATCTCAAATATCCCCAGAAAAATCCAAAGCTATATCATAAGTATTTTCTTAGAAAAGGTATATCAAAAAAGGTTGGTTTTAGCCTTATTGATGTATGCCTTAACGACTCCCCTTAAGCATGAGGCATATTTTTAGTCATGTATTAATATGTCACATGATTAATTATCATCTGATATATATTATTATTAAATTTCGAATTGTAATACCAATTTCCCTATATAGCAATTTTATTTGAATATTAATTTTTGACAAATGACTTTATCCTACTGTCAGTATTTATTATAAAGTTGGTGTAAATCCAACATCATTAATCTCTCTCAAGATAAAAGAAGTCGTTTCATTTCAGAGTTCCGAGATTGTACACAGATCTCTTCACAAAAACTGCCAAATACTCTCACTAGTTTTCTTTGTTATAAATCGATGCTCAAATGCAGCTAAACAAAAGATGCATTCGAGAAGTGATAAATTCAAAAGTTAAACATGAAGCCCGTTCGTAAAATATTAAGTTTCCCATTTCCCAAGTATCTTTCATCAACTTCAAAAACAATATAAACAGCATCGAGTGCACTTCATTTTTGAAACTGTCATTCGCAGATAATTCACACTGAAAATTAATTCTGTACTTAAGTGTGATAACCATTTTTAAAATCCAAGCATAACCTCAATCTTTAGAAACGTGCTAAAGTCTTAATGTTCTTCAAATGTTGAAACTTTATGATTTTAAAAGATATATATTCTTTGAAAATATTTTGTATTTTTGAAAAATAAACAATAAGGTACTGTGTTTATTTAGTGAGTTTATTAAATTAAGTGAGTTTCAAAAATGTTAGTGATTGAGTTGTTTTGTTTGTGCACTCATGCAAAATATTACTTACTTTCAAAATATTTCTCTAAATATGCTTTGCATTTTCATTGCTATTTTAATGAGTTTTTGGAAAATGGCGAAATATTTAAAATGAAAAATATAGAATAGTTAGAATCTACTCACACGCTTTGTTTTGGAATGTTATCTGATGATGTAAAATATCGAATTAAAGACAGTAGTATATATTCTTGCTCCCATACAAATGAGACATGTAAACATTTAATTTATACATAGTTATGAGTTTCAGTGAGAACTTTTCTTTGTTTTAAACTATCAAAATGAAGTTTTGTTCACACTGGAAACTGCTTAAGTTAGGCCTGGTCCTAATCGAGAATTGTCCTAGGGACAACTGAAACTATTTTATAGAGGGTCGAAGCGAGGCCTTGTTCTAACTGTAAGAGACAATTGACACATTTTCTGTATATTGCATAAGCGAGACTTTGTCTTCACTGTAAACTGTCTGAGAGTCACTTTATAACTTGCTGCTAAATATCTATAGAAGAACTTATAAGATGGCTAAGTGACATCATATACTTTTGTTGTATATCGTGTAATTGAAATCTTTTTTTCGCAGTACAATATCTAAATGACATCGCTTAGAGACATGTTTTAACCTACAACTACTTGACTAAGTGATACTTTATTAAAACTTCTAGTTACACAAGTCACAGCTTATACTTAGTCCTTATAAACTGTTTTATTTTCACTTTATGATCTGCTCTAAACCGGCTAAGTGAGACTTAATAAGTTGCTTTGACGGTGCTTACTTACTGTAAAGTATTTAAGAGGCAACTTGGATCTTATGTTGTTGTTGCCGTATGCCGATAAAACAAAGGGGAGGGGTGATTGCTCTTGTTTTCCAGTGGCGCCATCTATGGTCAAGAGTTCTGCCACAACCATATCTCACACCCGTTGACAGGGCGCAAAGATTCATGCATCCATTCATCCACAAAATGTAATTTTGACCTGAACCAGAGAACGATCAATCTCCAGTCCAATACCCCTAGAGGTATAATTTGATATAATAACGCGGAGGACTTTGTGACCCGACAGATTTAACGTGCACCAGTCATCATTTAATACACGGGGAGTCTTCGGCTGGCTGGATTTGTACTCCCGTTTTAACGAACGGGAGTGCAGTGCCCTACTAACTAGGTTATCAAGCCCCACCTTGTATCTTATAAGCTGTTTAAGTCAGATCTTTTTCAATTGTAAATTGTCTAAGTGTCGACTTAAGCCTTACTGCATATTGTTAAAGTGGATACTTGTTGTAGCTGAAAACTGGGTAAGTAAAACAATATTCCCAGTTTAAGTTGTCTAAGTCGGATCTTGCCTACGTAGTATTTTATCAATCAGAGACCTTGTCTGCATGAAATTTTACATAAATAAATTTTACTTCTATGCCAAAAGCAAAGTTAAGTTGGAGCAGAAAATACCAGACAAATTCGAGTAAAAATAGATTGTTTGATTCAAAGATAGACTGGGAACAAGTCTTTAGATTTTATCTTTGCAGTAATAAAACAAATAAATAATTAATTTCAAAAACAAAATATTTTTTTTTTAGTTTGGTGTGTTGGATTTTATTTATTAAATCAAAAATGATATTTGTTTCAAAAAATATGTTTTTAAAAAAATACATATTCAAAACAAATATAAACAATAAATATTGAAAATAAATATTAAATGTTTAAAACGAATAGACGAAGTAAGAGTGGAAAATTAACATAATATTCATTTAACGCTTATTATAAGAATTGCTGTTAATTTGAGATTTTTTTTTTTTTGGTGCAATAAAGAATCTTTTAATACTAGTGTTTATTTGTATAATTATCATTTTTTACAACAAATGTTGTAAAAAGCAGCACATTATTAATGCATAATATACTCAATAACATTAATACAGTACTTCTTTTAGCAAAAACATATTTATATACACAATAATCTAAGCATAAATAGAAAAAAATAATATTTTAATTACGAATGAAATTATATTACGCCAAGCTTAGATTTTTACTAGTTGTTATTAATTTTCCTTTTTTCAAAAAAGTGTTGATTAAATTAATGTTTTAGACAAAATGCTATTGAAATATATGCTTGAACTGGAATGGGTTCCTACAAAATAAACACTGTTTTTATCTTTTTAATTTTCTAATACAATTGTTTTTAATACTTTGTCGTTAAAAGGCATTAAGATGACCAGATTATTATTCATGTGTAATATTATTCATGTGTAATACAGATAAAAGAAATTTAAAAAAAAGTAATTAAACTTTTCAAAACCTAAGTGTGCAAATTTGCCCTATCAAAAATAATCTGAATAACAAACCGATACTCGTTATTAAAAATAATTCTTAGAATGTAACACGTAAAATGATAAAACTCTAATAGTTTCATCTTTATTCTCTCCAGGCTGAAGTTTTTCTGAAATTGTAATATGTTTGATTTATGTTCTTGTTTTAATGAAATATATATTACTTTTTTAATATCAGTAAATCCATCAAAACTTTTCAAAAATTTTTTTAACTATAGCATTTTACGGTTATTTTTAATTTTTCAGTTAAGTTTACCGAATTACTTTAAAAAAAACTAAGTTAGATTAAAATGCGATGTAATTATATCCGAGTATAGTTAGATAATGGCTTTTTTCAGAGCTTTTTGTAATAGTTATTTAAAATGGATTAGCTTAGTTTACAAAACAATTTTGTAAATTCGGTTAAGAAATGGCAAAGTAATGTCTTATTTGATTTATAAAGTAAGGGAAAACTTATTTAAATAACTCTATACCAATTTAGGATTAAAAAATGAAGTTTATTTTATATTACTCTCCCAACCAAAAAAAAAAAGAAAAAAAAAGTGAAATAAGGTAAAATTGTAAAAAATTTATATATTTTTTAATTTTAAACTTCATTTTGTTATCATTGTTCTAATTATATGCTAGTTCTCCCCTAATCACCACCCTTAATATATATATTAAAAATCTTTGTCAAAAATGTCCCCAATTGTACTAATATGAACTAGAAAAAAAACGTAATCATTAAATGTGTTGAGTCATTAATGATTGCTTGACGCAACTTAGAGATGATATTCATAATCGCGTTTTAAATCCTTCCTCTTTTCCTCCAGCAAAAGAAAAGGGTTTCATAATTTCAGTTTGTCTCTTTTATTAGTACTATATATATATATATATATATATATATATAATATATATATATATATATATATATATATATATATATATATATATATATATATATATATATATATATATATATATATATATATATATATATATATATATATATATATATATATATATATATATATTGTTGTTAAATGAAGTAGAATGCAAGTCATTAGAGATAAAATTACAATATTTAATAAAAAATAAAAGTAATTTAAATTAAATAAATCATAATTAATGCTAATTTCAGTTAAAATCTGTATTAAAAATATCAAAATTAGCTTAATTATAGGGATGAAATTGAAAATTATTTAGTAAAAATGGTGGATTGCTAAGTTTTTTTTAAGCAGCAATTCTTTTTACAATTAATCATTCGAAGTTGTCTGAAAGAAATTATTTTCGACCAACTGTTTTCCTTTCTAGCTTTTTTTTCAGAAAATAAGGTTTTGTTTAAAAAATGGAAACTATGGCGTAAATCAAAGTTAAGTAATTTCTTCATATGGGTTAGCTAAAGTAAGAAAAAATGTCGTGTGCAAAAAAAAAAAAAAAAAAAAAAAAAAAAAAAAAAAAAGAATTAAGGCATTTCTTAGCTAATTTGTTTTTATTTCGCAAGATGCAGTTCACATTTTGCTGGAAGCTTAGAACACTTTTGCGAAAAAATGAAGAAAAATCTTTTTGAGGAATTGTTTGCTTTGGTAGTTTTCACGCTAAATTACTTTATGCAAAAAAGGATACAGCTTCACTTGCAGCCTTCCAAAATGAAGAAAAATGTGTTTAGTAATTTACAGAATTTCAAACACCACAGGTAGTTATTATAATCTATGTTCGAAGAAATAAATGTGTTGTTTTAAGTTATAAAAAACAAAGATGTGTATATACCTATGCATTATTTTTTTACTTTCTAAATATATATTTATTCAAAAAATACATTTTTAAAAATTATCAAGATAAGAATGGGATACATTTTTTAGATATCATATCTCAAACAGTTTTTGTTGTTAAACGAAAGTGCTGTGGATATTTTAACTAATTATTGTTTGTGGCCATTGTAATTATATCCTGATGCATAAGTTATCATATATACAGGTCCCGCAGTGGACTAATCGTAAAGACAAGGTTTCCAGTAGAACACCGAAGTCAAGTATCATGGGCTGCGGTCAGTAAGAGGATGGGTGACCGCTTTGATCAGCCTGCTTAGGGACTGAGAACGCGCAGTATTAGTCTTCGTTGAATTGTTCTACCGTAAAATGCTCGACTTCGTGCGCAGGTCCTTGAGCTAGCAAAGCAGGGGAGTCATCCCCTCTTCAAAGGATCAAAATTGCGGTATTATGCCTTCCGATCATCTTCATTTATGTTTCCCAGAATGTCGCCAATAGCACATTGCTCAGCACTAGTGCGACGTAAATAAAGTACCTACCTACCAATCATGTATACAGATACAACAATATGCATAGCAGAAAAACATAATGTGCCAGAAATTTAGGAAGTTTGGGTTTTGAACACATACCAGGTTCATTATTCTGGTATTTTTTCAGCAGCAAGGAGAGTGAAAAGAATTTTTTTAATCATACTTATATGGGAATATTTTAATCCATACAACGGAAGTTTTGGCATGGGAAAGAAAGTTTTGACATAGTCTTTAAAAGCTGTGGCATAGACCTAATATGAGGCTTCCATAACGTAGTGATATCACCATAACTACAACCCAATCCTCTGTAGTGTGGAGGTTCTAATCCCACCTAAGCCCTGGATGTGTTTTTCTGCTGCCTTTCAATAAATTATGATATCTGGTCCTTAGTTTTATAAGGGCTTATAGGTCGTTCTTTTTATGAAGCTCACAAATCTGCATATTTATGTGTACCAATAAATAAATAAAAAAAGCCCAATTTGAAAACTCCCCCCCCCCCAACAATGTGAGCTCTTTTCCTCATAATGAATTTACTGTATTGGAGATGAATGCATGATGCCAGAACCAGCACCTGCACAGACTTCCAAGTATTTATTTTAAAAAAGCATTGTTAAGGTAGGAGTAAGAGTATTTTATTCACCAATCCTAAATATCATAACTGAATTAAAATCTAAAACTATATAAATAAAAGATATTTAATCCTAAATTTCCTGAAGGACGTGCTGCATAAAAAACAAAACGAGCAAGTTGCTGAACTGAACTGAATTGAATAACTGAGTACCTCAGTCCCGTAGCCAGTCATCTAGAACTCGATATTTGTGGTGGTTGTTGAAGATGGTGAAATTAAATTGAAGTTGAAAAAGAGAAGAGAATATTTGTTCTGAAAAGTCCAAAGGACATCATTGCATAGCTGGAAGAAGGCATGAAGATGATTTCTGAGCATTCAATACATCATAATGTCCATTGTACATATATTGAAGAAACATCTCACAGTTTAAAAGATTACTCTTCTCAATGTAGCAGTTAACATCATTTAACGCCGCAACAAACTTGAACCTATTGGCTGTCATCAAAACTAAGCTTCTCAGGTGATCACATATTTTCAAAAACTATTACGGACAAACAGGTTTGCAAGTGACCGTAAATAGTTTGACAACAAGCCTTATCGCTTATACAGAAAACTGCCGCGAGAAATCACGTTCTGCATTCAATGTAACTTTTAATGTAACTTTTCGCTGTCTGCTTACACATGAAAACACATCTTGACATGCACAATATCTTGAATTTCTGTCTTTTGAACGTTGGCCAGTACACAACATTGCAAAGCCCTGCAGTTGGCAATACTTGTATCATAGACGCGTGAAAGAGAACGGATCCTCTCGTTGACGGTTTCGAAATCTACGCTCGAGAGGAAATAACACAATTGGTATTCTCTGTCAACATTAATAGGGATCTCACAGGCATTCCTGTTTCCTTACGACATACGATGCAGAACGATTATCATTGACATGCGGTAATCGTCTAAAGAAACTGAGTTAATACCAACGATACTCACTAGATTATATTTTCGGTTGACGGTTGGGAAAGCTGATGAGATGTTACTTCGATATTCACTAAATACATTCTGTATAAATGAGTAACGTTGTTCGAGCAGAAAAATTCATGTCTTCTCACGCTTCTTAGGCACTACAGTCGGTTACCGGCCAAGGCAGTTTCAATTAATTTACCCCATCTAGATCCATCTGCTGCTATATTTATTCATCTCTTAACTACCAAGTTCTTTAACTACTTCTCGACTCTATCTATCCATCTTGTTATAAGATTTCCTCTTTTTCTTTTTCCCTCTGGAGTTTGAAAGCTTATTCTTTCAATAGGATTTTCATCGCTATATCGAAATACATATCATAATTATCTTATTTGAGATACCTTGATTACTTTTACTATGTTGGGTTTGTATTTTGATTGAAATTCATGATCGTAACGAATTCTCCAGGTACCGTTTTCTCTTACTGCACCAAAAAATTCTCTTAATATTTTTCTCCCGAAAGTCATCGGCTTCTCTTTGTCTGCTTTGTTAACTGCCCAAGCATTTGCTGCTATATAAAACTATTGATCTTACAGTGCCTTGTACAACTGTAATTTTGTTTCACTACAAATGCATTTAGATTTGAGCTGGTTTCTCAATCCATGATAACATATGTCGCACCTCTGCAAGAAAAGTGACACAAGTAAAAAAAAACAGCAATTTTGAAGTTATGTCAGTAAAAAGTATGTATCAAATGCCCCATCAAGCTCAAAAAGTGTCACATCTCTAATTAGCAATTTATGCAGCTGAGGACAGTTTTGTGTATAATTCAGAATAATGCTAAAAGTATTCTTTAAGTTGATTTTTCTCAAATGTTGCATTTTAGAGTTATGACACATTTCTTGGCGGGTTTCGATGTGTTAGCTATTTTGATTTGATCTTTGATTTCAATTTTTATTTCATAATTATTATTTACTATTGTTTCAAAATATTTAAATTGAGCTACTTGTACAAACTCATATTCATTTATTTTCAGTGGTTAAAAGGTAAAGTAGTGGAGGTATTGAAAAGGGTTGATACTATCTACACTATTAATTTTTTTTTCTCTCTCTTAAATGAAATGATAATTAAAATAAAGTTAAAAGTTACAAGAACTTTAGTATGTATAATAAATCAAATGAAAAATTTTGACATATATATCCCATCTAGACACATGGGATATTGTTGACTATCATATTTTTTATGCTGAATCAAATATCAATTCAAATCATCGAGTTGAATAGTTTTGAAGTTATTGACTGCTTTTATGCATAAATACAGGGTTATTCATAATTCCCTCCGGAGTTTCGAAGCGTTATAGTAAAAAAGACGAATATGGCAGAAAAGAACATATGAATTATTTCGAAAGTATTCAAGTTTTAATTTAAGCAGTTGCCGGTAGATGGCAGTCACATGTACCACTGAAGCCAGTTGTAGTAAAGAAAAATGGCGTCTACAGGCCATGAATTATGAATGACCCTGTATATCGAAGTAAAAACAATCGGCATGAGAAGTTGAAATTTCAAATAAATTGAACTTCAAGTAGTTTTTAAGATATTTGTTTCTTTTAAGCACCAATAGTGTGCCAAACATTGCTGTTCCGACACACTGAGAATGTGTATTTAAAACCATCTTTTTAGAATCAATTTTAAGCTATGGAGTCTAATTTTTTTTCAGTTAATAAACTAAGCTTAGAGCAAAATACGATCTGTTCTTACCTTCCTTTTACTTTAGTATAATAAAAAAAAATTTGCTTTATGCAATAATTAGTTTAAGCAACACAGTATGACTGTCCTGCACGCGCGAGAAACTAAATGGTCTTTCAATAGCAACTAAATATTTTTTTGAAATTATATTTTTAAACATTAATTTATCTTTTTTATTGAATCAATGCATTGAAATTATATTACTTTTTCAAAAAAAAAAAAAAAAATGAGAAGAATATATTTTTGTTTCTCACTTGACATCACTAAATAAAAGTGGCCGGTTGATTATTTAATTCAAGTCGCCACTTTTTTTTTTCCTGACTCGCCGCTTTGTGAGTGCTAATTTTCAGGTCTAATACAATGTATACATTTGAAAGTCTCAATCAAGAAAAGTTTGCGTGAAAAGGGGTTATTCTGCCTTTCTTAACAATATTTTGTCAAGATTTCATTTCTATGGAACATTATTATATTCTTTCGAGTTTTTAAAATAGGATACTCATCAATTATTCTAATTAATGTCTCTAGAAAATATAAGATACCTTGATGTCGAATTAAATTGTTCTTTTATTTTAAGCAAAATTATTACAGCTAAATCTCCCATCTATTGATGAAATAGCTTCATTTATATCCTCTAAGTATTTTTGAAAGATGAAAAGAAAGCAAATACTATTAAAGAAATCACTTCTTCTAAATAATAAAATAAAATGGATCGTATCGCATTCTTAGCATTGTTTAAAACTCAATGCATTTTAATTCAATTTAATTTGTTTGAATTATTAAACCCAAATTAATATTTAAAAAACACCGACGTAATAATATTTGCATAGTTAAAGAATTTTAATATTTTCTAAACATGAAGAAACCATGCTGCAATGAATAAGTGATATATCTTTTCAGAATCTATTTTATAAAACTCTGTTTATGAAGTCTTCATTTGAATTCAAATATAAAAGTAATTGTAAAAGAAATATTTTATGATCGCTATTTTGGAAGTTTATGAGGAAACTAAAAGTAAGAAATAAAAATTTCAATAAATCTCAAATTTATGAAAGATTATTTATATATATAGTTTCGGTGTTAATTGCTTGTATTTAGGAGTCAATTTATCTATATTATTTTAAAATGAAATTTGTTCTATTTTCCGTATCTGAATCTTCACACAAATGGTTACTTTATATTTATTATAGAAATTTGTTGCGATAAAAAGAAATAGCGCGTAACTTTAATGCAAGAAATAAAGAACTGCCACTGCAGGCAATACTAGTAAATTTTTGTAACAAAATAGAGTGTTGGAAATTGCAATTTATTTAAATTTAATGCAAGATAAGTTGAATTAAAATTATTTCCATAACGTATATATTTTTCTCTTCAATTTATAATTTATAATTCAAAATTTTGTTAGCAATTTTTAAATTTTTCTTAGTTTTGACAGTTAATTTTGCACAAAGAAATAACGAGCTACTATGAGCAAAATGTAAGTAAAATTTTGCACATAGTAGTTTATTTAGATATAAAATCAACAATCTTCTGGTTTTTTTTCTTCTTTTTTTTTTCTTATTTGACAATTTTATATAAGATTTTCCCAAATAATACCTAGTATTTTAAGATCCTTATTCATAACTTCGGTTCCAGGTACGTGTTTTGCATCGAATATACATGAAAATACAAAAATAAACATGAAATCTTGTTTTTTTTTTTTTTTTTTTTTTTTTTTTTTTTATTAAATGCCTATGATATTTGGTTAAGCAATTTCCTAAAGATGAGGTTCTAACTTTTAACCACTTGATACATCACCCACCCATGCCCAAGCACCTAGTTCCATTTTTAGGGATCTATCTTTAGGCAGCCATGTTACGAACGTGACGCAATTTTGATCCAAGTCAGACGACATGAACAGTGCCTGATCTGGTACCCCTCTCACATCATAACCAACGAGATGACTTTCTGTCACGACATATTTAACGTGCATCTTGCTACGCATACACGCAGACTGTTTCTGCCTGCTTCCAGATTCGAACTGACTACCCCCAGTTATCCAGACAGTGGTGTGAGCGATTCCTTGGCTGACTGCGCCACTTGAGTGCTTTAACCACTTGACATTTTTTAGCGGCTTTTATAAATTTTTTAACAATCGTACTTCCTTTGACATGAATGGTGAAGTGGTATTTATAATAATCATCAATATTCTTACAAAATTAAGTATGGTTCACAGTTATTTTTATTAAGATATTACAAACACCGCGATTTTTGTATTAGCTGATTTGTCAATATTTTACCCAAAATAATTTAAGACATAATTTTTCACTTAAAGTAAAGTATGAGTTCACATTATTGATATTGTGTAATTTACCTTCCAACTGCGAGGTAGGTTACATTTACTATACACTGTAAAAAGTAGATATTCAAATTTTAAGAAACTTTCTTCGTTTTTGATGAAATTGTTTCCTGTTATATGCTCCAACGAAAAATCTCTTCAAAGTAACGAAATGAATATCACTTCGTCGTGGAAATGAATTTCGTCAAAATCAAAGAAATATTTCGTCATTTTTTTTTTTTTTTAATAAATGAAAAAACAAAAAACTCGTAGTTCATAAAGTATCAAACTTTTTTAATTAACACTTTATAGTGGAAACCTTATTGGTGGATCAATGCCACCCAACCAACGCAATACGGACATATAAAACAGAGACATAAATTAGATCCATACCAGAAACGAGACTCGAACCCGTGATATTCCTGGCAAGAGGCCAGCGTCTTGACCACCATACATTCCTGTTGGCTTGCATCTCCTTTTTTTTATCGAATGTATAGTCTTTACTCTAGTTTCATCATTCTAGTTAAAAAAAAACCTTCAACAACGCGACGAGCTTTGGAATGGAGGAAACATTTTCGTCATATGTTTTGAGAATTTGTATTTCGTCACAAATCATGTGATTTTTAACGAAATGATTCTAAAAATTAACGAAGTACAGCTCAAGGATTGCTGAATCGTCAAAAATTATGTCTTAATTTCTGAAAGTGTAAGATTTATAGTATTATTATAGGATAGAAACTTAAATTTAAAACATAAACCAGGTTAACGTAAATTTTAACGCTAACTAAACACTAAAAACAATTACTTTGATTGATCTGTTGGTTTAAAACCTTAATCCTTAATATCACTGATTTTTTAGTCTTTCGTCATCGTGACTTTCGTTTTTTATAAAAGAAATTTACAAGATTTTAATGTTATTACAAACAACTAGTGTGATTTAAGTTGTATATAATGTTTTCATGTATTCAAGATTGGCGGTTTTTTTTTTTTTTTTTTACTTTTCAAAAACAATTTTGAAGGGTTGTTTTTTCCTGAAAATATTTATAATCTATGTCAGTAACCTTATTTTTTTTTTAGTGAGGACACTATAGAGCCCGTATTTATGTGCGAATTTTAAACAATCTACAGCAATAGAAGCTACGATAAAAGATTAACTTTTTCTGTCATTTCTTTCAATTAGTTCATTTCGCATGTTTAGTTTTCTAAATGAATTCTTAAACAAAGTTATTGCTGTTCCTCTCTATTTATGATTTTATACTTACGACAAAAATGTCTGATTTTTTTTTTCTAAAAATAATATTTTATAACACACAAAAAGATATTGAACCAAATAGAAACTACAAAACGCTTAATTGTCTTGCGCTCCAAAAAACAATCTCCTCTAAGAATGTCTAATATATGTTTGTAACCATATTTTTTTCAATTTCTATATTGAAGCCTACTTTGCCGTAAGTAGGCTAAAAGAAATTCAAAAAACAGAAACTAAAATAGCAGTTTTACATTTTTCTCTTGAAATAATTTATATCTCTATTGGAGAAACTGGCGTATTTTCTAAATGACTTCTTAAACAAAGTTTTTCTCATTTATCCATAATTGTGATTTTAATGCTTGGATTTTCTTCTAAAGTAATGTTTTAAAATGCACAAAAAAACCAAACCAAATAGAAGCTGCAAAATTTTTGACTGTCTTGCACTATGAATAAAAACCGAAACTCTCATTCCGAGAACACGGAAATTACGTCGACGCAGTTCGTAAAATACCTCGACACTTCCTAGACTCTTAATTCCACTTTTATCACCCTGTTTATGAAAGTTCTGTTAATGGAGTGCAGTTAAATATCGAGATAATTATATTTGGGTTCAAGCATTTCGCTATACGTTTTATTAATTCTAAATTATATACATGATTCGTGATGCGTTTTCAAAAATGATGACGCTGAACTTTCTCCTCTTAATGGAAACTATTTTTGAGGAACTGTTTAAATCATGGAATGAAAATTACAGTATATTTGATATACAGTCACCATTTTCTATTTATAGAAACTAACTTTCAATTAATGAAAGCTGTAATGGTTTTCGAATAAATGTCACTGAACTTTCTAGCTGCTCATGTACTATGTAATTTTTATGGCCATAAAAAATGTACAATTATTTTAGTATGCTTCTGTTATTTATTTTATTCGACTAATAGATAAAAAGTTATGTATGTTTTAGAAACTATTTCAAACGCAAATTGATTCAACCATCAACCGCACCTAGAAGTTTGAAATCGAAGTTCTAATTGGGTAATGTGAAAAAATAAAAGTAGCTCATATTTTCTTTTTAATTCGCTGGATATTACTAACATGAAATAATTCAAAACTGTGGTCTATTACCCCTTCTCGTTTTGTTCCCCAACCCCTAGAGTAATGGGAGCTGAAAAAAACCTAAATTTTTATTTTTCAATAAGCTATAGTGAGGAAAAGAGGCCTTATGTAAAAATAAGAAACTTAATATTAAAAAAAAAACTTTAGAATCTGTTAATATCTTCCAATCAAGGTACACTGTAAAAATTTCGGTTCAAATTACGGTATAAAGTACCGGCAATTTGGGTGCATAATAAGTAAAATCCATTTTCCTGTAAAATCCGTTTTTTTTCCTGCAAAATCCATTTTCACTGTAAAATATTATACCGTAATTTTAATAGTAATATTTATTTAATTATAATGATTTTATAATATTTATCACTGTAAAAATTGCGATGTGTCATAATTTTTATTCCGTAACATGTTTCAGTAAAAATGAATTTTACGGTCAGCACCCTGGGTGCCTGTACTTCTGATCGTAATTTGATCCACAACTTTTTCAGAGTATAAAGCAAAAAAAAAAAAATTTAAATAATTGGTTTATTTTGTGTTTTCCTTGATAATTTTTTAAACAATAATTTCTAACTTGAAATCTGAAACAATAACAAGCTGATACGTTAAATACAATTATTGCTGATTGTTAAATTCTGAATTATTTAACGAATCTCGTGAACTGTAATTTTTAATAGCATATCGATATTGCTTACTGAACGAATGCAGTGAAGTATAGTATTTATAGTGAATTAAGGTTAGCTGTTACAAAACTATTAGCTATTATAAAAGTATGAAACTTCCGCATTACTAATGTGATGAAAACTCGGTTAACCATAACTTAGAATAGCACCGCTCTCAAAGACTTATTGCTATATAGGTGCTTGGTTCATATTGGTGCTGTGCTGAGTGTTTGGTTTGGTCCTCGTGCACCCAGCATCATATAACTTACTATAGATAAAACTCAAACCACGGATTAAAAAAATAACTTAATTACGCATTTTACTTTCAAGAACTGTAAAAAAGCCTCTGAATAAACTATAAATGTATTGAATCAAAGAGATATAAACTTTAGTACGTGTTCTATGATCAACATCGATCCCGTTGACTTTGTAGCGTATCTACCACTACAAAATTACAATTACAATTTACTAGTATATAAAACATGTTAACTCAACTCTATGCCGGGGTACCTTATCATAGATGAAGGTTGACTTATTTCATATGCTAGTGAATTGTAATTGTAATTTTGTAGTGGTAGACACGCTACATTACTCCCCTACCAGAATTATATCTGTGATAGAATACGATGAACGGATACCACTGGTTGATTTCATGCTGTTTTGTGAGAAGCCGGGAGAGCTGTATTAAGATCGCCCTACTTTTTGAATTCTGGACGTGAGAGCTGTATTAAGTTCACGGTAGTGATCGCCCCTATTATCTAAGAACTAGTATAACTTTCTCACATTTTGAGGGAACCAAACACAGCATGACTAAAATCAGGGGAAGAAAATAAAATATTTATTTTCCGAAAAAGGTACAATTACGTCCGGGTCACCAATTGAGAGCGAGTAGTTTTCGACCATGTCAACCTTCATCTATGAAAAAGTACCCCGACATAGAGTCGAGTTAACATGTCTTATATACTAGTGAATTGTAATTGTATTTTTGTAGTGGTAGATACGCTACAGTTCTCCCCCACCAGAATTATATCTGTGATAGAATTCGATGCATGGATACCCCCAGTTGCTGTATTTGTGCCAGACCGGGAGAGCTGGATTAAGGTCACCGGGTTTTTGAACATTAGTCATGAGTGCTGTATTAAGATCATGTTCGTAGTCACTCCTATGTTGCCTTTAGCAGTCGAGTGTATGCCGCAGACGTTGTGTTTTAATCGAGACTGAGTAGCAACAGCGCGAGGAGGTGGATTATGTCGCAGTCAGAAGTAATGACGAGTAAACAACAAGTAATGACGTGATGTGAACACGCCATCAGCGTATCTACCACTACCACTTCAACAGCTCTGCTCAGAGCTCTTAAGTTTCCCTTAGCAGTCTCACCTCTTCACGCTACCCGTTTGATTCAACCATAAAATAATAAACTAAAATTGAAAATATTTTCTCTTTGCTATTAACAATGTCTCGATACCTAAATTAGCAATCCAAAGTGAATGCCATACCCTACGTTTTCGATAAAAGTTCTATATCATTTAATGTCATGGATAAAGATTCAGCCTTGTCAGGAATATTGTATGGCTGTTATCAGGAATTTTTAATGTTAGAATTACACTACTATAGATTTTATATTTACAATATCAGTTCTTTAGTATTTGTATTTTAAATGGCTTATGTATTTTCAAATACTTCACTGTAATATATGCGTTTATGATTGCGAAAAATAAAGATAACTATGAATGTTTTAAATGAAAGTTTATCAACCATACACTAAATTCCATTTTATCTTATACTTTACTTAAATTGTATTTACAAAAAAGTTAAAATAATATTACATTATAAATCTACCATTAATATTAATATGTTTTTTCTTCAACACTCAAGAATATAAAATAATGAAAGTTTTTAATTGCTTCCGTTAACTATAATTTGAAAAATAAAATATTAAAAAAAGTTAATTTAAGTTTGATAGAATCCGCTTTGATTGGATTTTTCTTCAAAAAAACTTTTTACAATGTAACTGAACTGAAACCAAAGATAAGATTTCTCTTTGAAAGATGAAACAAGCAAACAAAAGGACACATCAAACAATACAATTGGGAAATAAAACACAGTTTTTCTTTCTAAAGGAGACCACAAAAACTCTCAGTTGGAAAAATAAAAAATAAAAACAGATAAATGCAACTAAGAGCAAATAGAAAGAAGAAAAAAATCACACAAAAAAGAGTTGCTTCTCTTTGATTCAAAAAAAGAAAAAAAATTATAAGATCGAAGATATGATACTTCACTATTTTATACTTGATATAACTCCTATTTGAACTTTTTAAGTTTCAATTTTTTATTAGGTATTTTCAGTTTTCGACTGTTTCAAAAAATCGCCAACATGTTCTTTATTACTTTTATAAATTTTGATTTTGAGAAAAACACAATAATTTAATAATGAAATCATTTTAAATCAGTTTCTAATGTTAAAGTTGAGATCATTACAATGGCTATAGGTAGTAGAATATATATATATATATATATATATATATATATATATATATATATATATATATATATATATATAAGTTCAAAATGAAGATAAAACAAAGGTAAATTACAGACAAATGAAAAAAGGGGGACGAATGATAATAATAACAAACAACTGGGGAAAGAAAAAAAAAAGAATTAATTTAAAAAAAAAGAGGAAAACGTTTTTTTAAAAAACCGGAAAATAAAAGATATAATCTTTTCATCAGCCCACACGATTATATCCAAAAAAGAGTGCTTTCTAATATTGTATCAATATAGCCAAAGCAAAATATATCCATACAATAGTGTGAGGAGCACTCAAAAAAATTTTTTACAAAAATTGCGACAGATAAAATAAAAAAAATAAAATAAAATGAAATAAAATAAAACAAAATAAAACAAAATAAAATAAAAATAAAATAAATTATATATATATATAATTATATAATTCATATTTATTTTGCTGTGTATATATATATATATATATATATATATATATATATATATATATATATATATATATATATATATATATATATATATATATATATATATATATATATATATATATACAAATTTTTATTTAAGACGAAAGTAAAAAAGTAATTTTTATCATAGTTTAAAATTTTAAAATATGTAATCATAATAGTATAAAACATATAATAATAAGAATCTAAAAAATGAAAATTCATCATTTTTGTATCCAAAATTGTTTAAGATAATCATTCACATTAAACTAACTGTTTAATTCTATTTCAAAATTAAAAAACATTTTTAAAAAAATGTTGTTTATTCTTTGAAATATTTAAGGAGTTTAAGTAATATTTTAGATGATTACAGAAATAAATATGGAATACAACATCGAAACTTTGAAAGCAGACGCTAACTTGAAAGTCACCGTTAAAAATTCTCGCCCAACTTAGTTGAGAAAATGCGTATGAATTTTTTCATTGGCGGAGAAAGGTTAAAAATATTTTTAAAAATTGGTGTGTGGCTTAGAAGAACAAATTTAGAGCTTTATCACTCTTATAATGAAACTGATAATTATTAACTTCATTAAACGACAAAGAATAAAATGGGCAGGTCACCTTATCAGGATGGATGAAGACCGTAACACGAAAAGAGTTTTCAATGCCAGACCAGTTGGCACACGAAAAAGAGACAGGCCGAATTTGAGATGGATAGATGGCCTAGAAAAAGAGACAGGCCGAATTTGACAGAGATAGATGATCTAGAAAAAGAGACAGGCCGAATTTGAGATGGAGAGAGGGCCTAGAAAAAGACCTTTTGGTTTTGAAAAACTGGAAAAAGCTTGCGGGAGGAAGGTAAGTCTGGAAAAAACTTCTTGAGAAGGCTGAGGCCCACCCTGGGCAGACGAGCCGTTGATGATGATGGAGAAAGAAAATAGCACACGTTGCCTGCCGAAAGAGATACGTTTTTTTTTTGGCGGGTAACTCTTTTACTTCGATAGTGACGTAATGATACAGCTGAATTAGGAAACTTATCACCATCTAATAACAATCGAAAGGGTTCGAAGAAATTGAATCAAAAAAGCGCGTTTCACTTCCATAAGGATGTAAGGGTCCAATTTTAGCAACGCGAACATTAAATTTCAGCTTAGAGAACAAAAATCCAATTATTAGGTCAAAAGTTACTAAGGTGTCTCTGTTCTTCGGCTTTTATTTATTTGCGATTTGAACGATTAAAAAGGAATCTAAATTTAAAATCAAAAAAAAAAAAAAAAAATCAATGACATAGGAAAAATAGGGGATGGCGTCTTGGAACAGTTTGGAACAGTTTGAAAACAACTATTTTTACTTTTATTTGGATAAAGATTATAGTAGAAATGTACGTGATATCTAATTGTTTACCAATTGAGAAATCTATAAAAATTTTAAAGTTAAAAATATGTCATTTTATAAAGGAGTAATAAATAGTTTTTTACATCCCTTGCAAAGCAAACATTACTTTACATCCTTGCAAGGCATCCTAAGATACAGCACCATGTTGTACCTTGGGTTGCAAAGTATTGTACTTTGGTACTAAATAAAAAATAAACAAAATATAGCAAATAAATTCTATTTAATGAATATAAATTACGAAACGTTATAGAAAAAATAAAAAAAGGCTTCTTTTTCTACCAGATTTTCCCCTGGTTATGTCATAAGGACTGAAATTCCTAGTAAACTGGAGTGATTTCTTCTGATGCATTTTCATATATAGTTTCATTTCTTGAAAGGAAAGTGTTCGTTGACGTTTCAACAAGGGGTTGGATTCGTCCTAAAGTAAAACTAAAATTTATTCCCAAGGTATAACACATTTTTTTTTGTCGTATGCTTGTTTAAGCAGAGGGGGTGCGATTGTTCTTGTTGTTCAGCGGCGCCATTTATGGCCAAGAATTCGACTTCTGCCACACCATTCACACAACCACAAACCCGTTTATAGGGCGGGTCACATTCACACACACAAAGGAGAAAGGACAAAGAACACAGAGAGAGAGAAAGAAACATCCATGCCCTGCCCGGGATTCGAACCCAGAACCTTTCTGATGCAAGGACAGTTCCCTGCCCCCTACACAGGCCAGTCGGCGTATGACACAATGAAAAAACAAAAACATGGACTGTGAAAGTGTTTGTGGTATGTTGTTCAGATTAACTAACCTTACCATCAGGTAGAACACAATTAAAAGTTATTAAAAGTTAAATGCACTATCTTAATTTTCAACACTAATCAATTAGGAAAAAATAGGAAAAAAACTAAATAAAATATTAACTTACTTTCCGGGGAAATATTTTCCTTTAAGCTCCCACAAAAATTTCACTTTAAAGTTGCTAGCTCTACACTAACTCTTGGTGGCTAAGGGAATAACTACGCCAGGTTAGTTTTCTTCGTCGCCAATTGATAATAGTGCCATACTGTTCATACCTAAGGTAGAACTTCCGCATGGTACATGCGCCAAAAATACGGCTTTTTACGGCTTAAATATACGGGTTTTTTTAATTCGATTTCTCTGGAGTTCTTCTACCGATTTTGCACAATTTTTGTATTTTGCAATTAAAAATTAGGTACTTTAAAATTATGTAAAAACTTATATACCTTACTATTTAAAAGTTTTCGACAGTTATTTAATAAAATAATAAAAAAATAGTAAATATTTAGTAAAATTTATTTTTTACATGGAATTATCTTTGATTAAACGAATTTTATAATTAAGTGCAAAAATGTTTTAAACAGCTTAAAAAATTCTCGAGATATGGTGTTATATGCAAAAAATAAAATTAGCATTAGGGGTTAAAGTTTTGGATAGCTCTCCCGACCAAACTATAGGGACCATATTTCCTTGATTGCGGCTACTATATGTTGGGGATCAGAAATTCGAATCCGGCGAAAAAAGTATTTGTTTATTCAGAAAATATACGTTTTTGTATCTCATTTCGTACCTTAAAATATCATCTGCACTTATTAATAAGTATATTTGAGGTCACCTCAACCGTTTAGATTGAGTAACAGAACGTGAAGATCCAAAAATCGATTAAAAGTTATTCAGAATAATTTTTTTGGTGTGAAATGTACACGGTTTTTCTTATTAATAAAAAAATAAGAAAAGTATATAAAGTTTCACTTTTTTGTGCGTAAATAATACGCACTTAAACGTTTTTTTTTTTTTTTTAAATCTTTCTCTTTTTATTTTAGAAAGTTTAAGGAAATGTACTAAACTATCCTAGTAACGTTGAAATTGCTGTCTACTGCACGCTTATCTGTTCATTACATTAAAATTTTTCAATATATTTTCCTTTTTCTTCTTTTATTTGAACTTGAAATTTGCAAACTTCATAAAAATTCTCAGGAAACAAAAAGATTAAGCATTTTACATTTTTTACTGATGTTTTTTTTTAAAAATTTTAGATAAAAATAGAAAGCGTATTTCACTATAATATTTTTTAAAAAAAAAATCGACTCTTTTTCAAAGGTGATTAATATAAATCGATCGAATTTCAATAGTTTCATGTTTGGCCTACATTCCATAAATGGTAAAGAATTGATTAGCAGTCAATAAACTAATGGTTGGTAACTTTAGTATTTTTTCCCCTCGAATCTGTAAGCGACAGACTATTGATAAGTGATCTCGCATTTGTCATACTCAATCACTCCTTTATGCCTTTCTTTTATGCTCTCAGTTTTCCTTAGATTCCCCATAATGGAGAAATAGTTCGGTTATTTGTCCCTAAATACTGCAACATAGGAGAAAATATTTTCTCTTTTATATAATTGCTAAGATGGAATTTCTATGTTTTTCAATTGTTGGTTGCACAAAATACTTTTTCATATTATCAACTGATATTTGATTTAATTTTAATAAAAAAAAATCAAATGTTATGTATTATTTATTTTTAAAATCTAAAGTCTGTGTATTTTTGCATTTTTCTTATAATCTAGAGCTAGAGTTATGATTTTGGAATTCGGACAACGGCTGTGTCATGCTGAAATATGCATAGCATATTTCCTAACATTTAAAATCCAAATTATTATCTTATTTAATCCCTTTTCAATAAATAAAAACAATCTGTAATCTTTTTATAACAATCTGTAATCTTTTATTTTTTGAATTGAGTCCAGAATGGATTCGATTTTTAGAGATTCCCTCAACTTCTGCCTGACACATTAGCATAGCATTCGAAAACCGTTATATGATTGCTGATGCTTTTGATTTAATTAGAATTCTATATTATTTCTCACGTTTTCTTTTCCGCCAACACATCTGAATACGTAAGGCTGAGAAAAAGTGCCTTGGCATTAAATTTAATCAATTAATAGTCAATACATGGATTCCCTAACTTTCCGTGGCAAAAACTATGCCAACGTATACAAGACACTTGCATTTATGATTTCCTGGTGGAGGGAGGTGTCCTGCTTGGCGTAATCCGGCAGGCCCACCTACCGGGCCATTTTCTAAATTTATTAATTTATATGCACACTAAAATGAATTAATTTTTTACTTGGATCTCCATATGATTCCATATATTTCTGAAATAAAATGATTTTTCATTATTCATCATAATTAGATTCTTCACTATATTTGTTTATCATTACACTCTGGACAACAGAATTATTAGACAAATGAATAATAATTTCCTACGATGATTCATCAACATTCTTCAGCTAGTGTTGATCATCATCAGAAAGATAAATATCCATATGATTCCATATATTTCTAAAATAAAAAGATTTTTATTATTCATCATAACTAGATTCTTTACTATATTTGTTTATCATTACACTCTGGACAATAGAATTATTAGACAAATTAATAATAATTTCCTACGATGATTTATCAACATTTTTCAGCTAGTGTTAATCATCATCAGGAAGCTAAATATTCCACTATAATGCCTTCTTCAACGAATGGTAAATTCATTAATTTCTTCAAACCAAACTATTTCGTGGTAGGCTGCAAGAGGCAATTTTAAACCATTATTAAAAAATTTAATTTTTTTAAGTTAAAACTATCTGAAAAGGATTTGCAAACAAGAGAAGTAGCATTACGCTGTGCTCGTAGACAATTCTACACTCTTTCAGTTCCAGTTCTAGATACCTTGTTATTGTTTACCTTCAGTCATCCATTCATAGTTTCACATTTCCTCACAAGAGACATTCATTCAAATTTTCAAATTCAAGCTATTTCTGTAAATTTATAGCTATTTATTTCTATTATCATTTTGGCTATAAGATTACCTCACAAAAGATTTGCTCATTCCATTCCCATAAGAATTCTTCAGAAATTTAAATATTCTTGCACGATTAATATTATTTAAACATTTTAAAGTATTACATCTTCTTAAACGCAAAAGAGTTCAACTAAGTTCTTACTTAATCGAAGTGTTTTTTGTATTAACAAAATAATTTTTTTTATTAAGTAAAAAGCAAACGATAATACAAAATAATATTATTCACAAAAAAAAAAAAAAAATTCTCTAAAACTTCGCTTCGATATAGTTTTTAAAACGATAAATTTGGTGAACTAATTTTACTTCTTCTTACAGGTTTATTTTCCCAGTCTACCAACCTTCCATTGTCATAATAAACATGCCAAAGATTCCAAACCGTTACGACCAGTTCGTAACCGTAACCCTCAGGCACTACAGCTATAAACCGAGCCTCACTCTCAGTGGTCAGAAGACATCAACAAATAGAACACTTTACACGTTGCACATTTCTTTTATGGTCTTACACACTCCCGAAATTCGAAACGATTGCCCGATGCAGTTTTCGCAAAAATTTTGACCGTAAGTCACGCATTTCTTAGAAACAACTGCCTCAAGTGTTGATGTTTTATTGAAGTTCTAAACTTCTCTTTTTTTAAATCTTTTAGGTTTAAGAATTTTGACTTTTTTTTTTAAAACTGTTATCAGCTGTACATTCATTTTTCCGAGAAGCAAAGCTTATTTTTATTTAGAATATAATATCTATTAATTAGTTCATCTGTCTGTTATTTTTTATCTAAAAGTTTCTTTAAAATTTTCAGTTTTAGTAAAGAAATACAAATATTCTTTTAAGCTGTTGTACTAAATTATATAATGGCATCAAAAACTTTTAACACAAAATTATTAATGAAATTAATGAAGTGCTTTTAAGACAATGAGGAACTGATTACGTTCCATCTGTTCAAAAATACTTATCAATCGTATTTCCGGATCGTAAATTCATGTGCCTGTTAAAAATATTCTTAAAGCAATAAAACCTTTATGGATCATAAAGATATACTGATAGTTAATATATTTTACCTTGTTATTTTCGTACCTGTAACAAATATTCTTAAGGCAATGAAACATTTTCGGATTACGAGAAATCAAATAAGTTTCTTCTGGTTGATATGCTTCTCCCGTTAAAAGTACCTGTTACACACCTAATCACAATAAATTCTCTAAATTTAAACAGCCAATCAAAGGAAATAACTAGTACTACATATGAAATAATGCTAATATCTGTTTCTTTAGATCAGACGTTATTCCTAGGCATAACGTTTTGTAACGTGTTAACTGTAGCATGTTATGTTAAATAGATCTGCCACAATGCATCGTGAACCAGAAAATGGTTCCAAAAAAAGTTATAACGAAAAATAAGCGGAATATGTGAAAGATGAGGAAATATAAATATGGAAAATTTAAAGCTGCTTACTGAAATTTTGTAATGTATAAAAACATTCTGCAACTCTTCCTGTCTGATTTACATCTTCCTTATGCTTAACTAAATCAGTTCTGCTCATGCGTGAAGTAATTTATGGCTGGTTGGAAATGCGCAGTGAACTATTCAAGGGGTAGGAAGAAAGTATTCGGAAGGAGAGGAATGCAAAATCTCGCTAATATTTAAACTTTGACTTTTACCTCTCATATTGCAAATATCTTATTTTTGACAATGAAAACCCATAATATATTTCAGTATTAAAGCTAAATATCTACACATTTTTTTTTCGTAGAAATGTTTTTACAATAAAAAACGTTTTAAGAACTTAATCGCATATTTTGACAGAAAAAAACCACTGTAACTTTTCAAATTTAACCCACTGACGGTTCTGCATGTAAAAAGTCGCATTTTAATCTGCAGTCTTCTCTGCATAGCAGAACCGGTTTTCCCATGTTAATGGATAGGGGAACTGTGTGTAGGGGAAAAACATTCTCCCAATTTTCCCCATTTTCTTAACCACCAATGGGATAAACTCATTTTCAGGATTGCATTTGTTGATCACAAAATCTATTGTACGCAAAAAGCAATAGTCACATTAAAGAGCTGAAATTTCCAATTATTTTTCTTATTAACTATTACGATATATTTTGTAGAT
Source organism: Parasteatoda lunata (assembly GCA_949128135.1). Taxonomy (NCBI): domain Eukaryota; kingdom Metazoa; phylum Arthropoda; class Arachnida; order Araneae; family Theridiidae; genus Parasteatoda; species Parasteatoda lunata. The sequence continues at coordinate 104,778,934 of OX421970.1, forward strand.
AATGAACTCCCATGTTTTAATTGTTGAAAATCCAAATTTGGCGAAAATATGAATTGTTTATTCAGAAAAAGTACGTTCTTATGTCTGATTTTGTAACATTAACATGATCGTTGCCGGATCACGTAACGTCACGTGATGAAATTCTTCCCTATAGTTTATGTCAGTAAAACAGTTCAAGTGGTAACAAGAAGCATATTATCCTCCGACTGTTTTTGCTGAAAATAAGATTTTTCCTCATGTCAATAACATACTGCTTTTTAAACTAGAATAAACTTATTATACGATTTAAAAATAAAAATGGCTGCTAAAAAAAGAAAATGTATGGCTTCAATTGCATCTTTATATATTACCACTCTTCAATGACAATATAGTATAACCATTTGCACTAGAGGGGGCAATATTGCTATAATTAATTTAATAGTTTACGCTACGACCAATGAGTTCTGATTCACTTTCAAATTTTTTTTACAATGACACAAAATATATCATGCAAACACTTTTTGCATTAAATTAAAGTAGCAATCATTAAATATCTTTACAATAAATGCTTCGAAATAAGGTCGCATTTTACCTTCTAAACGAGCTCAATTTTCTTTTTAATTCCATCGCATGTGGCACGTATGGCTTCCATCGGCATTTTCTGCCATATCTTGAATTACAGTTTAGAACTTGCTCAGATTGATGATTGCATAATTATTAAGTTGGGAGAGCATGCATTACCAAAAAAAAAAAAAAAAAAAAAAAAAAAAAATAAAAAAAAATCAAGCGAATTCAGATCACGGCAGCTGGGAGACCATGAGCATTATCCAATAAAAAGTCAGCTAAATGTTTACTGCACCAGTTCTGAACCATATACGCGCGGTATGAGAAGAAGCGCCATCTTTTTTAAAACAGAAATATTTCATTATGTACCATACATACTCTGAAAACTTGGAAATAAAACTTTTTAAAAAACCTTCGGTTTTATAATGTTGGGTATTGATTTTTACTCTTTTTTTCAATGAAAGAAGCTAATCGGTGCTTGCATATTTTTGAAATAGCCCCTTCCCTCAAACCATAACAGGCGAAACATTTTTATAGCGTGTAACATAATGCTGGCTCTCAGGGATGTTAGGAATAGAAAATTACCATATTCTATCATGGTTGATACTTTGCTGTGAAACTTTGTGTGTAAATTTCTCGTCTGAAAAGGCAAACTCATCCTTAGTGTGCCAAGCAAGAATTTCTTCCACCCTCTGCCACCTTTTCATTTTAGCAGATTATGCAAGTCGTAGAATTTTGCGCTTTCTAAAAGCATTGCACCCAAGATCCTTTCGCAGAATGTTCAAAATTGATCCCTTCGATATTTTGAGCTCTCGCGCTAGCTTTTAAGCAGATTTTTGTCCGTTTGGTCGTATTCTTTCTCTGATTCTTTTTGCAGACTCTTTTGTCCGAACAGTCCACTGTGGTCCAGATCTTCTGCCATTGACTGAAGAGACCTCTTAACACTTTCTGATAGTTCTGTAAATGCAATATCTCTTCACATCCAGGGCTTTCAATTCTCTGAAAACTTACAGTTCTTTTTAAGGCATTTTACTTATCACTATTTTTTTTAAATTTCTTCACTTTACTCAGGTAAAGAAAAATATTAAGTAGTACATATTGTTCCACATATTACAACAATATATGCTACTTACATATATTTGTACTCGTACTTACACGAAATTGTCTGTAAGGAATTGGGACTACAGTAACAGCTATATAATTAACAAGCTTCAAAAGTTCTATGAAAACATTTTGGTCACGAAGTATATAGGGTCCATATCTTGAACATTGTATCTTTTTACGTGCAACTTCGATCATTAGAATCATAAGTTATTGAAATAAATTCATTTTTATACATCATTGTACCTTTAACTCAAAAAATAAATTTCCAATATATTCTATGTGAGTGGCAAAATTTTATCTCCGTTTCCTATAATTTAATTAACTGAATCTAAATATAACAAATAAGAAATAAAAATAATTATTGTTTCTACTGCCTTGAAGTTACTTTATAAAAAAAAGTGTTGCTGAAATAGGAGAATAAAAACAATGTATAAATTTGAAATACTTCACAGATTCCGTTTTATCATTTATTAGGTCACAAAATTTTATACCCCCCCCCCCTCAGGACGCTCACTCCTTGAGAATATTCCAATATTTTTGATTAACTTAAACCAACCACTCGTTTTCGTATATCCAAAAATATCAGAAATCGAAGATCAATGAAGAATAATTCAAAATCGATGTTAAATAAATGCATGGATATTGCTAAGCATTGCTTTTTATTACTTTCCTTTTTTCTCATATTATCGTTTTTATTGATACTATAGAAGTTCAACATGTGGGAGAGATAGTTCCTCCAATATGCAGCCCTGCTCGTTTAAATTTTTAGAGTTTTCCTTTTTTTTCTCGATATTTCTTATCGACAATGGATGTATTCCACTTTCCAGGATAATTCTTTTAATCTGAATTTTGTTCGCAAACATCTGTGTTAACTCAAGTGTGTTTGCAACACTCAAATAAATTATTATTTTACAATATGGACCAGATTGAGAATTGGAAATATAAAGCGTGGCATACAAATTCATAGATCAAATAATGTTTCTTTTTTAACCCATTTTGATCAAAGATCTATACTTTTATAGTCGAAAAGGGGATTTCTAACTCTGTAATTCATTTTTAAGTACTTCCTTTTACATTGTATAGAAAGTCAGGAATAGCATCAATTTTGCAAATAATATTGGAAACATAATGTATTCATTTAAAAAAAATTTCATACACATAAGTTTTTTTTCTTTTTTTTGGCAAAAGATATAGTTATGCACTGCCCGTCTTAATTTTTTTTTTATAAAGTTATTAAAATAGTTACGATAAAATTGAAACGAAAAGCTTAATATAAGTCTTACATTTTTATATAGAAATATAATACTATTTTTAGAAGATATTTTTTCATGTAAAAACATAATAGCTAAATATGTTTTCTCAATACCCTGATCTATATTTCTTTTTTAAAAGTGCATCTATTATTAATTGAGAAATAGTTTTCGTGCATAATTATTATAACTAGCAAATACATATTCATTACCGACATTTATGTTTCAATAAATATTTTATTTCAATTTATAACTATTTATGTTGCTTGAAGAGTCCCTCTCACAGACGAATGGTACACTGATAATTTGCCCCGGTATGTCAGTGCAGTTTGAAGGCACAAGATCTGCACAAACCGCATTGGCCAGGTAACAAAAAGGTCACATCGAAAATATGAAATTTGTTCACAGGAAAGGGAAAACACCTATTCACCTTGGTAAAAATCTATTCATTTGTACAAGTTCTACTTCTCTGTATCAGTAATTATATTAGCGTGGCTGCTATGAAAGATGAGCTACTAGTGAAGCAGTTAAAACGATACGGTGTCATGGACCTGACCTAGGAGCCTGATCTGAATCTCTGAGACTTCATATATAAGCCTTGGCACCTAAGAAGGTGTTCAGCATTCATGATGCACACATTACAAATTTGACAAATATTTCATGGGAGCATATCTATTCTATTCAGATGTTCTGCCAAACAGTGAGGGCTTGTTTTTAGTCTACAGTTTACCATAAGTGTTAGTGAGAACACAATTTTCAGCTGTCCTGGATATCCCTGAATTTGCTTCTAGGTCGTATTTGAAGGTATCTATAATTCTGGTATAAATATGTCTTTTAAGTAAGTCTGGAGGAATGAGTTCATTTTTTAGCTAACAAGTCAGCCTTTTCGATGACGTCAGACTCCACATGCGAAGGATTGTAAAACAGTAATTTTGCTGCCATTTCTCAGGGATTTCATCGCCTGCTTTGTTTTCAGGCTGGTCTGAATTTGTGTGTAATGATTTATGATGACAGTTTGATTGGTTCTACTTTGGAGTCAACAAAGATGACTGCCTTAGAGAAACAGTAGATTTTTAACATGTTGTTTTTTAAATTTATAGATATAGCAAGAATTTCAGAATTGAAATATGACATGTAAAGCCCCCCAGGTACACACTGTACAAAAAAATTACTATATAAGCCTTGTATAGCGATATGTGTACACTCCCAGCCATTCCGGTTCCAGGTATTTTTCTTAAAAACGCACAACCTTAATTCTGAAGTCCTCAATTTATGTAAGAAAGACATGTCAGATTAAGTCGGATATGTCTATTGCACTCTTTGCGATCATTGAGTCTTTTGCTAGTTCTTAATTTCTGTGGCTATTGGTGATTTTGAAGTATAGTTTGAGTAGCAGCAACGTAGTTTTGATCACTCCGGTAATGACCACAGTTTAAGTTTAAAAATATAATTTGGAGTATGATTAATAACGTGTATTTTGTTTCTGAATTGCCAGTATATGTTTCTAATATATAGCGTGACAAGTGATAAAGGTATATGTGGGATTGCTGTCATCAGAAAATCAAAAAATTGAAAAAATCAATCAATAATGATTTCAAAGCATTTTATTTCAGTCTTCTTTTTTATATCACATGAACTCAGAAAATTTAATTGACTGGGAATTTGAAGCTTTTTTTAGAAATTCACCAAGCAAAATTTTAAAAATAATAAATCATCAAGAAGCATCTGTATATACACCCATTATAGTTTCATTTAAAAACGAACAGTAAACAAAGGTTGTAATCTTATCTTATAATTATCTCTCAAGATCTATATCTTAAAGATACTTCACACTTCCATTTACAGAAAAATTTAAGACATTTCTGAAAAGAGTTTACTGGAACAGTTCTTTGTAACGTTTTTCATTTCACTTAATTTCATTTTCGTTTGTTTACATCTAGTATTCAAAGCATAAAACCCAGAGACATCAAGAGAAACGAATTAGCTTATAGCTTACATAGAGAGATAAACTTAAGGGATTAAATTGGAAGTTAACAAATTAAACATTCTTAAGCGAGGAATGGTTATAAAAAAGAGGTAAAGGGAAAGAATGTATGATAAACAACATCGGGATATAGTGTGACACTAAGGAGGGAATCAAATATATTAAATAAATCTGATACATCACTTATAGACCTTCTCTTACTAACCGCATATGTTGAAACTAAATCCTACAATTTGTTCAAGTGTGAAATGAAAAATTACTAAAAAAAAGCATTGACAAAAAAAAAGGCATTTACTTTCTTATTTTTGCCAAATTATTATTTTTTTTTTTTAAATATTGAAAAAAATTAAGTATAAAACACTATTATTGATATTTAAACATCCAGACGATAGAGCACTACACATATAAACATCGACGCAGTTTTTAACGGATAATCTAATGACATTAAGTTATTATTGCCTTTACCACAATACTAACAAACGCATTTTGAAAATAAAAAGTAATCCTCTTAACAGTTTTCGCTCGCAAAAATCCCAGACTATGCTCGTAATTAAACTATGAAATTACTTCCAACACGGTGAATTTTTCTTGCACCGAGGCACTAAATATTTGCTTTCAGAGTAAAAAAATCCAGTTCCAGTTCAATAACTCAAAAAACATTTAATTTAAAGATTATTGAAGGCAACATTCCCCAGCATTCGAAATCTCAATTTTTTTTTCTAGCCTTCTTCCGAAAAATATTTGTTTGCGTGAAACAAATTTGTTTCTTTATAACGGTATGTGCCAAAACGATGCATCCAAGCGGATCTTGCTCATCTAACAAGAACGCTGCAAATTATGTCAAGCGAATGTTAATTAACGCGACCATTAGGTTACGTGCCAAGGGAAGAGCCATGGCGATAGAAACGGAAGCAAAAAAGGAAGCCAATGATAGCCAACTTTTCCGTTACGTCTCGTTTCTTGATTAATGGAAATATTTCGTCATAAAACTCTCAAAAATGTGAATTTGACACCAACTAATTGCCTCGGATGTCGTAGTACGCTGTATACGAAGGGAAGCTGCGAAAAACTTTTCCTTCTAAATTGACTTCGTTAACGCTGCGATTAGTTTTAGCGCCGATATAGAAACTAACGCGGTAAACAACTTTCCCCGGTTGAAATTTATGAATATTTTTTCTCTGCTACTGAATTGAAGTTCGCAAGATATTTTTCTAATGTGAAATAAGGTCAGTCCGAAATTTAACTCTTCAAAATTGAAGATAAGACTTTTAAAAGTTTACTTATAAGTAGTAAATATGTTTTTTTTAAAATTTAAATCACTATAAAAAAGAAGAATCAAAATTAAACTTAGATTAACACTAATTTATGACATAATAAATATCAATTTAGTGACAGTACTAATTCATTGGGTTTTTTTATTCATTGTCTATCTTTTCAAATCAAATATTCAACCACTTTCTAGATAACTCTAATAGTTTTTAATGCCCCAGGTGTGCCTGATACATACATAAGTTTCTATTATTTTCAGAACAATAAACGATAAAATGTTTTTCTTTATTTTCTAAATAGGTTTTATTGTAAAAAAAAAAATCCGCAAGCTTTCCGATCAATTTTTATGTCAATATTTTAACTGGTTCGATATAGCCAAAACTAGCTTCTGGCTCAAAAACTCCAAATCAAATCTTATCTGAAGCTTGAGTGTCTGATAAAAATATAAATCTTAATTCTTTCCTGAAAGTAACAATCGTCATATTATAGCTAAGATTTATTGCCATATTATCCCTACAGAAAATATATCATTATTAAAATTTCCGGCAAACTTAAACTGCTCAAATCTCAATTGCAGCTTTGTTTCGATGATACAATGATAATAACCAAGTAAAATAAAAAACTTAACTGGTCAAAATTCAATTTTACTTTATTTTGCAACTTGCTTTATACAGTCGACCCAATTCTGAGTTCATGACTACCAATGTTCAACTCTACAACCTTGTAATTTTAACCCAACCCTGAAAGAAAGGGAACTTCTGGTCCTAGCATTTGGATAAACTAATCTTTGTGGAAGTCGTTTTGATGGAACTAACCCTCATTTACGTTACATGGAGAGGAAAACCTCAAACCTCCCACTGTTAACCCGATGGCAGGAGGATTTCAACAAGGATCCAACAAACACTTAGTATATTTTTTGCCAGCATCATGCAGCAGTTGAAAGCCTGGCACAAAATTCGCCATCGCTGGGATTCTGTGACTCGAACACGAGTCACCTCATTGGGAGGCGAGCACTCCATCTACTGAGCCACGACTACTCACGAAATATCAATAGTAATTTTGCACCTCATTTCAATTCAAGTTACAGTTGTTTACCAAATGGTATAAAGTTTTCCTTTCGATCTAACGCAAATGCATGTGGGTTCCATGAAAATGTCCTCCACGAATGCAGATTTCTCCCAATACTTGACCTAGAAGTTCCCTTGTCTTCGGGATTGGGTTCAAAATTGCAATGCTACGAATTTGAACATTAATGGTCGTAAACCCAAAATTGGGTTGGTAGTTCAACAACGATTATCAAATGGTACTTATTAACAAAATTTATTGCCAATTAAAAAAAGAGACAAAAACCTAAAATAAAAGGAAATCACAAAATAAAAGTAAAAACAAAATTTGAAAATTTTGATTTATTGTACATGTAAAGTTTCCTAGGTAAAAAGCAGTTTTTCTACAAAATTGAAGTATTTTTGAAATTATTTCTCATTCAACTGAAAATTTTATTTAATGTAGAACTTAATGAACGTAGAACTGAAAATTTTATTAACTATAAAAATACTTCAGTTATCTTACAGACAGTGTGAAATTATTTTTCAGTAATTTATTACGTCAAAAATGTTTAGCAACTGTCTACAAAATTACTGTAGTATATTTAAAGTCAATTTAAAATCCTAAATTTCAAAACTAATTATACTTTAAATTCGAGATTATATTGTAGTCATTGTTTCAGAAGTGTATTTCCGTCAATAAAACATATTTTTATGTCTTCAAACACACTCTCCTGGTAAATAATTCTTTAACTTTTAAAAAAAATTTCTTCTTTGATTTTATATTAATTTTTGTTTATTTATTTCTTAGATTTTGATAAAAATTTGAAACAAACATATGAAGGACTGAGATAATGAACACCTCGTAAAAATTAAGTAAAATAAATATCTGAAATAATTGTAATTATTTTAAAAAATTGAAGCATCGAAAATTTTAAGCAAAGTTTTTACGCAATTCAATTATTTTAAAATCTGCTTAAAATTAGGTATTCAAATATTGCTATATTTTAGTGATTTTTTAACTAAATTAATTTTTTTTAATTTGTTATTAATTATTTTTAGCTTGGAAAAATTAATTTTTCTCAAAGTAACAACAATGTTAAACAATGTTATAATAAAATTTAAATTAATAAAAATAATAATAATTCTTTTCTTTCAAATTCGGATTAATTTATAAACTATTTCAGAACCAAAATTAGATTTATAATTTTGTCTAATCAAAATAAATTAAATTTATTAGTTCAGATTTCAAACAACTTTAGATTAAAATAGTTACAAATTTGAATTTGAAAATTAATATTTAATTTCATATTTTGTCTGCAATAAAAAACCTATCTTTCATAAAATTAAAAATTATAGTCTATTTATGAAATTTATCTTAAATAAATTTAGATAATTTAAAACAATATACTTTTTTTTAAAAAATCTTCTTAAATTAAACAAATAACTTGATAAAAATATGGTTTATGGGATTTCAATTAAACATAAAGAAGCATAAGATTTTTAGAACAGCTGATTTTGAATATTTGTTCGAAAACTTAAGAAGTACAACAAATCCAAAAACTAAGACAAATGATACAAAGACGCTAATCAGCATTTATGAATTCGTAAAATCTACTTTATAGGAAAAATTTCTCGGACAAAATGGTTAAATAACAATTTGTTTAATTGCTTACCATAACAGTCATTCCGACAGTCAAATGTCAATTAAAAAAGACTGGTATTCAAATTGTTAACTACGAGAAAAATAATTTATTCATTATTTTCACCCAATGCGCCTATAGCTTGCATTAGACAAATTTTTGGCCGTTTAACACAACCAAAGTTTTAACCATCCAAGCTAGACACACCTTATGAAGTCACTAACTTTTCAGCAGTATACGTACAGTAGTCGAAAGGGCTATTTTTTCAATACCATGAATGCCTGAACAGAGGTTCGAATCTCAGCATTGACAGCCAAATATCTATTACCTTCAACACATGAAGAGTTTCCAGTGTCTTGCACTTACTAATTGGTGACCCTGTACTATTAGAATATGAAACTATGAATAGATAGTAGTGTCACAGAGTCACAAAAGAAGTCAAGTATTTTCCCTTTCTGACAACTGGCTCCATCATGTAAATCGATATACACATTCCACCCTCATTTCACAAAACTCAACCACAACCTAACTCCGATATCCATTACCTAACAAAAGGCCTTGTATAATTGCAGAGTTTTTGAGGTCTATGTATCTGCATAATTACTGTAGAATTTTTAAGGTCACAAAAATTAGTGTACTACAAAATTAGTGTACTTTACAAACTACAGTAATGTTGTAGTTCTAAGACCTCAAATATTTTGTAGTGGAATCGGCCAAACCAAATATATACAAATATATATATATATATATATATATATATATATATATATATATATATATATATATATATATATATATATATATATATATATATATATATATATATATATATATATATATATATATATATATATATATATATATAGGCCGACCAGGTGGCCGAGTGGTTAGCGTGACTGACTGCGAAACCAATGGCCGGGTTCGAATCCCGATCTGGGAATGGATGTTTCTCTCTCTGTGTGTTGTCTTCTGATGTGTGAATGTAGCCCACCCTATGAACGGGTTTGTGGCAGTGTGGCGTGGGTGACGTTGCTCGCCTCCGAAAAATGCTCGTTGCTCGCCATCTCAGTTTTCTTGACCTTGGGCTCTGGAGTGCAGGAGCAGATGTTCCGGTCAGGTGGTCAGCCGAACGCGGAACCCCCAGTGTTTAGTTCCCAAGTATGCTTGGTACTCATTTATCGACCCACTGAAGGGATAAAAGGCTAAGTCGACCTTGCCCGGCCCGAGGATCATATATATATATATATATATATATAAATTAAACTATCAATAAATCCCTGATGAACAACATTATGAAATCATGCTCAAAACCAAAGGACATATAAAATCACAATTAATTAAGCTCAAATAATTCCAATTTCTCTTTTAGAGCACTCCTTTTTGCGGATATAATCATGTGAGCTGATGTTGAGATTATATCTTTTCATTATTTATTTTTTTATTTTCTGGCTTTTTAATATATTTTTTTAAATAAAAAAGTTTTTTAATTATTTTTAAAAATATTTATTTCAATATTTTTTTTTCTTCTCTTTTTTTTAATCTATTATATTATTTTCCATGTTTTTTCTATATTTTTATTTCGATTCCGAATCTCAAGATTTTCATGTTTCCATTTTGATTGATATGAAACAATGCGATACGTAAGTGTATAACATACAAATATTTAAAAACAATTGAAGAATATAGAAAAAATCAATGCGTTTTCATATTATAAAAAACTAAACCAACTACAAAAAATCAATCTTAAAAAGAATATAAATTCTCTCGTTCCTTTGTGAAGAAATAGCAACATTCAATTTATTCAATTTAATTGAATAAAACATCATCAATCACATATTTAATTAAATTTATAAACTGAAAAACTATTTTAAACTTGTTTCTTTTCCTAAAACCTCTTACACTTTCAGTTGTTGCCTATTACGTTTTAATTATTTCTCTATAGATTGGTTTACGTATTTTTATAATTTGAAAACTAGTTTTTTTTTTCTCCTTATTTTTCTCTTTTAGAAAATAATCTGATTAATGAAGGATATTTTTTGTGCAGGCGAGAGAAGAAATCATTAACCATAGCTAAAAATTAAAAACAAAATAAAATAATAAAAAAATTTTTTACTCCGCACATTTTTTTAATCTTTTTTTTTTAAATAATAAATGAAAAGTTATATTTTCTGTAATGAAAAAAAATACTAGTTCATATACTTTTCTGCGAGGCTTTTCTAACTGTTTACCAGCAAAATGTGGTTCAGCGTTTTTTAATTTTCGTAAAAGGCTTTCGAAATTACTTGAGGCTTTTTCTTTTCCGAAATTTATTCATAATATCTAACTGGCAAATAACTAGAAGTTTCCATAAGTTTTTTTTTTGATAATATATATATATATATATATATATATATATATATATATATATATATATATATATATATATATATATATATATATATATATATATATATATATATATATATATATATATAATATATATATATATATATATATATATATATATCAAGCTTGAACTTTAAAGCTCGCAATATCATGTACCACATGATATTGCGAGTTTTCTTTTAGACGACAGAAAACTTCAAACTACTTGAGAATCAATTGAAAATAAACGAAACTATTTTAAATAATTTCCATGAATTTAATGTTCTTATGATATGATTTATTTTCCTTGATTTAATTAAAAGAGATAAAAAAAAAACAAGATCTAATAATTATAGGTTAGTAATGTGATTGTATATACCAATCTGCCCCAGTATCTTATACGTTGAAGTTTCTCATCGAACCAGTTTCCTCATTTCTAAAACTTAAGACGAAGAAAGCTGGTAATAACGCACAAAAGAAAGCAGTCTTGACAAGCAACACTTATAAAAATCACGCTTGAAACTTGTAGCCGCGTAACATCACGTACCATAATATTATATACGCTTATAATACTGGTGCTATAATTGTAACAATTTAAAATTTAATCGTTTTGTATTGAACAATGGTCAATTTTAATCACTTAATATTAAAAACTCCATATTTTTGAGGTTGGAGCTATTTAGGGAGCAGGTGGCATGAATTAAGCCACTGGTTTCCTAAATCGTAATTACTTTGCGAAAACAATGAATTTTTAATACTTATTGCACAAATATTATTACCAAATAAATGTGGCTGAATAACAATATTCCATTATTAAAATACGTAATTGACTACGATATGTGACTGATAAAAATTTAAATATTAAAAATGGTACAGTTAAGGCAATTTTCCTCTTTACGAGTATTTCGTTTCTTGCTGTGTTGTTATCTTCAAAATAAATATTGATCACATGATGAAACATTTAACAAAATTAACTATTTGACACAAAAAAGCGCAGTTATGTAATTTTGCCGAACCCATCATTTTTTTAATTCAACTTTTCTTTTCATAAAACTGCTTAGAAAATAAACTGGTGTTTTGTGTTGCTTTAAAAACATTTTAGTTCACTTGCAGGCCTCGGTGAAGAAAATGCGTTCTTCTTTCTTTTTATTCTATTCAGTACAAAAGAGCCCACAAGAGGGAGGATTTAAATTGTGCTTATGGCTATCATCATTAGACATAAGACAGATAAAGATTGAAAGACATTTAAAGGCTTTTGAAACAGTAAATGACAACATTAATCAAAAATCAAAGCACAAAAGATTCAAGATATCTAATCATAAAATGCTTGCCGATGTAGAAAGAAATTGAATTAAATATAAACTGCAAACTCCAAAAATTTTATATCAATTACTGAACTTATAAATAGATAAAAAAATATATTAATGTGTTAAAAAGCATATATTATGATATAGCTTATACCGAAAAATGTCTTAAAAACTTTAAATTAAATTATTAAATTCATAAAAGGATAGAAATGTATGTGATCATTGCATAATGCTTCGGAAACTATATTTTCTTTTCATAAAATTTAAAAAAATTAGTGAAAAAGTCTGTTAAAAACTGATCAGAAATCTATAACAATGTTTTCAAAGCAATTACTCGTTGCACCATTAACTTTATGCAGCCTGAAGACGAAATTTACCGAAAAATTTGCAAATATTTCAGTTTGAATTGTCTTGCCCGCAGCAGAAGATATTATTTTATAGCCAATGGCGTCATCTGTCAATGCCCTTTGAAACTAATTTTGAAATTTGTTGATAAAAATGAATTGATGCTCAAAGTCTTAGCGCAACAAACCCTTCATTTCTACTTTCTAATGTTATTTTCTTAAATTAGTTTTTTTTTTAAGTAGGCTGAAATTTTTATATTTTTTATGATTGGTTAAAGTTTTTTTTGAAATAATTTCCTTTATTTTTTTAAATAAATCAGGTTACCAGTTTCAATATGTTACTCATAAATTATTGCATTAAGTAACATAAAATGTTACTATATTACTGGAATACTATTTAAAATCAAAAACAGAATAAGGGCAGCTAATAAGATGAGAATGGATGATAAAAGAATATTAGAAAACAATAAACACTTTTAGATTAAGGACAAAGAAATATTTTAAAGATAAACTTTACTTGCATAACTTTTATTAACATAATGCTGATGACTACCAAAGATATCTGAAACTTCAGGTGGGAAAACTTGATCATACTCTACAGTGATAATGCATGAAAAAATTACCGTTTTCTTCTGATTCGTTATGGATATAGAGATATCGAAAGTTTCATAAAAAATACCCAAAATAAAAGAAATTTAGAAAATAATACCGTCAGTCGGATAAATTTTCAAAATTTTATTTGAAATATTTCATGTTCTGTTGTAAATTCCGTAAGAGCTATACAAAACAATTATTACAACAATTATAATTATAATATAATACTAATTTACTTTTGGTAATTATGTTTAAGATAAAATTCCCCATCTAAATATTTATAATAATGCCGAATGTAACCAAAATTTTCAAACTTAGTGCAACCAGAGAAACCATCATTTATAAGATCTACTTCTTTTGAATGAATTCAAGCTGAATAAATGAATGAACTCAGGGCTTAGATTCAGGTTGTCTTTTAAATAAACCTAACAAACTCATTAAACTTTCTGCTTCCTAAACCTAACGTATATACCTTTGGACAGAATCTTTTACGAACGGACTATTCAACTAAATTTACAACCAGAAGCATTATGTTGGTCGTAAAAGCGTTCCAAAATTCTAATCACTTAACGTTTGGGAGCTTAAAGTATTGAATAGATTAGATTCTTGCGGAAGAAATCGTTTAAGACTACCATTCAAAGCAGTAAATTGGTAAAGTTTATGAAAAGTTCAGTAAACAAAAGCTGACTAAGTTTAATTTATTAGGAGCTGGTACTTCCTTTGAAATGCGCAAATCGAATTATGCCATTCTGTTTCTTGGGAATATCAAAATGGAAGAAGATGCGTATCATTTCGTACATTTAAGGCGTTCAAAAATTGAAATTTCCATATTTAATGTGTTTGTAAATATGTTAGAAAACATAAAACACGTGTCCAGTTCTTATTACCTCTGGTTGTGTATTCAACATTTTAAATGCTGTACCTTTAACAGTGGATTTAAATGTTTGAAACACAGTCCATTAGAATCCAGCTGAGCGCTTAGAAATTGAGTGTTACGCTGTGTTAACTTACAGAATACTCTTACAGCTTTACATATTAATAATTATTAGTGAATTATTGTTTTAGAGTTGAGTTTTTATGCTTCATTTCAATAAAAGTAATAGATGTTAGAGTTATGATTTTTTTCCCTTTTTGCATTTATGTAGAAATATGAATTTTTTAATCGATTCCAAATCTTTTCTTTTAGAATTCAGTTCTATAATAGGTAAAAAGTGCTTCATTTATATTTTTTTTTAATCTTGTCTCTTTCTATTTTATCATATAATAAATTCTACTACAAAAAGAGAAAAAGAAAATAAATCTGCAGTTCTTGTAAAAAGTTTCGACTCCTTCCCGTTCCGTCGATAAATTTTGAACTAGTTCAAGGAATAAGCATCACTAAAGAACACAAGTGAATCAAAATATCCAGTCTCTTCACCAATCTTGGGATACAATGATCCGACATAATCAAGGCTTGTAATTTAAAATGTGGCAGAATAGGTTATTCCATCCTTTGGTAATTATGCAGAAAGAATCTTAAAATGTTTCACATTAAAACTCATACAGATAGTGCACTGCGATATTATTTTTTATCAGTCGTGTTGCTCCACAAACAAAATATAAATCTCTTAACTCTTGTAAGCATTTTATGTCGACCAGCGAGCAAACATGTTTCGTGTATTTCTTATGGTAAACATAAATTAGTGATGGTTTGGTAAAAACAATAGTGTTTTGAAAATCCAGATCTTCTCCCAATAATAATTTGGTATTCACTTTTTTAAATGCTATTTTTATCTCTGAAGATTTGTATATTTTGTATTCTTAAGTATTTTTCATTTAGTATTAATTTCAGGACTGCTTTATAGCACTCCGCTCTTCTCAAAGTCACATGCAAACTTTTGCTCTTCTTTGTTTTAGTTAGAACACTTCGTTTGAATCGCAAAATCTATGCCCATTAACCCTACAGTTCTGTGATTCTTTGAAAAATATAATAGTTTTGTATTGATCTCTGGCGGAATTTATAGAAAACTTGACGCAGTCGAACTTTTCTTCTTGCAAATATTATAATCAACTATGTAAATGGTCACTTTTAGGTCAGTTTTTTTAGCTATTTTGGACCATCCCACCCTCTGTCAGTGTTTTAGGACAACAGCCTCTAGATAGAAGATCTACGGCATTGTCCTTACTTAGAGTGTGGTACCAATCTTCTACAATGTTTTTCTTTTATTAAAAATTGTCCAATTATCGTCTTTTTTAATCTAAGTCACCGTAACATATGACATGTTTCTGTCTTTGGACTGTCTGCAGCTTTAATAACTTCCAGATATAAACGTGAGCCTAAAACTACCCCTAAAAGTTCCAATCTTGATTAATGCTAACTTGCTTCATTGGTGATATTCTGGTTTTAGCTCTAGCTAATTTAACAACAGCATTCTTTTTGGGACTTGAGAAACACACATGCAGCATCTGACGTTTCCCTTGCATCACATAAAACGTTATATTTGTGTTATAACACATGTTAACCGTTACATGTTGCGACACATGTTAAACGTTATAACATGTGTCGTGAAATACACTGACTTTTTTACTACCATTGAAAAAATGTCTTCGTTGTCTTTCATAATGTCCACCATACCACCCACAATTTGTTTTGCATGATCTTTGCAAAACCAAATTTAGAAGTACTGTAGCTGGTCATAACATATCTCTTTGTTATTTTTTTAGCTTCCGAGCGTACTGATATGAATAATTCCTCTTTTTGTATATTCCAAATCGAGCCAAGAATTTCAATTATCGAGTCTTTAGAGTCCAGTAACTCGTTTTCACAGGAAGCATCGGCAGTCCAGCCTCTGAGATCGAATTTTTTTCTTAACCATAAAAATAGTTCGTGAATAAATTATCCTTTTTTTCCCCATCCTGATAGCACAGTTATCTACATAACATGTTTTTAATAGTTCTTTAGCATTTTCCTCAAACTCTCTAGTTTGAGGTTCAAAATAATGAAGAATCGTGGCATTGAGCAGAAACGAATGGCATGCGAGACCAAATATAACTTGAAACTTAAATCAAATATAAGCAATAAAACTTCAAACATTTCCTGCCATTCCCAGTTATTCCGAAGTTATCCCATAAGAGTAATTTCTAAGCAGAATCAGCATCTTTAGAATATTTTCTACTATGTTTGGTCAACTTTTTTTTAACTAGAATTTAAATATGTTCCATCACAATCTTTGGAAGAAGCGTCAATTACGGATTTTCAGCTTAGTAATTTGGCTAGATTCTCTATGACTGCTTGATATGATAAATAGTAACTTCCTCGATCTTTCATCCCTGGAATTTTCATCTATTTCTATGATACCTTCTTGAAATCATTTCTTAAGTACAATGCTTTCGAATAATTTTGTCAAAATCATCAACAAGCGACTTCTAAAAATTTAGTGTTTACGACTACCAATCTTCAATTCTGTTGCATTGTAATTTTGAAAAAATATCAGAAATCACAGGAAGTCGTGAATCAAGTATTGCAAGAAATTTGCTTTTGTGGAGGACTTTTTTATGGAACTCGCATTTGCGTTATATGAAGAGGAAAATCACGAAAGCTTGCCACGGTTAGCTTGATGACAAGGGAACTCCTCCCACAATCTGTCTACCGCAGAGGATATTTTACGTCAGCACCGAGGTGAGCTGGCTGCGGAATTTGTATCTACCATGCAACGCTGGGATTCAATCCCGGATCACCGTATTGGGAGGCAAGCGCTCTATCCTCTGAAATACCACGGCTCTGATTAATTTCATGTTGATGACAACCAAAAATGTTTATATTTTCTTTGTCAATAAAATGGCCCATCATACGATTTTACTGCAGTATAAATATTCACCATCAATGCTAAGAAACCGTTTTAGACAATTATCTTTTTATGTTGGGTAAAGAAACTGTTATGTTTAGGTCAATTTATTTTATTTAGAGTAGAACATTCCTCTATGTAAACTAGAACTGAAATAATTTATATTTTGAAATGTCAAAATAAAGGAATTTTAAAATAGTTAACAAAAAAAGTGAAAATAACTTCTTAAATATGTATTTAAAACAGAGAATATCTTCCGCGTTTAAAACGGAGCAAAATAAAAAAAATACTATTAAACGAAAAATAATTAAGTAATTTACAGATAAATATTTATATAACTTTTATTATTTTTTATTTGATGACAATCAGAAACTTCTGTATTTTCTTGGTTCAAAGAATTTACTCTTATACGATTTTACTGCCCTCTATAAATTCACCGTTAATAATGAGAAACGGTTTCAGACCATTATCTTTTTACGGTATGTTTTGGCCAGTATATTTTATTTAGAATAGAATTTAGAATAGAATATTCATCTATTTCAACTAGAACTGAAATAATGTATGTTCTGAATTCATGCTTTCTATACATTTTATAATAATAAATTGGCAAAAGTTTTGGAAACGCTTCTGAATTTCGTTCAGATCTGGAGCAGCTTTAAATATAAAAAAAATAAGAAAGACAGAGATAGGATCATTAATTTTTCTCAAATCTGTAACATTATCTGAAATGCGTATTTCGTTTCTTGGAATATAAAATAAGATTCGCGATTAATCTAATGCAAATTCGACATATTTAGAACATCTAAAACTGTTTCCGTAAACAATTCAAAATAACCAGATAAGTTTCTAAACATACTTTAAGGATATTTGTTACAAACAAATCTATATATTTTTTTAATGAATCACTCATGCGTCAGATTCAGACACAGTGGAAATTTAGAATAGCAATACAGTTGCAAATTTCATCTTTTTTTCATACTTTTTTTACATTTATCAGTAAATTAGAACTATTTTTAGTGTCATTAAGATGATGGAATTTACAAAAAAGAACAACTCTTTCTCATCTTCTTTTTTTATGCAATTAAAATTTCTGGAATCAGATATTGGTTTTAAAATATTATGTAAAATGAAAGAAAACTAATAAATCATGAAAATGCATTTTTGTTATGAATCAAAACATAAATTTAAATCTTTTTAGACAAATTTAAAATTGTAATTATATAAGGATAACCATGGAAGTTTTATATACAATCTAGATTTTAAAAAAAAAATTATCTTCTTCGTTGCAAAGATATTTACTGAAATTATTTAAATATTATCTCATTAAATAATGATTAGCGTTAATTCATTATTTATTCATTCATTTATTATTACATAATATCATTATTAAGACAGACATGAAATAATCTTTATAAAGAAATTAAAATCTTAACAATTACGAATAACTTTCTCAATACCACTTCTTCGCAGGGGATAAAAAAAAGAAAGCATCAATAAAGTATCAGTATTGATCAAGAATAATTAAAACTACGCAATCGTGTACTATAAACACTGCTATATCTATGAGAACTCGGTGTTGAAAAACTTCAACAAGTGCGTGAATGAATGCGTTAACGCTGTTTTTCGAGGCTCTATCGCCAAGAAAAGTAAAAAAGATATAGTTTAAGTGCTTTACACTTGAAGCAATGGGATGATTTTAAATTATATATTTAAATTAATTATATATTATACTTGGTTCTTGATCCTAAAATACCTATAGATCCAAGAGTTATGTATGGTGTTTCAGTACACCAGGAACTATATTTCGTCCTTGATCCTAAAATACTTATAGATCCAAAAGTTATGTATGATGTTTCAGTACACCAGGAACTATATTTCGTCCTTGATCCTAAAATACCTATAGATCCAAGAGTTATGTATGGTGTTTCAGTACACCAGGAACTATATTTCGTCCTTGATCCTAAAATACCTATAGATCCAAGAGTTATGTATGTTGTTTCAGTACACCAGGAACTATATTTCGTCCTTGATCCTAAAATACCTATAGATCCAAGAGTTATGTATGGTGTTTCAGTACACCAGGAACTATATTTCGTCCTTGATCTTAAAATACTTATAGATCCAAGAGTTATGTATGGTGTTTCAGTACACCAGGAACTATATTTCGTCCTGGATCCTAAAATACCTATAGATCCAAGAGTTGTGTATGGTGTTTCAGTACACCAGGAACTATATTTCGTCCTTGATCCTAAAATACCTATAGATCCAAGAGTTATGTATGATGTTTCAGTACACCAGGAACTATATTTCGTCCTTGATCCTAAAATACTTATAGATCCAAGAGTTATGTATGGTGTTTCAGTACACCAGGAACTATATTTCGTCCTTGATCCTAAAATACCTATAGATCCAAGAGTTATGTATGTTGTTTCAGTACACCAGGAACTATATTTCGTCCTTGATCCTAAAATACCTATAGATCCAAGAGTTATGTATGGTGTTTCAGTACACCAGGAACTATATTTCGTCCTTGATCTTAAAATACCTATAGATCCAAGAGTTATGTATGGTGTTTCAGTACACCAGGAACTATATTTCGTCCTTGATCCTAAAATACTTATAGATCCAAGAGTTATGTATGGTGTTTCAGTACACCAGGAACTATATTTCGTCCTTGATCCTAAAATACCTATAGATCCAAGAGTTATGTATGATGTTTCAGTACACCAGGAACTATATTTCGTCCTTGATCCTAAAATACTTATAGATCCAAGAGTTATGTATGGTGTTTCAGTACACCAGGATCTATATTTCGTCCTTGATCCTAAAATACCTTTAGATCCAAGAGTTATGTATGTTGTTTCAGTACACCAGGAACTATATTTCGTCCTTGATCCTAAAATACCTATAGATCCAAGAGTTATGCATGGTGTTTCAGTACACCAGGAACTATATTTCGTCCTTGATTTTAAAATACCTATAGATCCAAGAGTTATGTATGGTGTTTCAGTACACCAGGAACTATATTTCGTCCTGGATCCTAAAATACCTATAGATCCAAGAGTTATGTATGGTGTTTCAGTACACCAGGAACTATATTTCGTCCTTGATCCTAAAATACCTATAGATCCAATAGTTATGTATGTTGTTTCAGTACACCAGGAACTATATTTCGTCCTTGATCCTAAAATACCTATAGATCCAAGAGTTGTGTATGGTGTTTTAGTACACCAGGAACTATATTTCGTCCTTGATCCTAAAATACCTATAGATCCAAGAGTTATGTATGATGTTTCAGTACACCAGGAACTATATTTCGTCCTTGATCCTAAAATACTTATAGATCCAAGAGTTACGTATGGTGTTTCAGTACACCAGGAACTATATTTCGTCCTTGATCCTAAAATACCTATAGATCCAAGAGTTATGTATGTTGTTTCAGTACACCAGGAACTATATTTCGTCCTTGATCCTAAAATACCTATAGATCCAAGAGTTATGTATGGTGTTTCAGTACACCAGGAACTATATTTCGTCCTTGATCTTAAAATACCTATAGATCCAAGAGTTATGTATGGTGTTTCAGTACAGCAGGAACTATATTTCGTCCTTGATCCTAAAATACTTATAGATCCAAGAGTTATGTATGGTGTTTCAGTACACCAGGAACTATATTTCGTCCTTGATCTTAAAATACCTATAGATCCAAGAGTTATGTATGGTGTTTCAGTACACCAGGAACTATATTTCGTCCTTGATCTTAAAATACCTATAGATCCAAGAGTTATGTATGGTGTTTCAGTACACCAGGAACTATATTTCGTCCTGGATCCTAAAATACCTATAGATCCAAGAGTTATGTATGGTTTTCCCTACACCAGGAACTATACTTGGTCCTTGATACTAAAATACTTATAGATCCAAGAGTTATGTATGGTTTTCCCTACACCAGGAACTATACTTGGTCCTTGATACTAAAATACTTATAGATCCAAGAGTTATGTATGGTGTTTCATTACGCTACATTGGTATGAAGTAGTAGCTACATTTTTTGGTGACAATTTTTTACAGTTTACATCATCATCTGCAGTATTTATTCATCTCAGTGTCTTTACATTATTAGATTATGAAAATAGGTTTTTAGAAGTTGAAAAAATCAAAATAAAAATTAATTTCACTGGAATCGATTTAATTAAGCACCATATCTGATACTATCAATTACGGTCAGAACTTTACAGTCAAAATCACTAGAATCGAGCAATATTTTCAATAAATTGTCGTTGTGTGTAAAACCTCAATTTTAACACGTTTCAAAAACTTGATTATAAACAAAATTAAAGCGGTTTTTTTACATAAATTTCAAAACAATAGTTTGACGATGCAATTGCGCTAATGAAATTTATTTTACTTGTACCTGACATGTATGAAAATTGAATAATTAATTAATAACATGCAATAAACTTCGAGTCAAACTCCGTTTCGATTGCAAAGAACTAGATATAAGCAAGCAAACTTCACTGATGTTATATTTTAAGTAATTGAAGAAAAAAACAATTGTATAATCATTGCTTATTGTATCATTGCTATACCTGGCAGGAATCAAAGATAAATTATTAATTAATAACATGCAATAAGCTTTGAGTCAAACTCCTTTTCGATTGCAAATAACTAAATATAAGCAAGCAAACTTCACTGATGTTATTGTTTAAATAATTTGAAAAAAGAAAACAATTGTATAATCATTGATCATTGAATCATAAAAATCAGTGCTAGATTTAATTGCAAGAATGCAAGAATTTCAAAACAAAATGTAAAAAAATAAATTCTTTTATTATTTAGGACTTAAGTTTTCTGGTTTTATTATTTAAGATGATGAAACAATAATGGTAAATTAATTGCTGATTTGTGTTTGAAAAGTTCATTTCGTATTGCATCCTATTAATAAACATTATAATTTCAGAATTTAATTGATAAATTAAAATACTGAAACTACCAATACAATTTTTTAACATTTCATCATTTTACGCTCTGCACAAATGAAGTAAAAACAATACAAGTTTTATTACTGAATTTTACTTATTTTCCTGCCTAAAAGCATGTATAGTTATTTTAAAAATCTAGTCTCGTAAACTAAACTATAACTAGCAAAACACACGCCTTCGGATTTAGAATCAGAATTAGTGCATTTCCGACAAAAAAAAAATTTAGCTTCTGCCTATAAAATCTATCCTCTGTTGCTTTTGAAATTAGAACTTTCAGTTCTACAACTTGATTAAAAAGAGTTTTTCAGCAATGCAATAAACTTATAAGATTCGAAGCAAGAATCAGACTTTTCTTCTATTTCTAAAAATAAATACCTTCACAAAATTTACTCAAAATAAGCTAACTTAAAAAGAAAAAAAAGACATAATGACTTTAATGTTTTCAAAGCAAAAACATCAAACTTTTTCATCCGTGTAAAAGAAATCCATGCTTGTACTTTTTCACGGCGAATTACGCAACTCTCATAAAAAATGACTTTACCTGCGAGTAAAGAAAATAAAAAATAGTCGGATCAATGGCTAAGAACAGTATATAACACAACAGAGGCAGGTACTTTTTCGAGAAAAATCCTGCTTAATAAAGTAGCAAACGATATTGTTTTGCAGAAAAAAATAAACTTAAAACCCCAGATCAAAAAGCATAATATATTCTGCATATTTCATACCACAATCTATGTGAACTTTACATTTCTCCATATACATATTCAAACGAAAAGGAGGATAGTATAAATTTTCTTTTCTTCAACCCATTTATTTCATCAAATGAAGCGTAAAGTGGTTTATTTTACTGTCTGTAAGATAAATTTTATATCTTCGCAGTTTTCATATTTGACTTTCTTTTATGAGTAATTACAAAAAATAAGTTTATTTCTAGGCCAGAAATTTGTCTTTAAACTAGTAAAGAAATTGTTTTTAAACTAGTGAAGGAATAAATTATTTGAAAAATTTACTACACTTTTATTAACTCGCTTTCGTGTTTGTTACGATGGAAATCGTAGAATCGAAATATCGACCACTTTCTGGTTAGCTAGAGTACTTAAATTTTTATTTCAATTTTTGAATCTGAAGCCACAGTGAATTCGAATCGTTTCATACCATGTTTGTGACCTTCACATGCCTCTATACATGCATTCAAATGAAAATGGATTGAATAGTTTTTTCTCAACCCAATCATCGAAAGAAACGTTCATCAAATGAAACGAATTTCATCAAATGAAGCGTAAAGTATTAATTTTCTTATCTGTGCGATAAGTTCTAAAGCTTTTCAGTTTCCATATGTAACTCAGTGCTTAATTTTTAAATAATTAAAAAAAAAAATTTTTTTTTAAAAAATCCTTACTTTCGTGTTTGCGACGATCTAATTTTTCAATCGAAATATCGACCACTTTCTGATTAGCTAGAGTGCTTACATTTTTGCTTTAATTTTTGCGCCTGAAGCCACAGCGAATTTGAATCATTTCATACCATGTATGTGACCTTCACATGCCTCTATACGCTCATTCAAACGAAAAAGGATCGGATAATTTTTTTTTAACCCAATTATTTCATCAATTGAAATGTTAAGTATTAATTTTATTATCTGTGCGATAAGTTCTAAATCTTGAAAGTTTCCATATTTGACTCAATGCTTATTTTTAAAATAATTTAAAAGATAGATTTTTTGAAATCCGTGCTTTCGTGTTAGTGACGATATAATTTTTCAATCAAAATATCGACCACTCTCCGACTAGCTAGAGTGCTGAAATTTTTACCGCAATTTTGTGTCTATTGCATGATGATACAAATTTTAGTTATTTTCTGATCTACTATCAAAATGAATCCTCATTCAATGACCAAAAAAATTATCCTCAATAAAATTTCCGACTGCTTTTCGTCTAAGTAGAAGGCTTAAATTTCAACTATGTGACTAATAACAAAAAATAATCCAGTCGTTTCGCATCAGCCATCAGCCATAATCATTTTATCACCAAATTGAATTTAATTATTACCAGATTTAAATATTTTGGAAGTAACTTTTATAAATTAATTTGTTTCCAGCTTTTTATTGCTATTAAACTTGAAAAGAATTAATTTAAAATTGAATAAATTGTTTATATTAAAATTTAATAAATTATATAAATTATATTGTTTATATTAAAATTGAATAAATTATATAAATTATTTTTATTTATATTTTAAATTTAAAATATATAAAAATACTTTTTAATTTTCAATATTTTGAAACAAATTGTCTTGAAACAAATTAAAGTAAAGTAAAAAAAATAAAATTTATAGATTGAAAACTTCATGCAGTTATCTTTATAGATTTTGAGTTCATCGATATTGAGAATAATTTTTAAAAAATTATTCAATACGAGGAAAAATTAAACCAAATATTTTTTGGATGTTATAATTAATTTAAAAAATTTTTTTTTCGTCGTAAATTAACTGTATGAATCAAGAAATGCAATTGCAAGAAAGTTAAAAGCATTGTTATCTTAAATTATAAATAATGATTAAAACTTTCAAAATTTCATTGTCTTTGGCGCTTTTGTCCAATTCCTCCTAGAATAGAGAAAGCCTTCAGCACGGGTTACCATAAACAAGAAATTTGATCCTTTAATAGTTCAGACGTAATGGTATCTTCTGAATATTTAACCTCTGTACAGCTTAGTAATCCGAACATAGTGATATCTTTATTTCACCCCCTGCGCAGTGCTCTATTTCACCCCCTGCGTTACGTCGGACTACTAAAGTGATCCGTGCTCAGGTCTTCTCTTTTCTATGACGCTGATAGTTTTGAGAATTCTCAGAATCTAAACATTGATCACTTCTAAGAGAAATAAAATATTTACAGGTAAATTGATTCAAAGATTTGATGCAATGAAAACAAAACCATTCAATAATATCCTATCTTTACCCTTGGGGTAAAGAGGGAAAAAAAATTAAAATTTCAAGCAAAATTTCAAACCATCCATTTTAAACTAAAATTTTAAACCAAAATTTCAAACAAAGGAATTGAATTAGCTGTTACTATATATCTGGTAAAATAATTTCTGGTAAACTAAGCGTACTGTATGGTTATGGCATTTCCGGTAAAATAACAATATTTTTGGTTAATAAGCAAAAATATGCTTTATTTCAACCATTCATTTGTTAATTTTTCCGTTCATATAATAAAAATTCTGGTTTTTGAAATTAAAGCTCTTATTACCACATATTTGGTAAAAAAAAAACGTACAAATGGTTTTTATTACATTATCTGATGTATCTCGATAAAATTACAAAATTTTACCACATTTACTAAACTTTATCATATATTATAAAACCATATTTTATTATTAATTTCACCGAAATCGTTACCAAAGCGCTTCGGGGGAAAATTACTGAGTTTTTTTGGTGTCCCAATGAACTCAGTAAATTTTACTATATTCTCGTAGTTTTGACTCAGTGTATGTTTCATGAAAATATCAAGCGAGATTATTTTTTTTAAATTTATTTATCTAAGTAACTTATTTATTTATTTGGTTTGACATATATTTCGGGAGATATGTTCAATTTTACCAAATTGTACCTCATTTTTATTTTGCAGTACTGTGGCGTAACTACCACTACGAAAATTAAACATCAATTCACTGGTATATAAGACATGCTAACTTGAATCAATCACGAGGTACCTTTTGATAGATGACGGTTGGCATGGTGGATAACTCCGCCCACCCAGTACTATCTGCGAATCAAAATGCAAAACCAAGTGTTGAAAAAGTACAGTAAATTGCTTTATGAAAGTCGATCCCACTTCCTACGAGTCGTCCCATTCTTAATCTGGAGTTGAATTTGTCTTTACTTAGTTTTTTTACCAAAATATCAAGAAAATGTTATTTTTATTTTTTTGGTCAGGCAAATATTTCTCGATGTATCTCAATATTACTTTTTTTTTTTTTTAATTTTAATCGCTTTATTACGATCTCTGGTAACCCATCGGTCAAATTCAAGACGTCGCAAAATACTTTTCCTTCTTCAGTATTCATATTTATATTAAAATCCCTGTCAAGACAGTAATTATAAGTTAATAATAAAAAGAATGTAAAAACACTTTAAATTATTATTATGTAAATACATTAAGAATGACTGCTGGTGAAAATAAAAGAAAAAATGAATTCTAAAAAAATTATCAAACAGCAGCGGTCGCCATAAGCAACGCATGCAAAGTCGACGCATGCTTACTTTTACTCTTAAACACAGCTAATACGTGTGATGACGTCCACATAAAGTGTGCACGCCACCAAATCCAAAACAAGACCCATTTTGCCAATGGTTAATAAACAGTACACTGTTTTCATTTTGCAGTTTCAGCATCATTAGTGAAACTAAATGCAAAAAGCTATGAATCACATTTAAGTAATAAAATGCTGATGCTTCTACTTCAAATTTTGAAATCATCCCCAGTGCAGCTCATGGGGTGAAGTTGGGTGTTCGAATTCAGTATTATTGAATACCGGTATAAAAAGTATTCTTAGGTTTTATCCTAAGTATTATTAGTATTCTACATGTGTATTCTTAGATTTTGTAACCTTTGACCATTTCTCGAAAAATTTGATTGTTTTCCATACTTTTCTTCAACGAAATATTGTTAGTGAGATGTTTTTTCTGTGCGCAGCTTAAATAACAAGCTCAAGAAAATGCGAAACATCAGCCCTCTCTAATATGTACCCAACTGCAAGGAACTAAATGTGTTTATTAGGTGGGCCAAATGGAGCGATAAAATTCTGGTTGTTTAAGCATATTAGGTGGACGCTGTTAGTAAACTGTTTATCTTACAGTTAAGGGCTTATTTGGTTATAATTAACAATTAAATAAATGGTTATTTAACGGGGGTTTTTTTCTTAGAAATTTCTAACAATGTATGATATTTTATAATTATAATAACTATTTTTTTGTAATAGATGATAAGTATTTTAATATTAAATACACTTGATTTCAAATTTATACAGCCTATAAAAAGAGAGTTATTCCAGCCCCCTTAAGCAAATATCTCTTTTAAAATACCAATAAATCACTCAAAAAAATATTCCGAAAATTCGTAAATTTCCCCTATAGCTTGAATAAATACTTAAAATGTCAAGATTATTTCATGAATAAATAATTGCTAAGAGATAAAAATAGAGTTTTTTGTTTTCCAAAATCAATATAGAAATAGAACTAAGAACTGCTCGGCACAAAGCGTTAGGCGTTATGCAGTTGCCAGTTCTATTTATAAGATTTTATAAATAACAATGCTTTATTTTTAAAACATTATTTGTTAATATATAATAAGGAATTGCAAATATATAAGCGAAATACTATTTTTCTTTCAATTCATCTGTCTTACATTTTCCAATTTATCGTTTCCTTAGAGTCTGTTTAAATAAATAAATATTTACGTTATCATTTTATCTTTTTTTTTTTAAACAAAACAATTCTGACGATGAATGCTAATTTTGGAAACTTATCTCACTCATCAAATATTATGGTAAAACTTATTTTTAGTTTTGCGTTCATATTTTAAACATTTACTTATATATATTAAAGTTTAGATAGATAGACATCGTTTCATCATTATTGAGTTTTATTTAAAATATTAGATTTTATTTTCATTAAAAATAATAAGTATAATTGACTTTTTCTGAATTTTCGAATATTTAAGTAGAATTTTGTCTAATATTATGTCTAATATACAAATGTTAGACATAATAACTAATTATGTCTAAAATTTGTAGAAATAAAAATTTCATGAGAAATGTATGATATTTTATATTGTACACGCCAAATAAAAAAGGGAATTTTTAAATAAAAAAACCGTATTTTGTTTGTCCTTAATTAAATGTATTTACTTTTCTTCTTTTACATCGATTAGAAATTCTACAAAAACAAAACAAAAAAAAATAATTTATATACTGGAATACATATGTTTTTTGTTATAAATTGTTTCTACGTTTCCTCTGCGTTTTTTTCTTCGTTTAGGAATTAGTGTGCTTTACAAAATTATTTCAGAAAATGAGTGGTCCAGTTTGAGTGCCGATTCCTTTTATCCTAATTTTATTTTATTTTATAATGGTTGTAGAGCAGCCGACCCAATACTAAGCATACGACTATCAATGCACAACTCCGTAGCCATGTTATTTTGAACATAACCTAGAAGACAAGAGAACTTTTGAATCAAGCATTGGGACAGTCTAGCCTTCGAGGAATAATTTTTGATGGAATTAAGTTGCATTTGTGTCACACAGAGAGGAAACTCCCGAAAGCATCTAAGGTTAGTCCGATGACAAGGGGATTCTAACCCAAGATTCGCCTACCACTGAATATATTTTACGGCATCATTGTGGTCAGTGCGAGTCGGGGAGCAAAATTCATACCAACCAACCACCACTGGGCTTCAAACCTGAGTCATCTTAATGGGAAACGAATGCTCAATCCCCTGAACCACCACGATTCTTTTACCTTTATTGAAGTATTTCCCTTTAAAAATTCATGACAGAAAAATACCACACAGACAGATTAAAGATTTGAACCAGGAGAAACTGTTAGAAAGCCAACGCACAACACCTGTAGGAACCCGTAAAATTACATGAATTCAGATAATAGAAAATTGTTACAAAAGTAATGAAACTCCTTTAAACTACCATGGATCTCTTTTAACAATAAGTAAGACAACAATTTTAGTGTAATTTTTTGAAATTTTGAAATGCACAGTAAGAATCATATTTTGCAATTATAATACAGTAGAGTCACCATTATTCGAGCCTCGATTATCCGAGTTTCCGCCGTAACCGAGCTATCAAATATTTCAAGGATTTTTTTGTTCTAGTTTGTTTTTCTTTCTAAAACTACCGCCGAAAGAAATTCTGAATTTTATCTTCCAAACACTTAGGAAAACATGCTGACAGGCAACACGAGATTTCCAAAGAAATAATTGTTTATATCGTCGAAAATGAAAATAAATCTAGGGAAGATGATAAAGACAGTGACGATGAAAATCAACAAATAAAAAATCTCTCATACAGATGAACTAAAAATTATCGAAAGTGCCATTGAATATATAGAACAGTGATTCTTAACCTTTTTTTTTTGTCGCGGCACATTTTTAACGATTTTAAAATTTGGCGGCACACAAAGAAAAAGTTAAGTTTAAAAGTTGTTTACTTACCTATAATACACTGTGTAAAATAGTTTATGATAATAATTTAGAATTTAAAATAAAATAATATAACATGTACTACAAGAACACGTTTATTAAGGGATTAATTGCAAATGAATAATAAGAATACTTTTAATGAGAAATTTGATGTTTTTTGATAATTTCATTTATATTTGATCGTAAAAATGACAATGCTACTCTCATATCGTCTTCTACATTAAACAGTCTCGATCTTTTTTTTTCATTTTTATGTTGGTTAATACTGAAAATTCAAATCCACACAAATAAGATGTAGAAAATTGTAATAATGTTTTTAAAGCTTTTTTCGCTAGCTATCATGGGATAATCGCATCTATTGTTAATCCAAAATGAATGAGTTGATTCTTCCGAATATTTTAAAACTAAATCTTTATTGCTAGGAAGCGAAATTCTTCCTTTTCATTCAAAGTTAATTCAATTACAGAAGTATTCGTTATTACAAATGGATTACGAACCCAACCAAATTTTTTTATATCTAAATTTGGGAAATAATGAATAATTCTCTCCTCTAATGCTGTCAAATGGTCAAGAGCAATTCTATGAATAATTTTATTAAAAGCTCTTGGGACTGACTCAAACTTTGTTACAATATTCATTTATATATATAAGTACTTTTCCTTAATTTAAATTTTATTCGTAATAAAAAAACTATTATAATTTTTACTATATATATTTCTAAAATTTGGCGGCACACGAAAGTGCCGTGGCACAGTGGTTGAGAATCACTGATATAGAACAACAAGAAGAGGCGACATCAAGCTTTCCTGTTATCCTTAAAAAAAATGACGAAGCACCAAAGTAATGCAAAGCAAAAAACGATTAAGGACTTTTTTTAAGTAAAAACTCTTGTAAAGCATGCTCTTTAAGTGTTAAGTAAGCTTTTTAATTATAATATGAATTGTATGTGGTACAAATTTTGTATTTGTTAAATATATTACATTTATACCTACTCTTTTTCATTCCTTCTTTATGCTCTTCGCTTTAACCGAGTTTTTCGGTTATCCGAGTTAGTAGTGGTCCACATTTACTCGGATAATCGGGTAATCAGTATTTACCTCAAAAGTTTCCTAAATTTTTTCGATAGCAGTTCAATTCAACACCGTATTTCCTTTTCCAAAATATACGCAATTCAGTAAAAAATTACAAAATCTTAAACAAGAAGTAATAATGTTAGGTATTTAATACTTCAAAACATATCTACGAATAAAGCTATCTATGGTTTAAATATTTCACCATAGATAACCAACAATGTACCTTATGCAAGTAAGTAGTGTTTTTGACAAACAAACAATGCGTCAATCGGCAGCATTGTTTACTCTGCGCAAAGGAATGTGAAAGTTCGGAAAATCTAATCTCTTCGGATTTGTGCCCTGAAGGGTTTTGGAATGATTAAATTGTCGACGGAAGAGTTCGAAAAGTTTGTCACAGTTTTAAATAAATGAAATTTCCGTTGTTATCCCAATTGTAACCGTAGCAACTTTGTTTACTTTTAAAATAAAGCTCTAATTTCATTTTACGCGTTAACGAATGCGTTAATTAGTTCACTTTAATAAGTTTCAAGGATTGTCAAAACCTATTTCTTTAATTACATCTAACTAATCTCCCTACAAGTTAAGATTGTATTCAAAAGTGAGAGGTGAATAATACATATCGAGAAAAATAAATAGGCTAATGCGTTATTAAATATGATTTTTAAATAACGAACACTCGCCAACGTGATTTGACACAGTATTAAATTAATGTGCTTCACATGCATAGTGCTACTGTGGTATTTTATTGAGTAATTTTTACAACTATTGGGAAGCTGTGGCGTCTACTTAAAATTTTAATATTCCGTAAGTTGACACAAATTTCGAAAGGGATTGTTTCATTTTTTCTTCAAGTTAATTTATGTCTATTGCAGACTAGGTGGCCGAGCGGTTAGCGTGCCTGACTGCGAAGCCAATGGCTGCGGGTTAGAATCCGGCTCAGGGCATGGATGTTTATCTTTGTGTGATGTGTAAATGTGGTCTACCCTATGAAGGGGTTTCTGTAGCAGTGTAGCATGGGTAATGTTGCTCGCCTCCGTGACTTTGGATCACATAGTGCTTATCAGATATCTTAAAATGAGGCAAAATCCGGCACTTTTCATGGTGAAGATCGATAAGTTCAGTGCCTGCCGTTAAGGAAAAAAATATTGTTTAGGTTAATTAAAATGGAAAGCCAAATTGAGAAAATGAGCATTTCCAACACCACTTTCATATTGAATTTAGTTAAGGATTTAAGGCCACGAAAGCTGCTCCTGACACTTGTGGTGTGTATGGAGAGGATATCATACTGATAGGACTTAGTTCTCTGTGATGGGTCAGCCAAATTTAAAAGTAAAAACTTTGACCTCAAAGACGCACCTCATTAAGGCCGTCCTGTTCAGTCTTTGATTTTCGAGTCAAAGTCGGTTTATTTATACGAACCGGGTATTGAAAATCTATTTAAACGTTGGGAAGAAGTTGTAAGCAAAAAAAGAGAAATTATTACTGTCAAGTGAATTGTTAATTTTGATTGAATTAACAACTCATTACAATAAATCTTGAAGCACCATCTATTGGGGAATTCTGAAACTGGTTGTAAAACTTGGTCACAGAAGCCCTCATAGACTTCCTAAACAAAAGCAGTTAAATGTATTCTTCGCTCCCCTTCCGTTTTTTTTTCTTTTTTTTTTCTTTCAAACCGATTATCTTTTTCCAGACAATTTATTTGCAGTCAATATTTAAGTATGTAATAAGCAACATGCTTTTAAATGAAAAATGTGATATTTTATATAACTTTTAAAAGACCCGTTAGAAATTACATTAAACAAAGGTGAGCATTTATCTATAATTACTTAAAACCCTACATTACATAATAGCGCGTAATAAAATTGAATATTTCTTTATTCTTTAAAGGTGATTTAACGTTTAACTAAGGATAATGATTTACTTCTCTTAATGATAATTATCCTAATTAAGGCTAATCCATATAAAAGGAACATCTTTTAATGATAGATTTTATTTGAGATAACAAACTGAGACCTGTGAATTAAAATGTAGTAAATTTGAATAAGCATAAATCTCTTAAAAAGCATTAAACTACAAATTGTATTTAAAAATAAAATTTATCGAGCTCAAATTTAAACTGTGTATAATACATCTGAATAGTTTTATTACATTTAATTTCATTACGTAAACTAATAAAAGCTATATTTTAATCTTCGGAAATAGAATTTAAAATAAATTTTTATTTATATAGAAAATTTTATATTAAAAATGAATTAATGTAAAAATATATGTATTATTTTGTCAGTATAACTGCTCATTAGAATTTATGGTTTTTAATTAATAAATCATTTTCATTTGCAACAGAAAAAGATTTTTCAAAAGGTTTTCACCTGAAAGATTCAGATTTTTAAAAAAATGAACCGTTAATTTAGAAGGATTTATAGTAAAAATTATTGCATCTTTTCACAAAGTTAAGAGTTAAAACCAGTTGTAATTTTGAATTTAAAAATACCGATATTTTGTTCGGGAGAAAAATATTTAATGCTTTTGTTAAATAAAGTAAATTGTAAATTTAATGACTTTCTGAGTTAATTAAAAAAAAAATAATCCATATAATTTACTAGCGAAAAAAATTTTCAAATACTCCATAATAAGTTATTTCTTGTCGTTCCTCATTTTAGTACGTCCCTAACTATTATTAAAGCCCTAAATATTAAATTTTAAAATTAATGTAGCTTTTCGCAAACTTTGAATTAAATCTGTATCAACTATGAATTAAAAATACCAATATTCTCTTTTGAGGTATAATATGTAACACATTTTTTTAAATTTATTTATGCAAAATATATAGTTTAACTTTTGAATAAATTAAATAAAAATAATCAATTTAATTTAATTAGCGAAACATTGCTTCAAATCCTCTATAACAAATAATACATTAAAATAAATAATTCCACAAACCTGAACAGGTAGGATATTACCCGATTGAAAACGTCACTTCAGAATTATTATAAGAAATAAGATAAACAAGAAAATAAGTGTTATTTCTTCAAATAAGAAATAACAGTCGCCATATTTCAAGAGCATCAAAAATAGGTTAAAATAACTAATAGTTTGTACAATTGCTGTGGCATTTACCACATTCCTTGTCAGTGCGACCTTAGCTACATCGGGCAAACTAAGCACGCTTTAAAATTTAGTATTACCACATTCCTTGTCAGTTATTAAGAATTTGAAAAATCTTCAATTGCTTCACATTATAGGAGTTTTGGGCATAAATTCGATTTCGACAATGCTAAAATCATTTTCACCCCAGTTGCATCATCTCATCTTGATGCTCTGGAATCTTGTTTCTTTCATTTGAATTCTGGTTCCCTTGTTCCGTAGTTACTCCCCACCTCTCCATAACGCATGGAAATACATTTTACCCAGATTTGCTTCTCAGCCACTATGATTTTTCTTGTTCTGTCTTTCATTTTTTTTTCTCTCTCGGCTCCTATGGTTTTTCATGTTTTGTTTCTAAACTTTTTTTTTTCATTTTTTGTTGGCAACTTAAAGTTTTTATTTCGAATCCTTTTTTTTTAACTTTAACATCTGGCGAGTCTTGAAAATGAGCGCCTATTTTTGATGCGCTTGAAACATGTCGACTATTACTTCTTATTTGTTTATTTCTGAAGTGAAGGAAGTTCTCCACCAGGAAATAATACATTTATTTTGTTCTAACTAAAACGTTCCTAACTATCACTGAAACGTAAACACAAGCTACATAACTGTAATAAATTTAGTTCAGAAATGGTTAAACTAGTATTAGATCTTACTTTACTCTTATGAAACTTTTAACAATCTAAAATCATTAAATTAAGGGCAGCTTTACTTTTCTTGGAATGATATGTCAGGGAATAGGAAACTTATTTTTGTAAAAGAAGCCGAAAATAGATTCAGAAAAAGCGAAACAATACATTTAATAAAAAGTATATAGACACTAGAAACAAGTGAAGCAATTCCAAAAGAAAGGAAATAAGTAAAACCATAAGCCAATATCATTTTTCTCCTCTGAAAGTAACAATTGGTAAATGAAAAATAAACTTAATGTTTTTTAGTTGATTGACAATTTATTTCAACTTTTTGACTCTTGTTATTTTATTAGTTTCCATTCTGTCCAATTCTATAATAAATTAGAAAGATCTATCTTTCCTTTTTATATGTTGAGCATTTCAAAGATCAAGTTGTCGGCATTTTTTTCTTTCTGCGACAAAACTCACATTGTTGTAAAAATATATGTTTCCTAAATATTTTATAAACTAGTTTTGAAAATTAAATCATTTTTGTATATTTTTTAAATACATTCTATCTTACAAACAGAAGTTTTTTTTTTTTGCAAATTTGATTCATAGTATTATTGACTTGATGATTATTATAACTACTTAAAAATAGCAACATCGTAGAAATTTTCCAAGAATTAAATGAGTAATTGTGCAAAAAAGAAAGAAAGAAACGGAAAACCCTGAATAACTTATGATTTTGTGCTTGAATTGAATATTAAAAATTAAGACTTTTTTAAAAATCAATTTCTCAGGAACTATTCGACCGATTTAAATCGCTCAAGGTTAGTATTTTGCCAAGGAAAATTTATGTTCTTTAAAATTTTGTAAAAAAATTTTATACTTTGCAATTCAAAATATTTTGATGATTGTTAAATGAATGAATAAAAAATAATAAATATTTACTAAAAGTTATTTTTTGGATGAAATTTCCTTTATATAAACGAAATTTGTGACGATATTTGTAAATAAACAAAAAGATATGCTTCTTCTTCTTAGAGTTAAAACCAAATGCCTGCGAAATCGTTATATTAAATTTAATGATCTAATAAGAAAGGTCTATTTAAACTTTATATTCTATACTTTTCTGAATCCTATTACTTCGAACATTAAAATATGCAAAAAATATACAGAAACATGTAATGTTAAAACCCTTAATTTCGCAAAAAAGTTTTTTCACAATGTTTCAATAAAAAATCATTATTTGTAAATAAACAAACCTAAAATAAAGAATGCTTACGATAAAAAAAATTTTAAAAAATTATTTTAAAAATTCCTAATATTAAAATAAAAAACTTTATTATCGTTAGTCTAAAAGTTCTTAATCAGATGTAGAAATCATTCTGTAGAGAATTGTCATCAAATTAGACAAGAAATATTTACAAGTGAATTTTTTTTTATTACGTAAAACATAACACTTACCTGCTTAATGAACCCGGAGAACTCCAAAATTAAATGATCTTCGTTTGAAAATTTTATTCTCAGATAATATATACATAGACTATCTCTTCATTAATTTAAGATGATATACCATACAATAAAATCTTATGCTTGTAAGATCTCGATATGAATTCCAATAACTTAAAAGAAATGAGCTTTTTAACTTCAAAACACAATAGATGCATTCTAGTTAAATTAAGAGTTCAAAATTAGAAGCTCTTCATGTGTTGAAGGAAATGAAGAAAATATTGTGGTGTCAACGTTGAGATTTGAACCCCGTTTCTATCCGTCATGAGATTGACAGATTAGATTTCTCGAATGTAATATGCATTCTGTTGTAAGAAACTATGAAGCTTCATAAGCAGGGCGTAGTTGGTGAGATAAAATTACGGTTTTTTAACTGTATTAGATAAAAGCAGTTAATAAACGGCTTTTATTGCAGTTAAAAATTAGTATACCATCTTATTTATGGTTATTTGACAATTTTGTTTCAATATAGTAAAGTAACAATTGAATAAATTGTTGTTTAACCATTTTTTTTTTTGATAAATTTTTAAAAAAAAACTAAAATTAAAATAAACACGTGGTTTCAAACAGATTTTCGAAATTCTTATTCGATAACGTAGCCCTCACATGCTATCCACGTTAATCATTGAATTTACCTGACATACGTCATTAATTGAACAACTTGGCATATGCAATTCTGAAGTTGGCGAGGCGCATAGGTAGACTAGCACAAACTATTCCAAATATTTTTTATAGATTT
The DNA here is from genome assembly GCA_949128135.1 of Parasteatoda lunata. Taxonomy (NCBI): domain Eukaryota; kingdom Metazoa; phylum Arthropoda; class Arachnida; order Araneae; family Theridiidae; genus Parasteatoda; species Parasteatoda lunata. The sequence continues at coordinate 104,815,483 of OX421970.1, forward strand.
ATGGGATAAAATTCATTTCCTATGCTACACATTTTTCATAAACATTCCAAACAGTATCCCACTGCCTCACTAAATGCTTTATATTTTTTAAAAAAGAAATATTTTGAACTAAAACTTTATAGATCTAGGCAAAAATTGGTTCTTAAAATTACATAGAAGCAAATGCAAGTTATCCATTAGGGTTAAAGAATTGATCTCCAGTCAATAAACTAATGGTTGGGTAGCTTCAGTATTCTTTCCTAAACCTGCAAGCGACAGCTTATTAATATGTGATCTCAACTTTGTCACACACAATCACTCTTCTCCTTATAATTTTTCTCTTTCTTTCTTTTACAATATCTTTTTTAAAATATTCAAAAGAATGAGACAAATATTATTTTGTTTTAAAATCATTCATTTTGTTACTTCTTAAATGCATACACCACACCTACCTGAATATAAAGAAATTTTGTCATATAAAACAATTCATAAATTGAAATTTTAGACTGAATTTAAAGAAATATTTTGGGATTCTGTGAGTTACTAAATTTCTGACAATTTTGCTCAAAACAATTGAACAAAAAAAAAAGTAAACATAACTTTAAAACAGTAAAAAAATTTTTTAATGTATAAAATATTATACTGCAGTTAAAATCAAAAATCTCGAACGTGAGTAGGAGGAAATCTTAAGTATCATAATATTTTTAACTTTCAAGTCATAGTGAATCAAATGTTATCCTGAATAACTTATGTCCCAATGATCGTATTTTCACATACTAAAAACGAATGTTAACATTTTAAATCTTTAACTTCAAATGCTCAATATATTTAGCAAACATATATATAATATACAGTTTTAAGTGTAATAAAATTTAGTCTTCTGGTGAGTTTCGTCTCCACTCGCCAATGACTTTTTAATAATATTTTAAAAGAGAATAAAATTTATATTTAAAGGCTGAGAGACAGGCAAGCAGAAAATGATGGTTTTAAAAAAATCAGATTTTAAGGGAGAACAAAATTTATATTTGAAGACAAGCAGACGGAAGATGACGTATAAAAAAAATCTGATTTTAAAAGAGAACGAAATTTATATTTGAAGTCATGCAGGCAGAAGATAATGATTAAGAAAACATGAATCAGATTTTAAAAGAGGAAAGAATTTCATATTAGAGAGCAGGCAGATATCCAGGAAAAAGATTATGATTAAAGAAACATAAATCAGATTTTAAAAGTAGAAAAAAAATTGTATTTGGAGAATGGCAAGCAGAAGATGATGGTTAAATAAATATAAATCAGATTTTAATAGAGAACAAAATTTCTATTTGAAGACAGACAGGAAGAAGATAATGATTAAAAAGACATGAATCAGATTTTAAAAGAGATCGAAATTTATATTTGAAGGCAGGCAGTTAGGTAGAAAGATGAGTAAAGAAACATAAATCATATTTTAAAATAGAACAAAATTTGCAATTGGAGAATGGCAAGCAGAAGATGATGATTAAATGAACATAAATCAGATTTTAAAAGAGAACAAAATTTCAAGTTGAAGACAGGCAGGTAGAAGATAATGAATAAAAAGACATGAATCAGATTTTAAAAGAGATCGAAATTTATATTTGAAGGCAGGCAGACAGGTAGAAAGATGATTAAAGAAACATAAATCAGATTTTGAAAGAGAACAAAATTTCTATTTGAAGACAGACAGGTAGAAAATAATGAATAAAAAGACATGAATCAGATTTTAAAAGAGATCGAAATTTATATTTGAAGACATGAAGACAGGTAGAAAGATGATTAAAGAAACATAAATCAGATTTTAGAATAGAACAAAATTTATATTTGAAAAATGACAAGCAGAAGATGATGATTATAAAAACATAAGTCATATTTTAAAAAAGAAAAGAATTATCTATGAATAATTAAAATATGAATAATTAATTTATAGAGACATTAATAAATTTCCATTGCAGTTTAAACTGAATTAAGAATTACCAAAAGTAATAAAAAAATCAAATAATTTCAATTTTTATTATTGAAAATACAATTTGTTTTCTTAGCCATTATTCCTAGCTTCTAGCTCTGTTACTTGTAAGGTCAAGAAGAAATAAATTCCTATTCAACGAAAGAAAGCGCTCGATATTTCGTAACTAGTAAATATATTTCAGGTAGGGTAGATTTCTTACTTAATGTCTTTACGTTCGTAATGTTTAAGAAGGTTATGTTCTCTTACCCATGGCCCCTTGAGGTATAGACGTCTTCAACCATTAACGACCGCAAATAAGCTCTTAACTAAGTTTTCTCTGTTATTTTTGTGAGGAACACGAAAAAAACCTGAAAGATGTTTTATTTCAGATATTTTTATGACATCATAACAAATACGACTTATGTAAGAGTTCTTGCAAAGTTTTCTTGAAAAAGAAAATCTCTTGGGAAGTGAAACTATTTCAAGCATAAAAACTAGTTTTAAGACTGTTTTTAAAAGAAAGAAGACAAGCCCTATTGCCTTGCATTAATTTTTTTTCCTATAGGCAGTAAATAGTGAAATCATGAGCATCGTCTATATGTGACTATAGCAATGTTGTTGATATTTCATAAAAAAATTAATTATTGTTTAAAAGTTATTAAATATAATTTAATTTTACATATATTAATTTACGGTTGTGAAATAATTTAACTGCATTAGTTCGCTCATGGGATGTAATAGTGGCACAACTCAAAAAACACGCTTTTTAGACTAAGAACAGGTGTAAATATGAAAATACAAATTTTTTTTCCGTCACCATACTAGCACAACTCATAATTCAACTTGAAGGTTATCTTCGTTTAAGCGAACTAAATCATCTCTTTTGCATTTTCCTTAGCAATGAAAACTTTATACCCCCTTGTCTCAAAACATGATTTTTTGAGTTGTGCCGCTATTGCAGCCCATGAGCGAGTTGTTCATGCTGTTAATATGGACAAAATAGCATAATTCGTTTTCCGTCGCCTTGTTATCAACATTTTTAAAATCAGAAACAGAATCGAGTTAACACGTCTTATATAATAGTTAATTGATGTTTAATAATCGTAGTGGTAGTTACGCCACAACACTCCCCCACCTGAATTTCAACAGGGAGGGAATTCGGTGAACAGATACCACTAGTTGCGGTATTTGCGAAAGACCGGAAGATCTGTATTAAGTTTACCGGATTTTGAGCACTTGTGGTGAGAGCTGTATTAAGTTCACCGAGTTTATGAGCGTTTGTCGTGAGAAAACTTTATTAAGTTCACGGTTGTGGGTGTGTGTGTGTGTGTGTGGTCTTTCCTATGTTGCTATTGGTAGTTGAGTGTACAGGATTCCGTTATGTGTAAATGAGACTGAGAAGCAACAGCGTGAGGAGGACAAGGACGCAGTCACAAATAGTAAGTCAATTGTTCAATGTAGACTATTCATCGCAGTAGGAGTTACTTATGATGTAGGCAAGTTCATATCACGTCTGGGCCTCCAATGTGGGGTGAGGAGTTGTTAACCTTCATATCTGTCTAAAGGTACGTCAAGATAAAATCGAGTTAACACATCTTATGTACTAGTGAATTGATGTTTAATAATCGTTTATTAGCTGCGCCACAACATATTTTTTGAATATGCCAAACAATTATTAACATATTTTTGCCTCAAAGTTAAAACAATTATTGCAATAATTCAACGATACTAAAATTGTAATGATAAATTCCACGCATTCCCCCCACGAAGTCTTTGTTTTAGATGAACAGATCTTTTTATACGAGTATCGATCTTATAAACGATGCCATACATTTCAGATTTTTATTCTATTACAATTATCATTCTAAAAATACGCTAAAATTACCGCCAGCGGTTTGCGCATCAAATTAACCGTAAAGTTTACAGTAAAGAACATTTTTTACCTTTACGGCTCTGAAATAGTTTACAACTAGTGTAGTTAAAAAAATCATGGATGCAAAAATATACGGTTTTTAACCGTTTACAACTAGCATGGTATCAAAACCGCGAAAAAGAAATTCACTTGTACATTCGAGTTGGACTTTTTGTCTGGTAACAGGCATTGGAGTTAGGTTGTGGTTGAGTTGTGTTTTATAAAATAAACCGTTAAATGAGGTTTAATTAGTTTATCTGGTTGTTTGACCTAATTAATAGATGTGAAATACAAGACTTTTTTTATGCTGCCATCTATGGGTGAATGATTGTGCCGTATTTGAATAATCTAGGATCACAAATTAGGAAGTCCAGGACACCGAAAACTATTCATGTGTTAAAGGAAATGGAGGAAAAATGATGGTGTCAACGCTGAGACTTGAAGCCCTGTTCTTCCCGTCATAAGATATACAGATTAGCCCGCTCTCCTGAAATATGTGTTCAAATGTGTGGCTTCATTAGGTTTGCCTAGTTGGTGCTATAAAATTCCAGTTGTTCAGCTTTATGAGGTGAAAGCAGCTAATAAACGGTTTTAACACAGTTAACTGTTTATATACCATCTTATTTATAGTTGTTTGACTTTTTTTTTAATATGGTTAAAGTTACAATTTAAAAAATTGTTGGTAAGCCATTTTTTTTCGCGTGCCTTCTAAAAGTGTCAAATCAGACTACCAAACATCAAAATATTTTCTATAAAAATTGACTAAAATTGTCAATTTTTGTCTAATCAATCTACAAAGAAAAGAAATTATTGTCGTTTATATAATTCTATACCCTCTGTATTCAAACTTTTCCATACCGATAGTCAAATATATTTCAAGGAAAAAGTATAAGATAATTACCATATTAAGAAATAAACTTTAGTCACACGTTTGCATCCCATATACCCCGAATTTTTAGGAAAATAAAAAAATTTACTTAAGTTATTCTTTAAAATGAAATTAAACTTTGGATTCTAATTTTTTTTAATAATTTACAGTCAAATGTTAAATATTTTTCATGAAAAATGTCAAATATTTTAACTACACGAAATGTAGAAATTTATTTTTAGAATATGCGCTAAAAATCCTGCATTTTTAGAACAAAAATAGTTTGCTTCGAGTGTTGTTCTTTAACTTTTACTCCAAGAATATGAAAAATTGATCCTTTCTAAATTTCGGATGACATTTGAAACTTGAAAAATGATGTAAGAGAATGCTTCGAAAACACTTGCTATTTGATCTGAAATATTTCTACTCATGTTCGCATCTATAGTATGGGATCTGAACATCTGTTGTGACACGATAAAAACTGTCAGTTACGGCATTTACTGTCATTCAAAGTTTTCTATTCAAGCGTCCTCTATTGAGTTTCTCCGACAGTCAGTGTGACGACAATAAAAATGTTTTATGTCTGCACATGGTTCTATATATTATTACTTGATGCATAATATAATATTCAATTGTATTTATGAATTAGAAACTTTTTTCTCATAATATCAGTTTTATTCATCCCATTGACACTTTGTTAAAAATTCCAGATCAAATCACGGTAAAAAGTACCGGTACTCAAAATGTCGGGACTCAGTACCGATAGTCAAGTGAAGGCACTCAAGGTGTTGGTACTTTGTACCGCAAAACTTCATTTTTACCGGAACATGTTACGGAATAAAAATTCTGATTCAACGAATCGCGTAATCTATAGCGTAATTTTTACAACAATAATTGCACTCAAATCACTGAATCATTCTACTGAATCAAATACAATTTTTGCATTAACCACTTTGTGCATAAAGCTGAAAGTTAAGTTTTAAATCATTTAACGAATCTCTTCAACCGTAATTCATAATAGTATATTATTGCAATTTGTACCAAAAATAATGATTGTAAACTAGTTACCAAGACACTGATTTAAATAACTTCATCTTAAATTGTAATGTGTAATTGCGTTATTCTAACAATAATAATAATAAAAACAATCCTCTTAAACTCTCAATTTAGAAAACAAACAAAATAAAAAACGTGATAATAACAGTACAGGTAAAAACCATAGACTAATAGGGATATAAGTCTATGGTAAGCATGTTACGTAACTACCACTACGATTATTAAACATCAATTCACTAGTATATAAGACATGCTAACTTGATTCAATCTTGAGGTACCTCTTGATAGATGAAAGTTAGCATTGTGTTAAAGTCTTTCCCCACATTGGTGACTTGCGGACGTTATATGATAACGACTACTTCTATGGATGGTCCACATTGAATAGTTGACTTGCTATTTGTGACTGCATCATCGTCCTCCTCGCACTGTTGCTTCTCAGTCTCATTTACACATATAAGATGTCTGCACACACTCGACTGCTAATAGTAACACAGAAGAGATAACACACACAACCATGATCTTAATACAGCTCTCATGGCTAAAGCTCAAAAACCGGTTATTAAGCATCAATTCACTAGTATATAAGACATGCTAACTTGATTCAATCTTGAGGTACCTTTTGATAGATGAATGTCTAATGGTCTTTCCTCACAAATACCTTTATAAGTTTAGGGTAAATTATGGTAATACCTATGTCTATAAGTCTATGGTAAATTATGGTATTAGAGATAATGTAAAGGTATTCGGTGTAATAGTATTATAGGAAATACCTTTATATTATCTCTATAATATAACTCTATGGTAAACACCTTCGAGTTAGAGATGCAAAAATATTTATAGGAAAACAATGTCTTTATGACTACTATCAATTTTATGCTGATGACAACCAAATCAATATGAAAATTAATGTGGGAAAACTTGATCCTACCATGTGATTTTCCAGGCAATAAAAATACACCAACAGTAATGGAAAACTTTGTCAGATCATTATGTTTTATGTAATATAAAGAAAAGATATATTTCTGCATTAAGTCACAAAAAAGTGGTTTAAAATAGTAGATTATAAAGTCAATAAGAAAAAAAGTTGACTTTTCTCTCGCAGCAAAATAAAATCAATCTTGTTTTGAAACTTTTCATTTCGTTACATAGCCATCAATATAAAAAGTATGACACTTCGTTATCAGAAGGCAACAAAATTTGCCGCATATATTGTAAATGGCCTACAAAAGGTCTTATTCGAAGTTTATTCTGGCATCAGGCTTTGAGTGACATGTGATTTTTTTTTCTTAAAAATATTTCTTTGAAGTAACACTTTCGTTGCTGAAAAGAAAAGTTTTTTTTTTTTTACTTGAATTTGAATTGAAAGATATGAGAAAGCTTGACAGAAAACTTTCATATTCGAGTCCGAGTTACATTTTTGCCGAAAGGGAATTTTATTTTAGTTTTGTGTATAACATAAGAAATCTTTTAAACTTGAGTCAGTCTGGAGAATCATATTTTTGCGGTTATATAAACAAATATGCATATTTTTTTGAATACTTATTATACTAATGTTAAAAAAAAGAGAATTCCCATAAATTCTTTTATTAAAATTAATAAAGTTTATTGTTGAGTTAGCGAAGAAATTATGGATCTCTTTTCCTTAGTTTTGTATTATTTGATACCAGGCAGTTTATTATTCAATATTTGACAATGACCTTCGTTTATTTAAAAATCTTTTAAAGGTATTTTAAAATTTTTTTGATCCTAAGCAAGTATGTGAATAGAGAAAATACATTTTCAACTTTTATTTATAAACTTCAAGAAGTAGTTTTTTTTTATATAAATGCCGATTACATACTAAGAAAATTCTGCAAAATACGGATAGTTTGCTGTTAACATTACGGCTAAACTCCTTTTCTTAGAAAAAACTCAGTACCCGTGAGCTACACAATGAGCTTCAACAAAATTAGTAGAGTTGACCATAATTTAATACGGTTATTATATAAAGCTTCCTAACTCATTCGAATATGGCTAAAGCAGACACAAAGGTCTCTAGTTTGATATAAAAAAAACATCCCTTCATTAGAGACTGTCTCACCCTTAGCCAGATAGTATCACTACACTATTGTTCGTTCACCTGGACTTGGCACTTGTCTCCAACTCCTCAGACGCTGAGTTCATTTCAACGTGGGAGTAAGAGGAGAAACATCTCCGCACTTGAAATTGAAACAACCCTTAATGCGTATCAAACGCTAACAGTGAATTCTATTACACCTTTCATTACTCTAGCTTGTTAAATATATTTTTAATTTAAAAACCGCTGTTTACCCAGCAAAATGTCTCAAAAAGAACAAACTATTCACTCAAAAGAGAGAAATATAAAATTTTTGAAATATTTAATGTTAAAGAAATGCACATAAAGATTGCAAAATAAATATTTTTTGTCGTGCGACAGCCAAACAGCAATCTTGTTCAGGATTGTTCACATCCTTCTCCCAAAAGCAGCGAAATAGTATCGTCGGATATCACGTGATGTAGGTGGAGCCAAGTGCCAACTCCTGGTGAACGAACTATACTTCTCATCTTCTAATGGTGCACATTGATTTGACAAAGCAAATTGGAAGAGTCTCGAACAACGTCCAAGTATGAACAGACTTTTTATTTTTATTTTTTAGTTTATGATAGATTTAAGGGCAAAAATTTATTTTTACGAGCAGACACTGAGACACACATTTTACCTGCCACTGACTGAAATATAGTTTTAATGACTAAGTATTTAACTAAATGTATGATTAACTATGTAAACAAACGTAAAATTAATTTTTTTATATGAAGAATAACACCTTTAAATATACTTCATCATATTAAAAGTTTTAAAAACAATTTTTTCTAACTTTTTATAATGATATTTGAACTAAAAATCTAATATTTTTGCTAATTTTCGTTTTGCTATCAAAATGACCGCAACTGTTATTCTAAGTAGATAAAAATGTTGGTAGCTCTAGTTTTAAACTATCAAAAATTTCGAAAAAATATTGGGGTTCATAACTATAAATATATATTATAAATCGGAATAAAATCTTTCCTGGTTTAAGGTGTAAAGCTAGCTTCATTACATAACGCATTCTTGATATAACATTTAGAACACTCGGAATTTTTTCTAAAAGCCTAAAGGCAAAGATCATAACGAGCCATTATTGTAAGCATTAAGGCTTTTCTCCATAATCTCATCATCTATTTTTTTGCCTAGGTAAAGGAGAAAAAAAATACGCCTTTTCAGGTATTTTCATGCTTTCCAAATCCTTGTAGATAAAAATACTCTTACATGTCCTGGATTTGCTGGGATATACGTTCAGGAGAGGACATTTTTGTAGATGGAAATTCCGGAAGAAACAAACAGAAAACAAGCCGAAGAGGTTGTTGAAATTTCGGATTTGAGAGAAACAAGGATTTTCTCAAAAATAATTTCCTGGGCATGTTTTTCTTTTCTTACCGGAAAGTAACACAAAAATGCAATTTTCCTTTTTCATGGAGCAAGAAAGCTGGAAATCTCTAAAGAATGCCTGTTTTGAATATAATTTTCTATTCTATTTCTACGGTTTAAAAACTGAGAACAGTATGTACTTTAACAACTATTATGCATAGATTTTTAATGTTATTAAAAGCGTGCTAATTTAGTATAGTATATATATATATATATATATATATATATATATTATATATATATATATATATATATATATATATATATATATATATATATATATATATATATATATATATATATATATATATATATATATACAAAAATTATAAATACTTTTGCACTAATAAAAGAATTAAAACCCTTTCGTTTTCATAAAATGTCTTTGTTAAAGAATAAGCGTAGAGATATTCTATTTTGAGAATTCAAGGCTGAAAACATACCATTGAATTATAATTAGATTTATATTTCAAAGGAGGGGTTATTTTCAGAATCTTTCCCTTTTTCACTTCCATATTAAGAAGCATTAAATGATTTCCCTTAATGCGCAAGGTTACAAGACTGAGCCATTTTACTCATTTTCTGTTAGTATATAATGCAAGAGCAGAGGTTTTTGCGTGTCTCTTTCAACATGATGCGATTCTGATAAACTGTGCCAGAATTGTCCAATAGGGCTGTCTCTGCACCCCCTCCCTTGTGGAGTGTGGATGTGGACTGTTATAACCACCAGCCTACCTTCAAATAAACATTTTGAGAAAGTATTATGGCTTACGACTGAATTATTCAAGATGAATACAACAATGATAACAGGGATATTGCCCTGATATTATATATATATATATATATATATATATATATATATATATATATATATATATTGAAAATAGCAATTAACCCTTTGACGCACATTGGGCACCAGTGTGTCAGCTTCTAATATTTTTTTTCACAATTTAATTACAAGTAAAATTATATTTTGGTATTTTTTAATTATAAAAAAGTCTAATAGTTACTATAAAATATGTCAGATCACCGGAATTATATTTTTAATAAAATGTAACAACAAAATTATCAACAACAAAACTGCAATCGATTATTCTCTTCTTTTTTAAAGAATTATTTTTACTTTTGAATGATTTTTCTATTCTGCTAAAAAATTATGAAACTTTTTAGATTTTTTTTTATTTATTAAGCTATTTTTTTCCCTTTAAAAAACCCTAAAAAACTTTTCGCGATTTTTCCTCATTATTGAAGAATTACATTTCTATTTCTGGGTGTTCAAAATTATTAAATGTAAGATAATCCTGCCTTAAGCATACTTAGAAGCAATACGAAAGATATAATTATTTCCATATTATTATTAATTATTATGACGCCCGGTGGCTGAGTGGTAGCGCTTCGTGCTCCCGTGCCACAGGTCCTGGGTTCGATCATCGGCCCGGGCAAGGTTGACTCAGCCTTTCATCCCTTCAGCGGGTCGATAAATGAGTACCAAACATACTTGGGAGCTAAACACTGGGGGTTCCGCGTTCGACTGACCACCTAACCGGAACGTCTGCTCCTGCACCCCAGAGCCCAAGGTCAAGAAAACTGAGATGGGCACAGTAGGCCTTAACTGAGTTTAGTTTAGTTTAGTTATTAATTATTATAAATGTAATTATTTTATAAATTAAGATCAATTATTTATAAATGTTTTATAAATTATTTTATAATTATTTTCATAAAATAATTTACTAAATAATAATAAATAATTGATTTATTAATTATTTTATGAATTAAAATCAATGTTTCTTCCTATATTTCTATTAAAAAAAATAAAGGAATATAGTTTGCAAAATGTAATAAATCTTTCTATTATTGACTTGATTTTATGTAAGGTTTCAGAAAATATTGGCTAAAACAATTTAAGCTTTTAATATTTAAAAGAAACACACTTAGTTTAGCAGTTTGAACAGTGAGAATGACATTAAAATGACTATTTTTAACATATAAAACACATTTTCTGCATAGTTTTCGTCTTCAGAAATGCTTTCTATTTCACTCTCAGATGTTTTCATAACCTTCCCTATTTTGATGTTATTTGCATCGAACGGACAATCAAATATATTTCCGATTCACCATTTTTATTTTGATCCATTTCTACACGAAAAACTAAATTACATCATCATACATTTTCAAGCAGGCGAATTGAACTAACTCGGGCCCCTTTCATCTATTTAGAGTCACGTGATTCAGAGACTACTCATCAAGTCACGCGATCTCATGTTCTATGAGATTGACTGAAATTTTGTCTTTATCCGAAACATCTTCGATTACTTCAAAACATTTGTTATCATCATTTTTTTTTTTTTTTGTAAAATAAGTAATACACAAAGAAGCCATTTTTAAAGTAAAATTACGAAAAGAATGTTGTTTCGGGTCATGTTGCACAGAGCAGTCATTTTGATGCAAATTTTGAAAACCTATACTGCAAAAGATTTTCATCGTATCTGTACACCAGAAACCGCAATTATTACTATAAACCAAAGTGGTATTTCACTAAATGTTCCACAACACTAAAACCAAGGGTCGTTCCTGGTATAATGATTTAACACCTAGAATGCTTTTTTACACTACTTTGTGCAAAGCATCATGTTTGCTATTCAGTTAGAAGAAATAGAATTCATAATTTATAATTACACTAGAATTTATAATTACGGTACGTACGCACAGTGGCCCAGCATCCAAGGTTTCATGGCCAAAATTAGTATTTCGATAAAAAAAAAATTCAAAATTTGGGGGGTTTTATGTGCAGGTAAATTGAAATCATAGTAGAAAGTTTGAATTACACTAAAAATAACCAAAAAAAACAAAATGGCGGCTGAAATATGGCGAGCAAAAATAAAAATAATAATATAGTACGTTTAAATAGTTAAATATAGCAATGAAAAGTAAAATAATTTTCGTAATTTTATACTATAAATGAAAAGAAAATCATATTTCCGAAGTAATATTACAAAATAACGCGAAAACATGAAACAAAAAACATAACTTTTGTTTTTCGGTATACAGTGAAACCTGTCAAGTTGACCACCCTTGTAAATTGGGCACCTGCATAAGTTGACCTCAATTATCAAGAACGAAATTTTTCCTATATAATATAAAGAAGCAAAACCTTTGTAACTTGACCACCTGTTTATCTTGTATGTTGACCACTGAAATAAGTCAATTTTGTCCAGGAGTATTATGAAATTCTATTCCAAAACCATCATAAGTTGGCCAGAAAAAAAAATTCAGAAATTGTTGTCATTTTGCAATGTATGTTAAAATTTCACTTGTTCGGTGAAATAGTGTAAAAAGCTAATCTAAACCCTTACGTGAGTTGACCATCTGGGGAAACTGTAGAGGTTCAGCTTTTGACCATTTCTTTCATTCATTCATTGAAAACAGGTGTGTTAGTTGAAAAGTTGCTATTCCAGTTGCAATAGTGAGCAGATAGGTATGTAAGTGTAGTAATAACAGAATAAATTTTAAAGTATGCAAATAATTTTGTTTTGTTAAAATTTTCAAATTACATGTCTTAGTGTTCTGATATTTTAAGAAATTATTTTTATTAAACACTTCACATGCATAACTAACGAAATAATTTTAAAAAAAAGTTAAATATTAGAATTATGTATATGTAACAAATTGAAGTTCATTCAGGTTTAAACACATTTCTTAAGATATTCATTTGGTTATTTGCTAAATAAAATTTTTAAGTCAAGTAAAAAAAAATTTTTAATATATAGCAACATGATATAGGAAATGAAAAAGTAAACAATGACCCGCCTCCTCTATAAGTTGACCACTTGTCTAAGTTGACCACTAAAACAATGCACCACAAGTGGTCAACTTACACAAGTTTTACTGTATTTAGTCCACCTTTGCAATAGGGGAAAAATTGGGCTGGTTATTTCGAAAGAAGAAACATCAAAGAAGACAACAAAAAAAAGTTCAGCTAAATACCTCGTGGAACTTTTTGGAACTAAGTTTCGAAAGTCATTCAAACATTGTAAAATGTCAAATGAAAAGATATAAACTGTAAATATGTCAAGAGTATTAACAAATCCAACAAATTGAAAAATTGTACTATAATTTCACACTAATTACTCTGATAAAAATGTAACAGTAAGGTGAAATTCCTATATATATTTCTGAAATAAAAATTTAAAAGTTACATTTAAAAAAAACTAACATATTTTTCATTACATTGTACTCTCGTCGGTCCAAAAAGTAAATTATAATGTTTGGAATAATTATGAATACTTAATTTGGGCTATATTAAAACTGCCTACACATATTTTAGTTGAAAATTTAATTTTTGACTTTTGGCCAAAGATCATGGTGTTCTGGCCCACAGTGGTACGGTATGATACACATAAGAATCAATTTAGTGACTTTTGCGATATAATCTAAAGCAAGAATCATAAATTTAAATTGCAATTAATGCAATTTCTTAAAATAGGTTTAATTTATTAATCAAACATCCCCACAGCACAGGCAGAAAATTAACACGATTTCGAACAAAATTGAAGCGAATAGAAGTTAAATATTGTATAAATTTTCCATAAAATGATAGAAACTTTTTCGTATATCAAGAAATTTTATTTATCTATATCCAACAATATCATAATTTGCAGCAACATTTATTCAAAGCAGAGAGTTATTTTAAATTGGTAAAATTAACATTCAACATATTTATTAAAATTTTGCGTTTGCAGCCAATTGGCTGGGAACGCAAATACGGGAAAGGAAATAATTCTGTTTTAAACAATTTTTAACAATTCAATCAGATCTAGATCGAAATAAGAAATGGGTGAAAAATGAAGAAGATTTAACAGCCTAGAAGTGGAGTTCGCTTATGTGAGGAAAACACTCATTTATTTATAATTTATTGAAATTATTTACTTATATGTGCAGCATATAAATGATCTTAAGTTGTGAGATTTTGTTTCTGAATGCTTATTTTTGTATGTTCTTTAAATATAAATAAGCATATAAATTTTCTGGGTTACTTTAATTGTTCAGTTCTAACTATATATCAAATATAAGAATTTTCATTGAAAATTACATTTAATAAGTAAATATGACCTTTAAGCAACGTTTAAGAATTTCGAGTATTTGTGTAGTATAAAACACAGTAAATAAATGTAAGAGATTGGCTGAATATGTATTCACCAAACTTTTCTCAGAATCGCCAAGTTTTTTATTCGTTTTTAAGTATTTCTTTTTGTTTTGTTAAAAATAAATATTTATCTAATTGTATTTCATTTTGATTCGCTTAAATATCAGATAGTTGGCTTTTTAATCCTGGCTCATTTATTTATTTATTTATTTTTTTAGTTATTTGTAATATATCACTTAAAGTTCAAATGGCTTGTTCACATTTATAATAAGAAATCTATTTAATATGCGATCTTTTATACGTTTTAGGATCTATGAATGTTTTTTTTTCTTTAAAATTCTTGTGAGAATTTGCTTAAAAAATTAGTTTCTGTTATAAAAAAGTTAATGGGAGTATGTTTAGAAAATTTAAACTCTGAATCGTTTATAGGGATTTAATTTAAGTGTAAAAATATAAAACAATATTTCCAATTTTCTAGCAGCTTCGTTTTGTTGAATCTCAACTTAAAGTAAATAAGAAGGATGGTAAAAAAAAATCAAAGCCTAATACTATTCCAAATGATCTAAAAATTCTTCCAAAAAGATTGAAATGGATAAGTTGTCTAAAATTAGGATCAGTTTTAGAAGAGCAATCTAATGCAAATCTAATGCAAATATAAATGTACTGATTCCTCTCAATTTGCTTAGTTTATTTTTTAATTTCATGATTATTAAAGAATCAAAAATAAGTGTAAATTGTTTCTATCTAGAAATGAATAATATTTTTCTTTTAAATTACAATAATAATGAAATTTATAATGAATTTGTACAAGTATTAAAAAAAACAAGATTCAAAAACACAAAGTAAATCGATGAACACAAACACGTTTTTCTTTACGAATTTTAGTAGTCGAGGTAAGCATCGTTTGTAGCAATAAGTAGCCAAATCTTGTAGCTCTTCCACAATGATGAATGTGTTTACTCTGAAATGGCAGACGAGTCGGTTTCTCTAATCCAAGGACTCCAGGCTGATCAAAGTGGTCAGTCACCAACGCACTGACCGCAGATGTGCTTGACTTTGGTGTTCTACTGGGTGAATGCCGAAAAATAATCAAATTTATATTTTTGCTAAAATTTTTTTTAAAATAAAACATATTTTACATTCAATATTTGTTAAAATTACGCGGATGAAGTTTATTAACAATTTCCCTCGAACATTTAAGCAAATCAATTTATTTAAAGTTTTTATACCTATTTCTACCAGCAAGGACACGTAAGCAGCTTCATATTTTTCATGTTATCACATTTTAATCTTTCCTAAGAAGTTGAATATGTTATCTGAAGCTATTTTTTGAATGAAATCTATCTAATAAAATTAGTTTACAATGTTTAAAAGTTTGTTTTCAGGTTTATAAAGAAAACGTTCTAAATGTGTTTTATGAGATTAGTGCTAAGGATTAGACATGCTAAAGATTTTGGTGTTCGAGGTTGTCACTTTTTGAGCGTGGCCACTCTTTTTAAATTTGGCACACTGAATTTGCGCCGATATAGGTAGATATTGTTTTATTTGTATGATTGCTTCCATTATGTAATTTTTTTGAAGTAGTGTCTAATATTAGATAACATTTAATGTCCTTTTGTTATTTAAGAAATAATATTTCAAGATTTTTTCTCTTTCATGCCATTACAAAGTGATTGCTTGTGAAAAAAGTATATAATTAAATTTACTTTAATTTTCCGGAGTTTAATTACAATGAATAGCCATTGGGGAACAAATTTTTTGTTAAATCTACGCAATATTATTGCCTAATTTGGGTATAGGAATTTCAAATCGGAATTTAGTTTTCTCCTAAGACTATCTTAAATGATATTTTAGTCTATTTTTGGTCGAAATGCACTAATTCAATAACGTTATATATAACAAGAGGTCACATAAATGTTGCAACCTACTTCTAAGGTTAATTTAGAGCACAGTATCAGGATTTAAATTGCATAAAAACCCATACCCGTAAATGTTCTCGTATGTGTCTAAGGATGCCTCCCTATTATGACCTGTTCAGAAGCACACAAAAGAACAGTTCATAATAGGGAAGCTCCCCTAACGGCGACATATCCAGGCAAAAGTTTTTATGTCATTTTAAATCGTTTACTATGCATTAAGTCCTTTAGAAGTTGACCGCAACACTTATGTAACACCTGTTATATATAACGTCTTTAAACTTAATTGTTTCAATAAAAAATAGAATAAAATTGTCATTTTAAAAAAAACTGAAGCTTAGAGAGAGAATCAGCGATATAAAAGTATTGTTCCTTTTCAAAAACATTCTTCTAAATGTATTAAGATTATTATTCTTAAACATATTGAAGATTTGAATCTGAGATAGATTGGATCATGAAAATATTTATATTTGTAAATTAAAAACTTTAAACCCTTATGGACTTAATAGTAAACTTAATGGAGAAGGTAGCCTTGATTAAAATTCTGTTTGCATTTACAAGAAACTGAATATTTTTAACAATGGTTTTACCAATAATTAAAGAGGTAGCAGGGGTAAGCATAAAGACAAATCTAATAATAATAAAAAATTTAATTTGGTCCTTTTCAAAAATTTGTGTTTATTTGTGTTTATCTGTTCTGTAAACAAACAAGAACATTTTATTTTTTAGTTAATAAATTTTTTTAGTTATTTTATATTGTTACTAGTTTATAAATACAAACTTGGTTTTAGTTGCATTGTGCGCTGTTCCAGTTTGAATTGGTTTAATAATTGTTTTGTGTTTTTCCTATTCATTGTATTATAATTTTGAAATTAGTTTTTGAATTGTGTTTGCGATATAAAAGTATTTAAGACGGGTTAAAAAAGTTCATGCAACAGATATTAAAAAAAATGCTCCCAAGTGTAATTTAAGAAAAAAAAATTTCAAGTAACCTTTTGGAACGTTTTCTGGCTCTTAAACATGTTTTTCTTTGAGTCTTGAAAATTTTGGTGCAAAACCAAAATATGAAAAAATAATTTATAAAAATATCAAACAATCGGTTAAAACTGCTTAAAATCAAATTCGGTTTAATTAATAATTTTAAGAAATATTAAAAAAATTTTTTTTTAATTTTATTCCATTTAACTTAATGAATATGAAAAAATTTCATCTCCTTTATGAGTTAACTCCTTTTTAAAATTTATATATTTCTAAGTAAACATTTAAATTTCTGAAGTTATTTGAAACTGGCGTCTCAGGACGACTTAAGCATTACAGTTAAGTAAAAGTTGTTACAAATATTGCTATTATATTTCATTTCAGCACTTAAAACACCTAAATTTATAACTACAAAATCATTTAACATAGATCCTCTAAACAGAATAATGATTAACTATTTCTATATAGTAGAAATTAAACAATAGAATTGCCATTCAATACAGTAACTTACTCCATTCTTTCAGTACAATAAATAACTAAAGTTATTCATCACTGTGTTGATCTATTTATCTTTCTATCATCAACTTCGCACTTGTTTCCAGAATCACACATCAGAAACTTTATACAAAGTTTTAAAGCATTATTTTATACTAACTCAAGTTTCAGCTTGTCCGAATAATGTCCATGGAGACTCTGTTGTTAATCTTTTTGTTCTATAACACCTCTTTTTCTTAGATAATCCTTTCAATCTCAGATCAAATACGATTTAGTGCCTTTTATTTTGAACCTTTAGAGCGATAAATACGATTAGTGTTCGTTCGAGAACTTACGAGAAATAACTATTTTTTTATGGCCACATTTACGTTCTTTAAGAAAATTGTTTAGAACCTTACTATGTGATTGATATTGTTTCGATAATTAATTTAACTGAATAAACTTAATTATAATTTTCCGCGTTGATAAACTCGTAAATTTTTAAGCTCCTTATTTTTATTTAAATTAAAATCAAGTACTTCTTAAATGATCGTGAATCGAGCTTATAAATTAAACGTATGAGGAACAAAAATTACACGTATTATATTTTATGGTTCAATAAATCTTATGACATTGATACTCATTTTGAATTTTTAAAACCATTCTAAATTTCAGTAATAATTTTTATTTGTATGATTTGTTTATTTCGGTACTTCTTTAAACTTATAAGGACGTTCCTTTTTAATATATTTATTGAAATTAATGATTCAATTACATAAAAGTTTTCACTTTATTGCGCTTAAAGTTTTAGGTAGGTAAAATTTATTTTCGAAAACAAAGATTCTATTGGCTCAAACAATTTAGTTTCTAAGTTTCTTCATTTTGTTGAAACATTTACTTCTTTAAACTTCCTCTGGCATAGGAACATTTATTTATTCTTAGTTGTTGATAATTAAATTTAATTATATTGTTTTGTTATTTTGCATTACAGTGACAAGCGTGATGGTTCAATGGTTATAGACACTAAAGGAAGAACTAAGGATCGATAATCAGAAACGGCTTTAAGCTCATCTAGCATTAGATCGATGGGAATCAGCTTATCTAGAAACTAAAGGCGGCTTGTGCGCAATAACAAAAATATTGCCATAACTGCCGTTAGTTTAGAAATAGTGGAGTCTCAAACTTTGAATCACTATCCCCAATAGACTTTTACGGCCGCAATGGCTCAGGGCAGTGTTTCCCAAAGTGTGGTACGCGTACCCCCAGGGGTACGGGAACAGTTTGGAAGGGGTACGCGTTCTTATGCGAAATATCTTACTACATAGGAAAATTCCAAAAAATATTGTATAAAATAAAAAGCTAGCCATTAAAATTTACGATTACGTAATTTTCTATTGGCAATTTTTTGCAGAGTTAACAGTTAACACTTAGTGGTGTCAACCATAGAGTTGAAATACTGGTGTCTTATCAACTCTATGGTGTCAACAGCCAGTTGTGATTTTTAACTTTATTCTCCATTCTAAATAAACATATTTTTAAAAAAAATACATAAATTGTTTTATTGGGGGTACACAGCGTTACAAAAATTTTAGAAAGGGTACACAAAAGTCATAAGTGGGATAGAGCTTTCACCTTCCAATGAGTTGCACCGGGTTCGAATCCCGCATCTGGTCTGCACCGACCACAATGTTAACGTGAAATATCCTCAGTGATTGAAGGATCATGCGTTAGAGTCCCCTAGCCACCAGGCTAACCGTGGGAGATTTTCATGGTTTTTCTCTCCATGTAACGCAAATGCTGGTTAATTCAATCAAAAAGCCCTCCAGGAAGGCAAAATTACTCCAAGAGTTCCCTTTTCTTCTGGATTGGGTTCAAAATTACAAGGCTATGTAGTTGAATATTAACAGTCCTAAACCCAAAAAAATGGGTCGGCTGTTCAGCGACTGTTATAAAATAAAATAAAATAGACTTTTACGGAAATTCTATGCTTTTATAGACTTAATAGACTGTTACGGAATACCTATTGACACGGTATATTTATATGTTCTTCGACAAAACAAGTGTCAGGGTGTTCTAAGATTGATTAGAGAAATACATTTTGAAGTTTTTTTAATGTGAAAAGACACGCATTTTTCAACCATAAATCTTAACTTTAAGACAAAAGTTTTCTAATAACTGACACTTTAAGATTCGCCTTTTTTATACTACGTTTTGACAACTACAAGTTTTTTTCTCCTGTCTCATGTTAGCATAACTGATGTTAGCCATTTTGAAATTATCATTATCTAGTTGTCATTCATTAAAATATTTCGAAAAATTGCGTTCAACTTTTAAACAAAAGTTGAACGCAAAAGTTGTTTTTGCTCAAAACCTTTTAATGAATTACAGAAAATCTGGGTAAAAAATTAATGCCCTGTCACATGAATTTGTGTAAGAATTTTTTAAAACCTGAACCATTTATCCGCTTGAAAGTTTTGAAAACCATCAAAGCAATATAGCTCTATAGTTGCTGAAAAACAGTATTTACAATAATATATCGATTTTTGCAAATCCAGTGAAATTCGGAATATGTTTTAGATGTTCCTCTTTAATTTGTCAACAAGAAATTATAAATTTTATTATCAATATAGTAATTTTTGATTAAAAAAATTAAAACCTATGTACTTCTGAATTTAGAAGCATTTTTTATGTTATAAATTTTATTCTTTAATATTTTTAATGCTAATAGCAAACAAAACTTAATAAATATCATAATATGGATAATTTTTCTAAAATAAAAAAAATAGGTCATCTCCTCGTCATGGAGCTTTCCGTGCTCACTCCAAACTGTTCTGAAGATGCCGTTCGAAAACAAACTGAAAAGTTTAATCAATTTTCATCGTAAATATTTAGAAAAATTGGAGCCAGATTCCATACTCCGCGCCGTGCAGCAGACCCAATATTACTATTAAAGAATAATAGTTTTAATTGCATCAGATCCTTCAAAAATCACTTTTTCAGTTTTGGAATTTAAATTTTTTCTTTTAATGTCTAAGTTTAGATAAATTTCAGATAAAATTTCTAAACGAGTTTTGTAACTCTTTCTATGCTGCAATAGCACAAAAAAAATCTAAAAAATTCATGCATTTTTAAAAATATTTCAAAAATATGTTCTGAGCTTGTAACAAAACATGAACATTCTCAAACGAGATTTTAGCGATAAATGGAAAATAATATAACAAAAAATATTTCAACATTTATTCCTTGCAGAAAAAAATAAAGCTTTTAAACAAAACTTTTATTAAACTCTAGCTATTAAACAAAAAAAAAGGTTTATAGTATGTATTTAAAATGCACGAAACTCTCGATAAAACCATTTTTTTTATTTGATAAAATTTGGATGCTGTTCAAAATAACAATAATTGAATATTATAAAAAATGAGGAATCATATTAACAAAATGAAGCTTTCCTCGCATTTAAAATTGAAATATATTCCCTTTGTTGCCGCTGTAATTCAAGATGCCATTTACTCCAAATTCCATTTGTAATAATGTCGGCCACGCCATTAAGATTTTCAATTTTTACTGTAAGTCATGTAAAATGGGATTTCAAAATCCATAGATTACAAAAAGAATATAAGTTAGGATTGTTGAAGAAACGATGAGCATCCATAACAATTTTCTTGGAATATAGCATAATAAAAATTTTAAAAGAAAACAGCCAGTGAACCTGCCTAAATAATAGTACAATGTGACAAAAACCTTTGACAATATTTTATCCATAATAGGATTTATATGTACAAAGACTCAATCTTAATGATTAGAGGGCCTGATTTTAAATTCTAAATAGTTTGAAGCCAAAGTACATTGAAGCATTTAACAGTCCTGAGGCCAGTAGTAATCTGTGGAATTGAAACTTAAACTACTGCGAAATATTTTATTTTATACCCGCATTGAACAGCCAACCCGATTCAGAGCTTACGACTATCGATATTCCGTAGCCTAGTAATTTTGAACCTAATCCAGAAGACAAGGGTACTCCTGGATCCAGCATTGGACAAACAATCTTCCATGGAGGATCTTCTGATGGAACTAACTCGCATTTATGTTAGCAAGAGAGGGAAAATACGAAAACTTTCCACGGTTTAGATGGATGACAAGGGAATTCTAACTCATTATCTATGTAACACTGAGGATATTTTATGTGAGTCCTGTGGTCAGTGGAAGCCAGAGGTAGAATTTGTATCGACTAGCCAAAGTTGGGATTCGAACCTGGGTGGCCTTATTGGAAGGCAAACAGCCTAACCCCCGCGTCTCTACAACGAAATATGGAGAAAAATTACTTTCTTGGAAAAGAAATACTATGAGAAAAATATTTGGATTCGTCCAGTATATGGAGAAGAAAAATGGTTGCCAACAGTCACGGGGCGAGTAAATAAAAAATATAAAAAGCGGCGATAAAGATTATATTTGTTAATTGACACTTTTTCCTCTGAAAATCCATCCGATGTACGAACATGTTCTGTCAATTTCTCGTATAGTTTACTACACGAGAAAGTTGTAATCATCGTCTGAACGTTCCGGTTATATTGCTGCTTCAAAATTTTAAAAGGCAGGGGATAGATGAATTTGAGATCATATAAGTTACTTCCTTTTTATAGCCATAATATACAATGTCCGTAATATTTCTAACCAATCTAAAAAGAATATAATTTCATCATTATGAATACAAATATTTAAAATTTATTTTGTAACGAATAAATCTTTGATTATAAACATAAATTTTACGTTGCATTATTGGTTAAAAAAAGCACTCAAATTCTAACTTTTATTATTCGAAAATATTATATACAATACTTAAAGAGGTCAGAATTTTTTTTTTTTAAATTAACCCTGTAATCTCTATTATATTTTGAGAAAAACTTCGGAAGAAATTATTTATATTAAAAATAGTTATTTTAATACTTTAGAGCTTTACGGGCACTGTTCGAAAGGCTACTACTGGCCATTGGCCGGTAGAACAATTTCCTAAGTTTGCCCTATAGCATGCTGTTAGTTATTAGAATTCTAATGAAATTAAAAACTCTGCAGCTATATTGAGATACTGTAAATAACATAAAGTCTAAAATAATGTAGCCATTTGGCAGCTTAATAAGAATGGATAAGAACAGAAGTACGAAAAAGATCTTTTAGAGATAAATAACTGAAAGAATTGTTAGAACCGAGGAAATGGTGGCTAGAAAAAGTTTAAGGCAGGATTTGATAAGGATTTGGTAACTTTTTATTACTTGCTTAGTTGCAAAGTGAATTTTTTGTGCGCTTTTAGATTGTTATTATTTTAATTTCTTAACGACAAACAGATTGTGTCATAAAAAATATTAAATTTACTGCATTAAAAAAATCCCAAAATTTTTTATTGCATTAAAAATTTTCTGAATTTATTAGAACAAAATGTAGGCTTAATAACTTTGTTTGGTTCTCATACCAACTTAATATGCAATTTTGTTTTTTTAAATTCCTATTCAACTCTTCCTTTTTATAAAAGAAGATAAGTGTTTATCATCATATTTTATGGTAGTATTGTGTAAGGTTGATTTCTAATGGCATTTTTTTATTCATCATTTTAATTGCTTATTTTGACTGATAACAGTTTATATAAAATTCGTTATAATGTTCCATGCAAAATGGTTGAGTTGGATAACATTTTCATTACGTTTTTTTAAAAATGTTAAGTAGTAAAGTAATGTTACAGAATTACTTTATAATTAAAGAATATCTCTTTAAGTTTCAAGCTTTTTATTTGGAATTAAAATCAAGTCATAATAACAGCAGAAAATAACATTAAGAAAGGTATTGCAAGTAAGAACCTTAAATAGTGAATAAATAAGTAATTTATAGGTACCAGTTAATTAAGGAACCATACCAATTTTCTGACTGGTTGGAATTTTCTTTCAACTTGCTGACAACATTGAAAAATCGTTTTACACCATTTTATGTTAAATTTTGGAACAAAGCATTTTGGATACCTGTTGCACCAATAAATTAATTACCTGTAAAACATCTTGAATAAAAAACTATAAATTTTCTCAACTATAATTTTATTAAATCCAATAAAAATTTATACGAAAATATTCATTGCAACAGATTTAAATAACATTAAGCTAAGTCTAGCAATGAAAAAAAAAAGAAAATAAAGTAATAGTGTCTGAATAATGCTGGGTCTAATGATAACTTTGGATGAGACTAAATATAACATAACACGTGACGTAGTTAAACAAAATCTTATACATAATTCTAGTTCAACTTTTTTAGCATATTTTTTTTAATATACTCTTTTAAATGAAGCATTTAAAAAAGTAAAAGGAAATTATTTGGAATTATTATGTATTTAGAAGATTGACCTACAAATGAATATTTAGTATATTCCTAAGAGTAAAATATAAAAAAATTTTCTTCGAATAAATTTTTCAAAGCTTTTTCTCCAAATTTCTTTCTTACACTTTTTTTTTTTTAATATTAAAGGAATTGCGAATTTTAAATTCTGAATATTTCATAAAAATAGGAATTTTTTACCTTCTATGATAATATGTAAATTTTTTAATTATATCTTAGAATTGGCTTAAGAAAATTTAATAACTTTTTCAAGCTACATAAATAATTATATTTCGTAAAAACTAATGATTTTTCCAAACTTCAGTGAACTGATTCAATTATAGTTTAAATCACTGCAATCTGCCTATATATTTTCAAAAAAAAATACGTAATTAATATTACATCAAAAACTAAGCACTTAAGTTATTATCTTGAATGTCCAAAATTGGCCTTTTTTTGGTTGCAAAAAATAGTTTTAAGGTGTTTATATAAAAATTTAGCGATAATTTTTGTGACTTCATATAACTAAAATTATAAATGTACTCTAAATTTTTTATTGTGAATAAAATTTCAACTTAATTCTTGTCAAAATTTGTGCGTTATTATTCTACATTTTTGAGAACTGTACAAGCATATTTTTGTTGTTGGAAATAAGAAAACTTTCTAACCTAAAGTTTTTGAACCCGAAATTTTTAACCACGAAGAAGACTCGAGGCAGTCACAAGCATCGAAGTGAAACGAAATACTAAGTTGTCAGTACTCTATTAAAGGAACTCTTTTTCTTCTTTACTAGCAACCTATTTCGGTGGATTTTATGCATCCCTTCCTTTGAGGACAAAATCCCAACACATACCGGATTTACGTGGATTTTTCCTGAAAACTCGTTCAGAATTTGAAAGAAAAAGAAAATGAACACGACGAAAATAATATGAAAAAGATGTATGTTCTGAAGCAAAGTTTGTATTTGAATTATAATACTGACTTTTGAATATTTCTAAAAAAGATAGCTATTTTCCGCATAGCTGGTTTTTGTATTGAAGGGCGTCAAAAAGAGGTATGAAAGCTTGTCACTTCGTATTTGGAGATATTCGCAATTTTTTTCCATGTTCATATTACTTCACTAAAAGTTAACTTATGCCATTTTTAATTACAATTCAGCATTGCAATTCACAATTATGTTAATATATGAACAAAAACGGAAAGCACTGAATAACTTTCGATTTAATGATAGGATTTTTACGATACACGATAGATTTTCACGATACAATGATAAGATATCAATAGTTTGAGTACTTCATCTTAATCAATCGATTTCACTCACATTTTGTATTATGCAGCATAAAATTTTATTCTTTAAAATGATGCAAAAATTTATATACCTTAAAATACAACATTTTTTGACTATTGTTGAATAAAACAATATATGAAAATAAACAGCACTCCCTGAATAATTTTTGATTTAATGATCAAATTTTCATGTTCTAAGTCTCAATATTAATAGTTTGGAGTTTAAACTTTTGACCGCTGTCTTGGTTAAACTGTTGAGACATTGTTATTCGAATTGCGAGTACCCCCCCGCCCTCGTATTTTTAGGGACAGGAATCTAAATTCGAGAAAGTAAGGAATGTTTATTTAGAGAAAGTATGCTTTTGTGTCTGATCTCGTTACTTAAAATACCACCTTCACTAATTAATTTAAGGCTACATACATATTTAAGGCTACATTCACATATTTAAGGCTACATTTACATATTTAAGGCTACATTTACATATTTAAGGCTACTTTTACATATTTAAGGCTACATTTACATATTTAAGGCTACATTTACATATTTAAGGCTACATTTACATATTTAAGGCTACATACATATTTAAGGCTACATTTAGATATTTAAGGCTACATTTACATATTTAAGGCTACATTTACATATTTAAGGCTACATTTACATATTTTAGGTCACATACATATTTAAGGCTACATTTACATATTTAAGGCTACATTTACATATTTAAGGCTACATTTACATATTTAAGGCTACATTTACATATTTAAGGCTACTTTTACATATTTAAGGCTACTTTTACATTTTTAAGGCTACATTTACATATTTAAGGCTACATTTACATATTTAAGGCTTTATTTACATATTTAAGGTTAAACCTTCAAACGATAAATATTGAGTCTCATTGCGAAAAAATTCGATTATTGTATCAAAAAGTTATTCAAGGTGCTCCGTTATTTTATTTTTTTTTTTTTCGTTTTGAGCATTAGTTTTCTTTTTCTTACTCTACAAGTAAAGGGATATTTTTTCAGTTTCTCGCTAGACTATTTATAAGAAAATGTTAGTAATTCAGTCTTTAGACTCTTCTTCTGAAATAATCTTCCAAATAAATAAATATGTTAGAAAAATTTAATTTTAAACACTTTACATACAAACGCTGTTCTACAAATATAACTTTGAGCCTTATTTTGTTTTAAAAGCAGTTTCACTCATTAACTACTACATAACAAGTTATCAAACAAGATATAAATAACTTACGTAAAAGACCCCAAAAAGATTGTGCAAACATACTGAAAACTACCTAATTTACATTCTCTGCATAATCACCATACTGCATAATTCTTTAATGTAAAAATTTTTGTTTTCTGGCAAAATTTCTTTATTTTCATGATAAAATTGTCGCTACATTTTCTTATTTTTTTGCCACAGACTGTATACAAAGTATAGGTCAAGAAATTTTGTTTCCTAAAAATCGCCAAACTATAATCTACACCTGCTATAAATCAATCTAATTGTGACAAAATCTAATATGCGGTGTAGATATGGGTTCCTATTACAGTAATATAGATGCAATGATAATGTGAGTTTTATGGCTCCGTAAAACAGAAAAATATCAAATGCTCTAACCTAGACATAACCAGATTATTTAATTACGGGGTAGTCTCCAAGAAAGCTTTTCAGAACTTGCACGAAAAACAGGACAAATGCTCTCTGCGTTGCATAATTCAGAAGACTGTAAAAGAACTGTATCTTGTTACTGTCAGATTTTTACGAAGCAAGACGAATTTTGGAGAAGTGTTCAGCATCTGTACATATCTGCAGTTCACTTTATATTAGCTGTGATGCTGAATAACTTAGCTAAAATATTTACAGTAATAGTTGAAAAAAATTAATTAAAACAGGAAAAAACTTAAAACTGTAATTGTTTTAGGTGTTTTTAGACTATTTTTGAAAGTTTTTTTGCATAATACAGAAACACTGATGCTTCTTGAACTCAAAATTTTCAACAATGTATGCATAATTTATTACTTATGAGCACATTAATCTATTAATACTGGTTTCCATAGTGTTTATTCACAGGCACAGCTATAAGTATAATAAGTATATTAAAATTAAATAATAATTAATTACAATTCATTTAAGCTTTTAAAAAGGGGTAACACTTTGCAGTCCAAGTTGCACGAACGAAAGAAACAGTGCTTGGCAACGGCGAGAAGCTGAATGAAATGAAAATATATATATATAAGCTAAAACGTGCTTTAAGGCTGTTTTTTGAAGACTCCGTCGTAATGTGAAAGGTTGCTTTTTTGCGAATAATAAGCTATTTTTATTACTGCTGCGAGTTTGCAAATGTTACTGATAACTGTTAGGTCAAGTTTAGTCTATCTGGCCCGAAACGTCAATATGGAGAAAAGCTACAGTTTAGCGAAAAAGAAAAGCATTTGTGGTCTAATTTTTTGATATTTAAAGACTTACCCTTATGCAGCTTTACTCGGGCTCATAAAAATTTGCGAAAGCTGAAATACGGCGATGATTTTGATAATTTTCATCCAGGTGGAGAAATGTCGCCAAATTAACGATTTTTAAAACAGTTTAATAACATTTAAAATATTTAAGTTATTTGTCTGTTCTAAAGCTCAAATAATTCAACACGGCAAGATTATATATACATGTCTTAAAACCATCGCATTGCTTCAAGTGTAAGACAGTTAAACTATAGCTTTTATTATTTTCCTTGGCGACAAAGCTTCGAAAAACAGCTCTAACGACGTTTAAACACGAATTCCCTTTTCCCCTCTTGTTGTCAGACATTGCATTTTCGTTTAGTAAAACCAGATAAATGTTGTGAAATGCCTCTTTTAAGGAGCAAGATGGTGTTTAGACTTCCAAAGAATCCATTTAAAATAAAATCTAATATTTCGGCTTGCCAAGAACATTTTTTCAAAGCTTGAAGTCAATCTAAGTAAAACTCACGGAGAATACATAAATCTTTGGAAACTATGAACTTAAATGTCGCGAGTCACGTTTTCTTAAAAACTAATTACCGATCTTATTGAAATTTTGCCCCTTTTTTTTCGGTGTCGGCCTATAAAAGTTAAGGCAAATTCAGATCAGGTGACTGGCACTGTCATTTTTCCTCGCTTTTATTCAACTTCATCCTCCTCTGTAGTTTAAGGACAAAAAATCTTAGTTTTTTGAAACTGTTTGTCTTATAAAATTTGTTATGGGCTCAGCTTTAAAAAAAAATGTGAAACAATATTTCGTTCGTAATTTGTAATTTCTATGCAAAAATAAAGAAAAAATGTTCGACTTTATTTTGAAAGACCTGCGAAAATAAAGGAATTTCCATGAATAATTCTTTCAAATTTGCATCGAAATTTGTGACAATGAGAGAATATACAAAAATATCCTCCGCATCACAAATACCTATCCAAAATCTTCAAATCTTATCTGCGCACACTAAATTTATCGTTTATACGGTTAGGGTTTGCTTTATAAGTTAACCTAATATTTCAAATCACATCTTACTGAGAATCCTAGTCCCCTATAGCTGAATAGACCTAACGATTTACTCTTCCTCGCTAAGATAGCATTATTTATCACTTCATGTGATTCACCATTCCACCTGAAAAAATTTACCAATTCTTTTTGGTGTCGTCAGCTAATTTTATTTTATTTTATAACCATCCTTGAACAGCCGACCCTATTTTTGGGTTTACGATTACTAATGTTCAACTACGTAGTCTTGTAATTTTGAAACAAGTCTTGAAGACAGGGGAATTGCCAGGATTGGGAGAAATTTGCCTTCGTGGAAGATTTTTTGATGAAACTAAGCCGCATTTGCGCTACATGCAGAGGAAGACAGCGAGATCCTCCCACGGTTAGCCTGATGGCAAGGGAACTCTAACCCGTGATCCATCTACCACTGAGAATATTTTATGTCGGCACTGTGGTCGGTGCAAGCCGGATGCGGAATTCATATCGACCAGCCATTGACGGGATTCGAACCCGGTTAACCTCATTGGAAGGTGAACTCTCTATCCCCTGAGCCATCGCGGCTCTCTTCTGCTAACTGTTAGAATAATGGCTGTTATCATGGCCGCATGCAAAATTTTATTATCTCTGTTCTACAGTTCATTAGTAAGAGTTTTTCTGAGGAAGCTTTATGCAGCCACTTATTTTGTCGATGCTGGCTATCTGACGTAACACATGTGCGATCAGCAGATTTGAGGTTCTTACTCTACCTTCACCACATGCACGTCACAAGTTTTCCCACTGTAGCAGAATCTGTTAACTCGTAATATTTCATTTTTTATCTAAGTAAATATTTTTATTTGCTCTAATACTTTTGGAACTCGTCCAGTCATATAATTGCTTTGGGTCACTGGTATATCAAACAACAAATATTTTAAATTTCCTTTGTATCAATTTACTGGAAATTCAATGTAACAAAATGTGTGGGAAAAAAG
The DNA here is from genome assembly GCA_949128135.1 of Parasteatoda lunata. Taxonomy (NCBI): domain Eukaryota; kingdom Metazoa; phylum Arthropoda; class Arachnida; order Araneae; family Theridiidae; genus Parasteatoda; species Parasteatoda lunata. Next base: position 104,845,340 of record OX421970.1, read on the forward strand.
CTCATATTTTGTATTAAAATATTAAAAAATGCTCAAATACTTTAAGAAGACACAGGTTTAATTCCATTAATAACGTCAAAAATATTTTCCATTTAAATCAGAAAATTTCCGAGACTTAAAAATTATTATATTAAATTATATTAAATTTTTCTTTTCCACTTCTCTGCGTAAGTCATTTTTTATTTTATTTTCATATAATGAAGGTTGATAGACTCCTAAACTTAACTAAAATTATGTTTTCACTCTGGTTTTAGCACAGTTTAGTCAGATTTTGTTCGTCAAATTTTCTTAGATATTTAATTCCTAATTATTCTTTCTTGTGAATAATTTAATTTTTCTAACCCCTTTCGTAAACATTTCTTTTTTTTTCACGTCACGCATGAAATATATTTTCAATATTTTTGCAAAGAGCTTACAAAATTGTCATTTTTAATATAAAGATATTTGTTTTTACACGCTTTCATAAGTTTTCAGTATTTTGGGAGATGTAGAAAATTTTCATTTCTTTAAAGCTTTGTCAAGCAATTGTGGTTAATTTTTTTAAGCTTTTCAGTTTTTTATGTTAATGTTTTTTCCTCTCATGTTATGTAACATCTCATATTTACTTAAATATACAAATAAATTGCATCTAATTACAATGCGGCACGAATTTTGTTTGTTTCATTGAAAGGATGTATAATTAAAATGTTTTCTAAAGCTATTAGTTACACCCATGGGTTTCGCAATTGAAATTAATTACGTTTTTTAATTTTATGTTACACCTAAAAACTTTATGAATTTTGGAGTGAGCATTTTTTTTTTAAATTTTATTAATAAAACCTGTTTATTTAATTTAAAAACATCATTCAATATGTAATAGAACACAAGGGACAAATATCTATAAAACGTATGGCTTTTAGAAAGTATATCACTATACATTATATTAAAAGACACAACAGAATAGTTGATTTTGAAATTCCATTTTCCCCAAAGGAAAGAAACATAATTAATTTCAAAACATATTAGCGAACATTCACTGCGAAATGAAGAATAGTATTATAATAAATGTCTGTTTTACGCGCTCTTTGAAATATAGCATCGTTTGAAAACGTAACATTTCATTATTTATTTAATGAAAATACCTATAGGGAATGTACCTTGATTCTGCTAGGTTCTAACGTAATTAGAAAAATCATTTTTTTTTTTATATTTCTTGAATTTCATTAACTGACATTACTAAATAAATAAGATACTTCATTATCTCCATAGCTGTTTGAATTTTATTTTTCGCCAAACATTCTCGCCAAATTTTTTTATTACAAAATATTATAACTTATATCTCTTTCATGTTTTTCGGTTTATCTACCGGGGCACCGCATGAAATCATAAATTACTGTCATTACAGTTATGCAGCATTCAATGAAATAAAATAAGACTTATAAATTAAATAACTGGATAAATTACTAATGTTTGCGATGAGATATAAATAAAAATATATATTGCATGATTTTTTTTTTTACAGTATAAGTAAAATTGTTTTGTTTTCCATTCCTTACACAGTAATTACGTTATTAAAAAATTATAATTTGCTTCAATATTAGGCTACTTTTTTACCTAACTTGGTTGCATAAATATAGCTTATTATCTGTATAAAAATGACTGCTCGATTTCGACATTCAAACTATTTGAATTACATTGAAACTAGTTTTTCTTCCAAATGAACCATTATATCATTTAATAAATTTTTTTCAAAAATACAACACAGTTCAACTTGGCATCATTTTAAGGTTGTGGCCAACGCCCTAAAATTCTGTGATGATTCAACCTCTTTGATCAATTAAGAATGAATAAATTCCAGAAGTTTGAAAGATGAAAATAACTTTGCTTGGTTGTGGTATGTCTTGTTTTACGAAACCTGTAAAGATATTCTTAAAAAATAATGTCTTTAGCTTTTTTTTATCGGGTGTTTCACATTTTTAATTGGGGGTATAACAGGGTGCTTAGTTTGGATTAAATAGTGTACAATCAATTTGGCACAGAAAAGGTAAATATGTAATTAAATAATTATCTACAAAATGTGTAAAATCATGTGTAAACTGTTTTTATGTAGTTTTCTAAGCAAATAAAAATAACTTTACAATATACCATTGTTTTCTTTGAAATAACTTCCTTAGGTTATACAGAATCAAAATTGGGCAATGGGCACAAATATAAACAACGGATTTTTACAGATCACTTTTAAGAAACAAGTAAAACAATAAAAATATTGTGGAGGAGGCTGATTTCCCTTAATGAGAAACTTTAAAAATTGGATTTTCATTATTGGAAGCAGCAAAACTTTTTACGATTTCAAGTCGGGGTGTAATTATTAAAAACCAAATATTTAAAAGTACTGTTGTATGAAAAAATATGAAAAAGCCATTTAGTATTTCCGTGATCATTTCATTTTCAAGAATCTAATAAATACCAGACTGAATCAATTTTTTTAAAATTTTCTCCGATCCTTCTTACTATGCAAGTGACAATCGAAAAATGTAACATTCTGGATCCTAGCTATAATTTGTATGGTTCTTGCCGTTTCAGCCTTCTGCTGCGATGAACAATTTAAATTTTCCCTTTCTTTTCTTTTCTTTCTTCGTTAAAAAAAAAAACCTTAAACTCTTTGAACATTGATAAAATCTTAGTCCCCAAATACAAGTTAAGGTTTTGGAAATTTTTTTGCCACTCTTTATTAATCCTATACTGTGAATGAGTTTATTAGAAATGGGGGACTCTTGCTTTCAGAACACTTTAAAAAAACAGTTCAGAAAATCCCGTAAATCGCGTGGTTCTGTGCAATCCATACAACGTACCAGTGCCTCCCACAGTCAGTATATACACTGTTCGAAATTGTAGACCCTGTTGAACCATGATATCGTTCAAATTTTCTGGACCCTTATTTCGATATCAAGTGCAATCCAAAAAAATGTACCTTTGCCTCACGCAGTCAGTACATACACTGTTCAAAGTTATAGACCATGTTGAACCATGATATCGTTCAAACTTTCTGCACCCGTAATTCCGATACCAAGTGCAATCCAAACAATGCACCTTTGTCTCTCACAGTCAGTACATACACTGTTCAAAGTTATAGACCATGTTGAACCATGATATCGTTCAAACTTTCTGCACCCGTAATTCCGATACCAAGTGCAATCCAAACAATGCACCTTTGTCTCTCACAGTCAGTACATACACTGTTCAAAGTTATAGACCATGTTGAACCATGATATCGTTCAAACTTTCTGCACCCGTAATTCCGATACCAAGTGCAATCCAAACAATGCACCTTTGTCTCTCACAGTCAGTACATACACTGTTCAAAGTTATAGACCATGTTGAACCATGATATCGTTCAAACTTTCTGCACCCGTAATTCCGATACCAAGTGCAATCCAAACAATGCACCTTTGCCTCTCACAGTCAGTACATACACTGTTCAAAGTTATAGACCATGTTGAACCATGATATCGTTCAAACTTTCTGCACCCGTAATTCCGATACCAAGTGCAATCCAAACAATGCACCTTTGTCTCTCACAGTCAGTACATACACTGTTCAAAGTTATAGACCATGTTGAACCATGATATCGTTCAAACTTTCTGCACCCGTAATTCCGATACCAAGAGCAATCCAAGCAATGCACCTTTGTCTCTCACAGTCAGTACATACACTGTTCAAAGTTATAGACCATGTTGAACCATGATATCGTTCAAACTTTCTGCACCCGTAATTCCGATACCAAGTGCAATCCAAACAATGCACCTTTGTCTCTCACAGTCAGTACATACACTGTTCAAAGTTATAGACCATGTTGAACCATGATATCGTTCAAACTTTCTGCACCCGTAATTCCGATACCAAGTGCAATCCAAACAATGCACCTTTGTCTCTCACAGTCAGTACATACACTGTTCAAAGTTATAGACCATGTTGAACCATGATATCGTTCAAACTTTCTGCACCCGTAATTCCGATACCAAGTGCAATCCAAACAATGCACCTTTGTCTCTCACAGTCAGTACATACACTGTTCAAAGTTATAGACCATGTTGAACCATGATATCGTTCAAACTTTCTGCACCCGTAATTCCGATACCAAGTGCAATCCAAACAATGCACCTTTGTCTCTCACAGTCAGTACATACACTGTTCAAAGTTATAGACCATGTTGAACCATGATATCGTTCAAACTTTCTGCACCCGTAATTCCGATACCAAGTGCAATCCAAACAATGCACCTTTGTCTCTCACAGTCAGTACATACACTGTTCAAAGTTATAGACCATGTTGAACCATGATATCGTTCAAACTTTCTGCACCCGTAATTCCGATACCAAGTGCAATCCAAACAATGCACCTTTGTCTCTCACAGTCAGTACATACACTGTTCAAAGTTATAGACCATGTTGAACCATGATATCGTTCAAACTTTCTGCACCCGTAATTCCGATACCAAGTGCAATCCAAACAATGCACCTTTGTCTCTCACAGTCAGTACATACACTGTTCAAAGTTATAGACCATGTTGAACCATGATATCGTTCAAACTTTCTGCACCCGTAATTCCGATACCAAGTGCAATCCAAACAATGCACCTTTGCCTCTCACAGTCAGTACATACACTGTTCAAAGTTATAGACCATGTTGAACCATGATATCGTTCAAACTTTCTGCACCCGTAATTCCGATACCAAGTGCAATCCAAACAATGCACCTTTGTCTCTCACAGTCAGTACATACACTGTTCAAAGTTATAGACCATGTTGAACCATGATATCGTTCAAACTTTCTGCACCCGTAATTCCGATACCAAGTGCAATCCAAACAATGCACCTTTGTCTCTCACAGTCAGTACATACACTGTTCAAAGTTATAGACCATGTTGAACCATGATATCGTTCAAACTTTCTGCACCCGTAATTCCGATACCAAGTGCAATCCAAACAATGCACCTTTGTCTCTCACAGTCAGTACATACACTGTTCAAAGTTATAGACCATGTTGAACCATGATATCGTTCAAACTTTCTGCACCCGTAATTCCGATACCAAGTGCAATCCAAACAATGCACCTTTGTCTCTCACAGTCAGTACATACACTGTTCAAAGTTATAGACCATGTTGAACCATGATATCGTTCAAACTTTCTGCACCCGTAATTCCGATACCAAGTGCAATCCAAACAATGCACCTTTGTCTCTCACAGTCAGTACATACACTGTTCAAAGTTATAGACCATGTTGAACCATGATATCGTTCAAACTTTCTGCACCCGTAATTCCGATACCAAGTGCAATCCAAACAATGCACCTTTGCCTCTCACAGTCAGTACATACACTGTTCAAAATTGCATACCTTGTTAAACCATGATATCGTTAAAATTTTCTGTACCCTTTTTGCATATGGTTCAACTTGATTCCTATATCAAGTTGAACCATATTCAAATTATTTCCTTGAATCCTTCTAAGTTACACTTATTAGTACACACAACATGATTTATGTGAAGAGTACGCACAATTCACTCTATAAGCATATAAAATTATACTCTCTCTTTGAAGATTATGCATTATCTGGGCAAAAATTACTCGAACGGACTCGCTGAGTCTTAAGGCACAAATAGATATGGTGTCGGTACCTTTTTTACATCAATGAAAGCCTGCACTCGTTTGGAGAGACTTTCCACCAATTTTTAATAGGTAATCACAGAAATTAACTTCCAACTGTCCATCACATTTCAAGTGAGTATTAGCAGTAAAGAATGTGTCGATTTGACAAGATATGTTTTAATTAATCTCAAAGGTGTTTTATGAGATCTATATCAAAGCTCTGAAACAGCCAGTATAGTTTTTGAGTTTCGTTAAACTATGGCTGCGCAAATATTGGCACAGAGTTGGACGAACAACACATGTCCACATACATCACAGAGTTTATATTTTAGTACACTGAAACTAAAGGCCAAAATTATATCACCAACCAGATCCATTTCGGTATTTGGATGTCCGGTTACTTTTAACCAGATACACTGTAAGAAATGAATACTAAAATTTCAAATTATTCTTCACAAATTCTTCGCTTTTAACGAAAGCGTTTTCTGATATAGGCTCCGAGCAAAAATTTCGTCAAAGTGAGGCAACAACTGCCGTCACTTCTTTCAAAAGACGAGTTTCATCAAAAGTAATCAAAAATTTCGTCTTTCTGGTTTCGATCGTCTAGTTTTCATTTTAGTCTCGTCATTCTAGTTGGCAGTCTCCTACAATGCATTTCGATGAGGTTCCGAGTTGAAAAAACATTTTTGTCATATATTTGAGAATTCGCCTTTTGCTGCAAATTTGTTATTAGTCTTTTTTTTTTTTTTTTTTTTTTTTTTTTTTTTTTTTTTTTTTTAAGTCTTAATTTTGATAGTGCAGAGTATAACCTCATGAACAATTATTTCAATTGAAAGAATGTTATTCCAACTTCGGTTCAATCAATAATATTTAATTTTTGAAAGCAAACATTTTAAAATGAACTTAAAACGCAAGTGAATTTTCTGCAACACATGGGAGCCTCAGAAACGCGGAAACATGTATTTTTCGATTATCCGGTATCTACTTCATATCGAAACAAGCACTCGAAGTATGTGTAAAAATTATTTTCTCTGCTTCATTAGGTATATATCATCAGCAATATCTTTTAATAGTATATTTTGTTTAATCCTCTTATAAAATGAAGTTATTTTTAAACAAGGTTTGCAACTATAAGATGCATATTTTCTTCCCCTTTTTCCCCTTTATATATTCTAATTTTTTTTGTCTATTATTGCTTTTTATTATCATTTTATTATATCATTTATTATAATTTTTAAGTATTTACGAAGCATTTTATGTAATTTCAGTTTTCTTTATGTAAATTACGTGACAGTTTTATCCCTTGTTTTTGTTCTTGTATTTCTAATTTTTTCCATTGTATGCCATTGTTTGTGAACATGCTTCAGCCTGGGCTAAATTAGTTTATTCATTTATTTTCAATCTAATTCGAACTTGCTTGATATGGGGCAATACGTTTGAACAATAGCATTATTGTATGTTAAGTTAAACTCATATTATCGTATTTCTGAAACTAAATTACAAAATACAGCGCATCATCTGAAACCTTGGCCAAAGAATAAGTGAGTTTCTCGCCTCTTTGTTCGCCAAGTCTGAAACACAGGAGCATGGTTCAGTTTTGAAACACCTTTAGAAGGTACAATGGATCAAGGTACTGATATTATGCTTCAAGGTTAAGCTGATTTTTCTGAGAGTGGCGTGGTGTATAAGGTTGCGAACTCTGTAATAACCTTAACTTCTTCACTAAAAGAAAAGTAAGCCAAGTATCCAGATCAAATATCGTGGTTTAAATCTCACTTCATTATTGCAGCATTTAGCAACTACAAATGTGAAAGCAAAATTTTCCTCTATGGACTTGAAGCATTTGCTTAACATAAATCAAAATTGTACAAGTAACTAAGTTTGAACTCAAAATGATATATAGAATTTAACTCATTTTATTCCACTACAGTTTCAGTTTTAAAATGAAGCAGATTTTCTAAGCGTAAACGTATTTCAATGTCTGGAATAAAATTTTACAAAAACGTAAAATATGCCAAACAAGTTAAATCACTAGTCAAGGAGTAAAATTGCGTTGAAAAACTTAAAACTTTTGATAAAAGAAGCCGAAAATTTTAGAGCAACATATGCGGCAATGCATTGCGGGTTTATCTTGTCTAATAGTAACTGTTAGCTAGAATGCAGCAGAAAGGATTCTAGAACTAAAATACTTCAATTTTCTCTCCTATTCCATATTTAAGAACTCGCAGTTCTTCACTATTTAAAAAGTTACTCCTTTATTGTGAAAAAGAAATATCCACCACCGGATAAATCAAATATAAGGTGCTTCGAAAATGAATGAAAAAAGAGAGCTTAAAGCTGATATTCAATCGAGTGTAAACACCGAAATCAAGAAGGAGGTGTATTACATTCTAAAAAAATATAAGGAAAGTTAGGCTTAAGCAGTGATTTTTCTTTCCAGCTAGCGACAACCAACCAAAAACTAGACTTACTTAAATTTTTTTTCGCTTTCTTTTTATTTTAAGAATTTTATTTAGAGTTATTCTATCAGGCTCTTACTTACACTTTCTTTCATTTCGTTGATATCGGTGAATTCAGGCAAAAGATTAGAAACGAAAAAAACTTTGTCCGGAAGATCAACGAAAAGATCGCGTTTCGAAAATGACTGATGACATTTTAAAGCAACCATTTCTGAAAAAGAAACTCAAGCGTAAGAATCTTCCAAGAAGCAGACGATGAAAAAAATCTAAAAAGTCTTATTTTGAAAACGATTGTTGCTCCACAAACTTTAAAAAAACAAACATAAATTCTTATACATCTGGTTTCCGTAGAATTCCAAGCAAACTTATTTGTACATTCGTTGCCATTTCCGAAAGATAAAATCGTTTGTTTTGTTTGGATAGGAATGTAAATATGTCTTTAAAAATTTAGTTTTCGCATTTTGTACTTAAAGCCTTGAAGTGCTTTTCGATAGACTTGCAACTAAGAAACTTAACTTTCAAACAAATAAAAAAAATGTTTTGTTTTACAAAGACCGGTATAAGAGTTATGTCCGTTGTTCTTGGTAAACCATTATAAATTCTAAATATGGATTCATTTGAAGGATGAAGGCATAGTGCTATGATTTATGAGATAAGTTATCATATTTGAAAGCTTTATGCTTTGGATTCATCTATCTCCGTCATTTCGGAGTATGATTTCGAACAAAATATTTTATTCTGTATTTCATGAAAAGGTTTTTTTTTTTTTTTTTTTTTTTTTTTTAGAAATTATAAAGCTTTATATCATGACGATAACCTCTTAAAGTTAACTAAAACTGTATCGTGATGTTTACAGTCTTCTTTTAAACCAGAAATATTTATACTTAAAATAGTTTTGTGTTGTATATATGTATATATATATTTTAAGTTTTATAAAGATTGTGGGTGTTAGTAATTTTCTAAGCCTGGATTTGTTGATGTTCTCGCTTGTAGAAATTAGATATTCTACAGATTACACTAAGTAATGTTTTTCTTTCTTTCTGCTGCATGATATTACTTCAGGGACCTCAGATGTTTTCTCGTAAGTGATTGCAAATCTTCAATTAGTTTCTCTCTCTAAGGTGCAGTTTTTTTTCTTTTTCCAATATGACATTTTTAATCTATTTTCGAATGCTGCGACAATTTTCTAAGAAATTCCGGGAACATCATCAATATTAAAGCTGCAATGGGACCGAGAATGTCATCATACATCTCTAGGGGTGCTTCCTTACTATGAAGTGTATCCTCGTGTGCTGCTGACCACGTCATGGGTTCCTATTCAGATGTGTCCTTAACTCCCCTAGAAGTCTGTAGCAATATTTGCCCAACCCCTTTCATTATATATGATGTTTTTTAATTTGTATATGTTGTCATAAAATAGACTAAAAATGTCATTTAAAACAAATCCTTAGTTTAGCAAAACCAATTTTAGATATGAAACCCCCATACCCGATTTAGACAAGATCGAGTGTTTGTGAAAATGCAACAAAACATTTATTCTCTTAGTGTGTAGATTAACTAGGGACTTCTTAGAGACTATAGATTAACTAGGGATTTTCTTTGCACGTTAAAGTGCATAGAAACTTGCTTCATTTCTCAAATTACGTAGGCAATCTGCACATTACCCACTAAGCATTTGCTAAAGTGAAAAATACGGTCTCTGATGGAACAACGGTGATTTCTATGTACGTTTAAATTAATGTTATTCATTTATTTTCCACTATCTAAAACATCAGTTTACTACGATCAAACAAGTAACACATTACTTAATGGAATCAATCACTTTAAGAAATTTAATGCAAAGAATCAAACAGCTTTAAATATTACTATTAAGAAATTAAGCATAATGATATTTACATATTTTTCGGTATCTAAAGAATTAAGTCAATACAGTGAAACAATCAGCAAATTAGTTGATGGATTCGGGGAAACAAACTTTGTGGATTTTAACAATGCCTAGACCATAAATGGACAAGCTACGTAAGTAAATTGCGGAAAATTCTTGATTCCGCACTTCTACGGATCGCTGTAAATGATCTGCAGATTAGCTAGATATTTTGAATATTAACGGCATTCAAACCTTATAACCGTCGTTGAACAGCCGGCTTAATTTCGGGTTTACAATTACTAATAACTAGCTTAACACCTATCCGCCCCCTCAGGGAGACATCCGCGGGCATACCGATATTTCGAAGTGCGCTCTGGTACTTTCCCAGCAAAGAAATTGATACAAAGAAGGAAATGACTTGGCGACGGAAATATGGCAACACAGTAACGTCACAACGTCTGAAACTACTAATGTTCAACACCGTAGCCATTTAATTTAGAACCCAATCCAGAAGACAAGGGAGCTCCTAAATGAAATTTTTGGGAGAAATTTGCCTTCGTGGAGGACTTTTTGGAAAAAACTAACCGCATAACATTCGCATTACGAGGAGAGGAAAACCAACCTCGATTAGCCTGTCGGTAAGGAGACTCTAACCCATGATTTGTCATCTACTGAGGATATTTTACGTCAGCACAGTGATCAGTAAATGTATGAATGAAAAGCACAGCTTATGAATGGAAATGCAGATGATAACGCTTTTAGATCACATTTTTCTTCCTCAAGCTTTTTTAAGGTTTAAGAAAACACTTTTATAATATTGAATAAAATACCAAGAAAAAAACAAATTTAATTAATTAAACAATATAAGTCATTAAAATTAAAATAAATTTTATTTAATATACCTATTTACGAATGTTTATTGGAATAATTACTTTTTTCATCAGATTTATATCTTTTCTTTCAGACAAAAGGCTTGAAAGAATAGCAAGAAAACATTCAAATACAGTAAAACCTGTTTTTGTGCGGTGGATAGGGACCGCATAAAAGAAATCACACAAAAAAAAAAGAAGAAAAAAAATTCGAAGATTTTATAAATTCTTACATATAATAAACAAGTTTGTACGATATACTACCTAAAAAAAATATTTTATGCGGTGGATAGGGATCGCATAAAAAAAGTCGGACTTAGAAAATACATCAATGATTTATGAAATAGATGAGAGAATGCTTTTAATTAAATTAAATAATTAAATTAGACCTAAGGAAATTGTAAAAAGATTTTATTCTTCATTGTACACATACATGGAGAAGTTTTAAATTTATACATTAAATAGTGGAATTGTCTGTCTTTTTACTTTCTTTTGGCTATAATTATTCATTTTAAATGAGTACTTATGTCTAAAAATAAAATAAAAATCATAAAAACTACATATAAATAGAAACAAAAGTAGATAATTTATTTACCTTTAAACTCTCTATAAAATGAATCCTTAACCACGTGAATCGTGTATAAAACTCTGAATACGAAGCGTATACTGTTCGCGCGTCGAGCGACATTATGTACATAACTGACTCTGCCTTGTCAGGAGATTGTTTAAAATAAATAAACAGAGCATCGCGAAGTCCAGATAGATCGTTGCTAAGGAGGCCACATAATCAGAGTTCGTTCACAACATGTATATGCACATTGATAGGAAACAATAAACTGGTGCTAACGCCGCTAAAACTTATATCCGCATAAAAATAAATCGCACAAAAAAATTCGCACAAAAATAAAACCGCACAAAACCAATCGCACAAAAAAAAAATTGCATAAAAAAGGACCGCAGAAAAACAGGTTTTACTTTATGATATAAAAGTAAGTGATTTTATCACAATGCAATACATCAAGTAAATGAATATGAATGAATATGTTTTGTGATGAATCTTCTTTTTAATATCGAACACAATAACCTATAACTTGAAAAACACTATATCGCTATATATATATATAATAGTATAGATCATTATTAACAAATAATATATTGCTGTTTTTTGACATCTTTGATTTAATTGAAGCTGTTTTGACATATCAAACAAAGCCATATGATATTTGGGAAAAGGGTAAAACATTAAGTAGAATGTCTTACATAAACATCATTACTCCGTCTATAAATAATCGAATATATTGTTCTTCCACTGTCAATATATTGCTATGTCAATAAAAAATATATGAGACGAAAAAGTAAATACATTAGCTTTCTTTGGTATTATTGCTAACAAAGAGCAGAATAAATTATCTTTATTGCAGCATTAGACATTAAACATGTGTTCGAAGTGTAGAAGTCCATAAATCTTGCATTTGTTGGGTGATGTTTTTGGTATTGTTGCTTATCGACGAAAGACATTTTTTTTTCCGTTCATATCTAGGGAACAGGAGTCAGATTTTTGTTTTTAAAGGGAGTAATGCTAAAATAAATCCAAAGTTAACGATTGCTCTAAATAGGAAGGACAATTTTAAAAGATTATTTAGGGAAAAGCGAGAAGAAACAAAAAGAAGGTCAGCTAAGATCTGTTTAGATAATTTTTTCTTACCAAATTTCTTAGTTTGTAAACAAATTGATCTGCTGTTTGAAAAGGATTTTAAATATCACCAGACTGCTCTTAAACTGGTAAATGGTTAATTTAAAAACAGTTTGTTATACTCCAGTTGGCAGCGCCATCTGTGTTTGAGTAAGTTCATAAATTGGTGAGGAAAAATCAGCTGGTTTCCTAGCATAACTCAGTAAAGCTTACAAAACTGCCTTCATTTTTTTTCCAGTAATTTGAATTTAATATTTAAATTATTCACAACTAAACTTGCAGCAGAAGACATATGTGCTTTAGAGGCAAGTTATCTATTAAATTATATGGTTTCGTGGTTAAATAAAATTTAAATTTTATAAAATTTAAATTTTATAATTATAGTAAATAAGAAAGAAGGTTATTCTTCCTAACAAAGTAATCTATTCATCGATTCCCGAATTTTCTTCTTTTCTTTCATTTCGAGGAAAAAAATAGAAACTTTTGTTAGAATTAAAAATTTGAGTGAAATCGGTCGAATTTTTAAAGAAGAGAAGAATTCTGAGAAGTCGAATTTTTAAAATATGGCTTTTTTGAAATTCGATTTCTCAGAAACTATTCAACAGATTTCACTCAAAGCTTGTATTTTTCCATGTAAAATTTTGTTCTTTAAAATTATGTAAAAATTTTTATACCTTACAATGCAAAATTTCTTCGACTATCTAAAAACTAAACTAATAAAAAAAAATTACAAATATTTACTAAAAGTTATTTCTTACATCGAATCAATTTTGGATAAACGAAGTTTGTAATTTTGTGCAAAAAGTTTTCAATTCGCTTAAAAAGGTTCTCGGGATATTGAGAAATACACAAAAAGTAAAATTAACGTTAATCAGTCCATACTTTGGATAGCTCACAGGAACAAATCATGAAGACCATATTTCCCACATTGAGGCTACCCCCTATATTTTGAAAGTCAAAAATCTAAATCCATCAAAAAAAATTATGTTTATTCAGAGAAGGTACGTGTTTAGTCTGATTTTGTAACTTAAAATATAGTCTGCACTAATTAATTAGCATATTTGAGGTCACATCAAACCATTAAGTCCGTTATCCAGTAAGATTAAGTCCTAGAACATGAAAATTCGATTATTAGATCAAACGTTATTCAGGGGGATCCATTTTTTATTTTGAGCACAATACATACGTACCTTCATATATTATCCGTATTAGAATTTGTATTGCAATTGCGCCAATATTATTCATAATTTTTAAGTTTAAAATGTATCGTAATTATTTGTTATTTTATATTTTTATAACAACATGTAATTACGATAACATGCATTCATGATTACTCAACTATTATGACACATTTCGATTAATTGTAATCATGATAACATGTAATCTCATAATTTGATATCAGGTAACCATGATTGCCAGCAATCATTTCTTGTTCTGACTACATCTAATCATCACTACATGTAATGAGACATCATAGTTACTTGTACCTGTAATTACTTGTAATCACAATGACAAGTAAATGATTACACAGTAGTAATTATATCCAAACAATTACAGATCTTATTTATTGCTGTAATCGATAACTAACATTGGAGAGTCTGCCGAAAACAGCATCGCATTTAAGGACTTCAAACTTTCGCTCAAAAAATCAGGCTCTAAATGAGGCAGTTATTTTATTTCTAAAGTTAATACAAGTGGTGTTTTTCCGTTTTTTCTTGTGTTAGATTAAAAAGATGCCAATGACCGAGGTCGCATCACAATTGACCTCTGATTCGGACCTTTATTTTGAGGAAAAACGTCGCATTTAGGACATGTTGAAGGAACATGAAAAATTAAGCGATGAAATTGTCCGTTAAAAAAGGTTTTAAATATGAGGAAATGAAACGGGATAATCTCCAGTTATACGAAATTTTTATTCTATTGCATTCATAAATTAATCCTAAGTTATGATTTAAATTAACTGAACATTGTCGCATTTAGGCACACTGACCTTAAAAACAAAGGATAACAAAAACAATTAATAATAATCCATTTAACTTGTTAACAAAAAGACTTAGAATCTAATTCCGTCTTTAGCTAATCTCAACAAGACAATATCTCATAAAATATTTGTTTATTAGAAAATGAAATTTTTAAGAGAAAAGAAACTTTCTTATTTTATTTATTAATCTCCAGTTATACGAAATTTTTATTCTATGGCATTTATAAATTAATCCTAAATTATGATTTAAAGTAACTGAACATTGTCGCATTTAGGCACACTGACCTTAAAAACAAAGTATAACAAAAACAATTAATAACAAAACATTTAACTTGTTAACTAAAAGACTTAGAATCTAATTCCGTCTTTAACTAATCTCAACAAGACAATATCTCATAAAATATTTGCTTATTAGAAAATGAGGTTTTTAAGAGAAAAGAAACTTTCTTATCTGGATTAAAAACGAACCTTTTCCAAAAATATATTTAGTATAATTACTATAATTTAGATAATTTTTTTCACGTTAATCGTTACAAACAACCATGTTAATTCATAAATACGAAAAAGAATTTTCATATGCATTTTAAGAAATACAAAAAACATATCGTAATGAAAGCTTATGATGAAATTGTAAATTTGGTTACAACGTTATCTTTATGAGAAAACTTAAACTAGAATTAACATGTAAAAAAATGTTTTAAAGAACGAGCCATTAAATAAATTTAATGTCCGTGAATAAGCAGTCAATTTTTTATCGGAAACTATTGTTGAATTAAGTTCATCCATGTGTAAATAAAACAAAACTTCAACGATCATTAAATGGTCTTACTGGAGTAATAAAAATGGTAATTAAACGCATTATCTGTGCTACATTTTTATGCAAATTTCGTTTGTTAACATTAAGGCATCAGTAATCTCTTAAATAAATTTGGATGTTCATGGAGAAATCTATGCTTTCATTCACTGGTTTCAGAAGCGTAAAAATGAATGTGTCATGATGTGTTTTTTATTTTATATTTTTCTTTAATCAAAACAAAATTTTAACTATGCATGATTTTTGTATAATGGTATTCTCAGCTAGTACAAAAATCACTTCGGTAAAGAATTTCTTTTTTCTCTTTTTTTAACGGTATGTACTAACTTTTCGTCCTTCCCCTCGAAAGATACCGGAAGTGCTGCTCGTTTAGCGGTAACCAGAGGGCACCTGTGAGCCTAAGTTGCAGAGGCGAACAATATTACCCACGCCAACTGCCATAGATACCCGTTCATAGAGTGGACCACATCCAAACACAACAGAGGACAACACACTGAGTGAAACATGCCCTGTGCGGGATTCGAACTCGCAGCCTCAGGCTTCGCAGTCAGGCACTTTAACTCGGCGACCTGGTCGGCTGAATTTCTTTTCTTAGCATGCTAACAAGTTTAGCCGCGATGGCTCAGGGGATGGAGCGTGCACACCTTCCAATGAGGTACCCGGATCCGAAACCCAGCGATGTCAAGTCGATACGAATTCGCATCCAGCTTGCACCGAGCACAGTACTGACGTGAAATATCCTCAGTGGTAGACGAATCATGGATTAGAATATGTCTACCATCAAGCTAACCGTGGGAAGTTCTCGTGGTCTTCCTCTCCATCTCAAGCAAATGTGGGTTAGTTCTATCAAGAAAAGTCCTCCACGAAGGCAATTTCTCCCAATACTCGATACAGGAATTTCAGTCTTCTGGATTGGGTTCAAAATTACAAGGCTACGGAGTTTAACTTTAATAGTCATAAACACAAACATTTTATCGGCTGTTCAACGACGGTTATAAAATAAAATACTAATAAGTACCCGTTCTAAAATAACAGTTCTCAGCAACAAGTACTTTTGTAATGATTGAAACCTTTGATGCATCTGCTATTTAGTCCCGCAGTGGACTGATCGTTAAGACACGGTTCCCAGCAGATCACCGAAGTCAAGCATCACTGGCTGCGGTCAGTGTGCGGATGGGTGACCACTTGGATCAGTCTGCGTAGGGACCGAGGGTGTGCGGTATTGGTCCTCGTTAAACTGTTCTACCGTAAAGTGCTCGACTTCGCGTGCAGGTCGTCGGGCTACCGAAGCAGAGGTGCCATCCCCTCTGCAGAGGATCAAAATTGTGATGGCATGTCTTCGGATCATCTTCAGGGATGTTTCCCAGACCGTCGCCCATAGCCCATTGTGCAGCTCTAGTGCGACGTAAATTAACTACATCTACAACTACATCTACATCTGCTATTTACATTTCAGTTTTTTTTTTTTAATTGAATGGTGAGATAGACTTTGTCAGAAGACAATAATATCTATTTTATGAAAAATTAAATTTGTTCTATTTTTGTTGGTTAAAAATTCCTTTAACAGAATAGTGTTCAATGCACGGCGCTCCTTAAATTAAAGAAAAATTGGTTATTTTTTTTCCCTTTAAATTAACGTTCTTATAAACTGATATAAACCAGATTAAAAAACTCCTAAATCAAATTAATATCTATCTTTAAACTGTCTCTTAGCCATTTTTTTAAAAGCTAGTGGACTTTATTCCCTGTTCCCTGATGCCCCCCTTCCCTCGTAAATTTCTCTGCAGTCTTATAGTCTATTCAAACTTATAAACCACGATCGCTGTGCTGGCTACTAAGTAAAACATATTTTAAATGTATTCTCGAGTAAAATCATAAGAATTTAAATCAAGCGAAATAGAAAGGTGGACTATCTTTGTCGCCTTGTAAGAGAATTATATAGATAAGATGTCGTATTCCTTACAGCTCCAAAAATAAAGGTACATCATACTACACTGTAATAGTTTTAGTATATACTGCAATTGTATAGTTAAATCCGAATCAGTTTTTGCTCAATATTTTATTTTTTTCCTATACAAAAGGAATTTTTTATTCACTCAAGTATTTCTGTAATCATAAATTCCATCCTATCTCTCAGAAAAATTGGTTCAAAGTTGAACTATAATAACGGTTCATTAAACAGTAAAATTATAACAGGATTAATAAGATACTGAGTTAAAACATGTTATTATATATGTTGAACTAAAGCATCTTGTAATCAAATTTAAACTATTTAAGTGAATAAACTTGTATCCTTATTTAGTTTGCAGAATATTTACACGATATTTGCACGAAATTTTCTACAGTGCACCATTTATTTTATCAATAATCGGCCCAATAGAAAATTAAAAGAAGGCATTCCAGTTTAACATATTCAATCTAATTATCAGGAGCCGCGATGGCTCAGGGGATAGAACGTTCACCTTCCAGTGAGGTGAATCAGGTTCGAATCTCGGCGATGGCTGGTCGATACGGATCCGCATACAGCTTGCACAGACCACAGTTCCCGCGTGAAATATCCTCAGTGGTAAACGGATCATGGGTTAGAGTCCACTTGCCGTTAGTCTAACCATGGGAAGTTTTCGTGGTTTACCTCTTCATGTAACGCTAATGCCGGTTAGTTCCATCAGAAAGTGCTCCACAAAGGCAAATTTCTCCCAATACTTGATCCAGGAGTCCCCTTGCCTTCTGGTTTGGGTTCAAAATTACAAGGCTACGGAGTTGATCATTCATAGTCATAAATTGGGTCGGCTGTTCAACGTCGGTTATAAAATTATAAAATAAAATCTAATTATCTAATTTTTGTGTGTGTTTTTATCATACTTATGATTTAAGTTTTTATTTTATAAGTTATTGCTACAAGGGATTTCATAAACGCATCTTCTTCTTTTTAAATGCTTACTATAAACCTTTTACTGGGTCGCTTTTTACGCGTAATGTTATGTTAAAATATTTTTTGGAATAAGATTGATTTATAAAAATTAATTCATTTTACCTAAAATTAGTTTGATTAAGAACATTGTTTTGGGGAGGGGGGGATTTAAACGGAGATTTTACAAAATTTTACTTATTGTAAAAAACTTGTCATAAATTTGAACCTCTGGGGTAATTAATAACGGAATTCAGAATTCCATGCTTTTGAATACAAATTATGAAATGGTCAAATGAACGAACGCATAAAGCAGCAAAGGAGAAAATAGCTCTCCAGTATTACCCTCTTTTCTTGGCCACACTAGAACCCTTATTGTTACCCACATTTAAGAAAACAAAACCCTCTTCATGGATATTTTTCTATTATCAGCAGTTATCAACAGATGGCCCCACAAATCATAAGTGAAAAAATAATTTCCGTTTGACATTTAAAAGTAATGAATTTTGTGGGAAATATACTTATGGGTGCCTAACATAGAGTTAACTGATGAACGTTTTGCGTTTTGAATATGTCACCGTGCATGACCGAAATCGAGAAAATGTCGACTTTCACCGGTGAATGTCAACAATCACAAGTGAATGCTTTAAATGTCCGATTTGATATTAATTTATTCGTAGACATTATTTTATTTATTCATTGATATTATTTTATTTATTCGTTAGTTTAATATCTGCTGAGGATAGATTAGGAGAAACATCAGTGTTCGGAGTACCGGGCAAATGTATACCGGGCAGTGTCACTGACGCTTTAAAAAACATCAGTGTAGGGTATACCGGGCAAATGCATACCGGGCAGTGGTAATGAACCTTAAAAAACAATCGTGTAGGGTATACCGGGCAGAGTGGCACTTAATTTGACCTAGTATATATTTCGGACATTTTCCAAAGCGACTATGTGATTGCTACATTCACCTGTGGAAGTCAACAACCACCAATTTCGGTCATTCATACGAACGCATACAAGCAGGAGGCTTTCAAACAATTTTTGATCCATAGACATTAAATCTAAAAATGAGTTATTCTCTTTCCTTGTAATTTCATACCAAGCGTGAAACTCCTTTATTGATTTGTACTTGCCTCAGTCTTTCTAACATAGATAGCAGCTGTCCTAAATGAGTTCGTAAAGTTTAAATAACCTACTTAATTAGGATTAGCTTAACAGCAGCTTTAATCACTTGCAGGGGCGACTAAAAGAGAACGACGGAAAAAAAATGTAGGATATAGCATTAAGGCTACGACCGCAAACCATCCCCACTAAAGAAATTCAATTAGTTTACAAGCACAAATTGTCTTCTAAATAGCTCCGGTACGCTTTCATGTCGTTCTGCTTCAATTATATGAAAGAAAAGCTATTCATTGTAGGTGATATGACAAAAATCAATTTGTTGAATTTGAGGACAACTGAATTATGTCTTCAGCAATAATTACTGATCACTAATATTATAAAAGCGTAAAAGAGACATTGTTGAAACTTTTTTTTAAACAAAAGAAAAAATTTTGTTAGAATTTTTTATACTTGTGGACCATTTAATATACACCTACAATAATGGAAGAGGCACTTTCGGTTTTTTTATATTTTTTTTTAAATTTCACAAGAAATACGTAGATGACTATTTTGTAACTTCAGAGGTGTTTAGTTCATGCGATGCTTCATACTTAGCAATAAAGTTAAGAGCTTTTGGAGGTTTGAGGGACCGAAAATAAATTACGAAAAAAACAAGTTGAACACCCTGTGGCAAACAATCAAGGAATAAACTTGCAACTTGTATCGAGTATTTTGGTTAATATTTCCAATAACTGCTTAAAATTTCGTAAATCTGGCTTAAATGTTTATGGAGCTATAGACATTTTTATAAGAAATTCATTTTTTTTCTGTCTCAAATTTTAGACATAGCAGTTAAAAATTATTTACAAAATTATTGTATTAAAATTTGAAAACAATTCATTAAAAACTGCGCAAGATAAGAGTGCTTAAAGCAGCTCTTTTATACTGCGCATGCGTGAAAAAATGTAAAAAAACATTTCTTATAATTTTGTAATGAATCGTATTTGGCAATTAATGAAAAAATCATATTTGAATATCTTACAAATTTAAAATGTTTCAAGCACAATTTTCGAAGTAGTTTTTGCACTTTTTAAAAGAACGCCAGAACCGATAAGGCGTTTTTCCCAAATTATATTTTGTGCACTGGCATTGTGTATAAGTGGGGGGGAGGGGACCTTTCACTATAAACGTGTGTTTTCTTTCACATAATTCATTTCCTTATACCAAACATTTGCGTGTATGATATTGTTATTATTATTATCTGTTATTAAATTTTGTATTATTATACAAATTAAAATTTTGGTGAAACCCCTTATCAATTGAAGCTTTCTTTTAAAAAGTACAAAAACTACTTAGAAAATTGCTTAAAACTCTTATTAGTTGCAAAGTACGATTCCCATCAAAATTATGAAAAAATATTTCTTAAAATTTTTCCCACGCATGCGCAGTATAAAAGAACTACTTCAAATTTCTATATCTAGCACAGTTTGTAATGAATTTTTTTCAAATTTTAAAGCAATAATTTTGAATTGCTTCAAAATTATTGTTAAATTTTACTGAATATTTTTGAAGATATAATAAAAAAAGCAAGACAAAAAAATTAGATCTTTATAAAAATGTATAATGTCTCCATAAATATTTAAGCTAGATTTACGAAATTTTACGTTATTGCAAATAACAACCAAAGTAATTGAAACAAGTTACAAGCTTGTTACTTGATTTTATAGGTGGCATAGGGTGTTCAGAAATACTTGCTTCATTTCGTAATTTTTTGTTGGTCCCTTAAACCTCTGAATGCTTTAAACGTTACAGCTGAGTATGAAAACACTCGCATGAACTAAATACCTGTAAAAATACAAAGTATACCTCTAAGTATCTTGAGAAATTTTAGAAAATGTCAAAAACTGAAAGTCTCTCTTCCATAATTGTAGGTTAGTGCAAAGAGAAAACATGGGACTACTGTGGACAACTGAGATATCTCTGCTATTTATAACTCAATATTTTTCTGTAAGTTTTAGCAAATTGACGAAACTGCGTTAATCAATTGCATGATAGCACCCTTGATTGATAAGTAGCAAATTAAAAAACAAATCTTAACCTTTAGGCAAGTTCTTATTTCCTTTCTTTTAAAAAGATCGTTAAACTGTGCTACCGTAAAGTGCTCGACTTCGCGTGCAGGTCGTTGGGCTGCCGAAGCAGGGGATCAAAATTGTGATGGCATGTCTTCGGATCATCCTCAGGGATGTTTTCCAGACCGTCGCCAATAGCCCATTGTGCAGCTCTAGTGCGACGTAAATGAACTACTACTACTACTTCTTTTAAAAAGAAACTCACTTTAGACTCTTTTTATTCATTGTTTTTAACAGTAAGACGCATAATTTGAATTATGATTGCATTACATATTTTATTAGTCAATTTTTATTTGCTTTACTCTGAATAAAGTAACAAATGCTACTATAAAAGTGTTACTTTAAATTGGAAGAACTTTTGAAGTTCTCTTCATATATATACAGGTATATCTATGAAAATGCAAACATATTAGAAGTCCCCTCTAAATATTAAAGTGCGAAATAAATCAGAACACGTTTCTTAATATCTGAAAAACCATTATAGAGAGCAATTGCGTCCACGAATAACCATATAGGCTGATTTAAAAACTGTTTATTTGGAGGATAGAAATGATTTTACTATAGTATAGAAAAAAAATTTAGAAAATTGAACTGCAATTGCTTGATGATTTTTTTATGGTATCTAAAAATGTCTCAGTAAAGCCTCATCTCTATTTTCCTTTAGAATGTTTTGGCTCAATTACAGAAGTTGATGGCTTGTCGATGTGAAAACGAACATCTCTATTTCATTCTATTCAACACAAAAGAATCTTTTAAGTCCATAGAAAGATTGTGCTAATGACATCCGCTATCAAACATGAGTTCTATCTTTAGAAACATTGAATCCTCTTGTGGAAGAAAATGGCGGGCATCCATCATAAAAGAAAACCACAAAAGAAGTAAGAAATTCTATTACAAGATCTATGGACAGTTAAAAGAAAAGTGGAGAATATACTCATTGTCGTTTTATTTTATTTTCAGAAATGGTTAGTTTATATTTTCAACATGTAGAAAAAAAAATTCTGGTAAAGTTATCTTTTTGTATGGTAACTATCTTTCTGGTAAATGAAAAACATAATTGTGGATAATTAAACTAAAATATACGGTATTTAAACCATTTATATGGTTAATTTTTCTCTTCATCTAGTTAGGAATAATGTTTTTCAAAATTACAGCTCTTATTACTTCACATTTAGTAAAAAATACAAAACTAAGAAGTAAATTTCCTCGTATAGATGGTTTTTTATGCCATGTTCTATGGTATCAAAGTTAGCAAATTTTATAGCATATTATAAAACTATATTTTATCGCTAATTTCCTCAAAATAATTGCCGAAGCTCTTCTGTAAAAATTATCGAACTTTTTCGTGATCCTATAGAACCGTTTACAAAAAAGATGGTAAAATTTGTGATATTCTAGTAGTTTTGACCATATTTTGTTCCTATTTATTTTATTTTTATAAATGGTAAGTTTTTTACTCATGGAGAAAACGGTAAAACTATCGTCCTGTATGACATTCCTGGTAAATGAAATATATAATTCTGGTTAATGAGACCAAAATATAAACCGAGTTTGAATATTATAGGTTAATATTAAGGGGAGATATAGTGTCAGATATGTATGCAGTTTATAAGCAACAATTTTTTCATTTTAACACTATTTTACGCTTTTTGAAATGTGTGCGTACATACTTAAATATTGTGAAACATTATGGGTCCCCCAATCTGACTATAATAATTTAATTTGGTATGGTACTATAATATGTTATAATATAAAAACTGACTGAGTAGAAATATTATAGGTTTACATTAAGGGGAGATATGGGGTCATATATTCATGCAGTATACCAGGTTTACAAAATTACAGTTCGTATTACTGCGCATTTAGTAGAAAATATAAAACTGAAAAGTAAATTAACTGAATTAATTGTTTTCCATGCCATGTTCTAAGGTATCATGACAAAATTACGAAATTTTACCACTTTTACCAAATTTTTATCACATATTATGAAACGATGTTTATTACTAATTTAACCAAAATCGTTACCAAAACACTTCAGTATAAATTAAAAAGAGCTTTTTAGTGTTTCCATAGAACCAGAAGCACGGTAAGTTTTAACTTATTCTGGTAGTTTTGACCATACTTTTATTCTGAGTAAAAAAAAAAGGAAAGAAAAACAATTAAAGTTGGTTTTCAAAGACGAAAGACACTTTATGAAATCACCATATGAAATAACGCGTTTATACTCCGTTGCAAGTTAAGAAAAGACCATTGCGGTTTAAATAATCATACGCGACTGCATATAGTTCCATTTAATTTCGTTACCAAAATATACAAATCTGCTTTAAAAACAATATATTAAATTAACAATATGCTTTCAAAACAATATTTTAAGTTTTTAAAAGTTAAACACTTCAGGGAGAAATTTAGTTAGTACTATCTTATACGAAATATATCATAGAAACATTAGAAGAAAAGGTTATGGTTTCGAAGTTTTCCTGGAATCCTAGGCCTATCGACATATTTCTATAAATAAGAACATTCGTTCTTGAAAAAAAAACAACTATATGACATTGCAAGAGCATTATATCTGATTGTATATATTTGTACCGTATTTCTACTGCAAAATTAACTGTCATTACCGTTTCGTATATTTTTGAGGCGCATAAAGTTTTCTTTTGGGTGATACTTACCTCTTCAATTGCTTGGGATTATTTATTTAATATTTATTACTCTTTCATCAGTTTCTTAAAATGAGAACAGAAATGCTTATATTTATTACGATTTTTAGATATAATTTTTATTAATTCCTGTTACTTGTTAATTTATTATTTATTTATTATTATTATTTTCCTTTCGCACGTATTTGTCAATTCAGGAGCTAATCAGGTTCGACAAACACTTGCGACATCGCTTACAGGTATCAGATTAAATTTAATTTAAATCACATAGATAACCACTTCACTTCTATTCAAGTTGCATGCACCCCCTTACGATTCTTAAAAAAAAAATATAATAAATTTCTGGTATAAGATTTTCAAAAGAATCTAAACTAAATAGGCAATACAGAAAATTCGAATTTAAGCTATATTTTATTGAAGCGGAATAAGAAACTTTGATAAGAAAATACCACTCCGCTACGTCAAGATTCGAGAAAAAATAAAATGGCAAAAATAAAAGCGGTCAATTTAGACGTCATTCAAATTGAAATTCTCGCTATTTTTTTACGCTTGAACATGTAAAATTGGCGACGAGAACAAAAAGACTAAATCCTCTTGGATGAATAAAAAACTGAAGAATGACTCTTTTTCTCAGCCAGAGTGGACAGTTCATTCATAATTCATGAGAAAATTCTCATCGTGTACATCTTGAGTTCCACAAAAGTTTGGTGAAAACTTAGATGAAAAGAGAGGTTTACGTGGGAATGGATAGTTGGCGACCAGTATTTTGAAGGTCAAGAATAAAAAGAAATTATACGTGCTTGTTGTTCTAAAGATTTATCTTCAATAAATTTTCAGTTTATATATATCTATGCAGTAACAATTGCAGTTCTCAATAATGCTATACTCGCAGCAAATCTGACCATATAGCATTGTTTGCAATACAATATTTATGCTACTATTTGCATTGTAAGATATAATTGCTTATAGCACAATATGTAATGCTGAGCCATTGTAGAATAATTTGCATTTATATTTTTTATAATCATGTTAAAGAAGGAAGCAACAAACAACTACAGATTCTGGTGATGAAAATAATAGTAATTATGAAGAATTTAATCAAAGAGAACACGAAAGTCATAAATATAAGAACATGAAAAAAAGCTGGATAAAATAAAGATTAAAAAAAAAAACAGCTTGGCACTTTTATTGGCTTGGAATTGATTCAATACAGTTTCATTACAACTCCTCTTTGTCTTACTTATTTTTTATTTAATTTTAGAAATATTTAATGAAATTAATCCATATGATTGGAACAATTCGCGATCGCAACGCTCGACTTCGCCCTCTAGCGGATAGGTTATTTTCAGGTATTATTTATTAAGTTTTCATTTAGCTCTATCAGAATCATTAGTAGAGTAGGATTCCATTCTTCTAGCAGCAAATAAAAAACAAAATTTCCTTAAGGAAAAGGATGAAAAACTTGAAAAAACGACCCAGAATATTGGTAAATTGTTTTTAAACAGAACGCGCCTTACATTTGAAGAACAATTTCTCAATAATTTTTACCTTTCTATTATCAACAACATAACTTCCGATTCCGTGATCGCATGCTGTTACAGATGTGTGTATTACGGTAAAATAATTTTTTTTCTTCAATTTATTACAAATTGAAGTGAAGTCAACGTTGCTTACTTCATTCCAGTGAGTAAATGGGATTTCAGAACGTACAAAACTGTAATAGTTATAGAACATTTTTCTTCTTCATGGAATAGTATACATTTCTGTATCTATATAATTCGAAAAACAACAGTAAGGAATCATCCGAATTTTTTAAAATAGTATCATTTGTGTTGATATTTAATAGATTTTTATCATTTTCTTGGTAAGTATTTTTTAATTTTGAATGATCAATTTCAAATAGAATTCAGCTATTCTGTTTTTAAGTTACATAGTGAAATTCATATCGAGATCTTGCAAGTATAAAATTTTATTGTGTGGTATGTCATCTTAAAGTAATGAAGACATAATCTTGGTATATATTATTTGAGAACAAAGTTTTTATCATTTTAGAATTCTCCAGATTTATAAATCAGGTAAGTTTTATGATTTTTATAATAAAAAAATTTACTTCTAAATAATTTTTTTTTTTATGATTTGATGATAGTTCTCGATAGAATTATTTTCGACGTCTGATTAAGAATTTTAAAAAAACATGAAAAGTTCTTTATTTTAATTCAGGTAATTTTTTTTCGCAAGTATTCTTTCTTTTGCGTTTTTTAGTTTATAAATAATGATTTTGATTGAAACTTAAAATTTTTTGATAAAAATTGCTGTCAAAAATTTTTTTGCAAAATTAAATGATATAAAATTATGTGATTATGTATACTTTTTACATATTTTAATGTTTGAAGTAATATGATTCATAAAACAAGAATGAATCATATTACATGAAGAATGAATCTTTACATCAATGAATCATAGAATGTAAAGTTGAAATATATATCTTATAAGAAGATACATTTTTTTCTGTTTATTTACAAATATTTTTTACGATGTGTTTTGGATGTTCCTTCTCTGAAAAAAAGAGATACATTTTGTTTTCGATTGCATAAGAAAGAATAGCAAAAATATTTCCTTTTTTAATTTAATAAGCCACAATAAAGAAGGAACGTTACAATGATACACGCTACATTAAAGACGTCTCCAGAACAACTGAATGACTGTTCATATAGAAATCGCAGGTATTGATCTCATACAACAACGCTATCTATAATTCGTAGCAATCTCGAATTAAAAATTGAAAACAAAACTATTGTTTTAAAATTTGAAAAAAAATTCGTTACAAACTTTGCAATATATGGCTGTTTAAATTATTTCTTTTACAATGCATGTGCGAATAAAAATTTTTAAAAAAATCATAATTTCGTAGTGATTCGTATTTCGCAACTAATGAAAGAACGCTGATTTGAATTTTTTAAAAATTTAAAGATCTTCAAACAATTTTCTAAGTAATTTTTAAAAAAAAGCTCTAAATAATAAGGGGTATTCAACAAATTTCATTAAACAAAATTTAATAACAAATGATAAAACCTTACAATAATCGTCAGGACACGAAACTATGATGGTATAAGGAAAAAAAAAACATTCCTTTATAGGGGATGTTCCCCCCCCCCCTATACCGGTGTCTTTTTTAATAAATCTTGTTTAATAGTACAAAATGAAATTTGTGGAAAATCCCTTATCATTTTAAGGAAAGACTGCTTAAAAAATTGTTTGAAAGTCCTTAAATAAGATATCTTCTTAAGATATTCTTCTTAATCTCTTAAGATATTCTTCTTAGATTTCTAGATAATCTTCTTAAGATATATTAATCAGACTTTTTCCATTAGTTGCCAAATACGATTCATTACAAAATTATAAGAAAGAGTTTTTAAATAGTTTCCGTGCATGTACAGAATAAAAGAACTACTTTAAATAGTCACATCTTGCGCAATTGTTAACTGTTTTTTTTACGTTTTGAAACAATAATTTTGTAATTATTTTTTAATTGATCAAACATTTTTTGCTTAATTTTATAGAATATTTTTAAAGTTATTACAAGCAAAAAGACAAAAAAAAAATTTTTTTATGAAAATATCCATATTTCAATAAATATTTAAGCTAAAATTATAAAATTTTATGCAATCATAGCAAATATCAGCCAAAGTAAGCGGTTCAAGTTATAAGCATATTGCTTGATTTTCTGGCATTTCTTTCTGAATTTTTTATCAATCCCAGAAACCTCTGAATGTTTCGAACTTTATTGCTAAATATGTAAAATCGTATTAACTAATGTCTTCCAAAGTTAGAAAATAGCCCTCTAACAATTTCTTGAGAAATTTTTAAAAAAATTCAAAATCTAAACGTGTATTTTCTCATATTGTAGGGTAGTGTATATGCAAATATGTTCAAACTTAATAAAGGTATAAAGTACATTTTCTTAGGAAAAAAATATAAAAAAATATTTTAAGAGCTGAAGAATACTAAATATCAAGTATTGCATTTTAAAAATTATAAACTTTAAAAAAGTGACGAGTTTGCATGTCATGTTGAATAAAATAAGTTTAAATAATTAAAAAAGTTTTTTTTCAAATTTAAAATAAGTTTTCTCTAAGAAAATAAATAAAAAAGAAGTTATCTCTAAAAAGATTAATACAAAGAAATTGTACCTCATTTGCAAACGAATACATATTCAAAGAATTTGTGTGTAAATTGATTATGTAGATGCAAATTTCTTCCGAAGTCTTGCAAAACAGAAAACACTATTATACCCCGAACATTATTTCGGTGGATTGACATTAAAATATAAATAAAATTGGAATATAAAACAAATAATTCTAATTTATATTTCCTTTACAAATATCGGAAATAGATATTCTCTTTAATTTTTTTTATCTTGACTTGCATGCGACATGAATGTATTTATTTTTAATTGTTCCAATTTGTTCATATTGTTTGCCTTATTCTATGTATCGCTAAAAACTAAAATTTATATAATTACCACAAGATTTTTTCAATTTATTAAAAAACGTGAAAGAAACATGATATCGTCGATTTCTATTCATTTTTTTTTCAATAATTATTTTTTAAAAAAAACTATATAGTTTTTTTAACCAGAATATTAAAATCATATTGGTTTAGGTCCTAATATAATAAATGTAGTTTTTTTTTTTTTTTTTTGGTTAAGTGGGCGGAATCTAATTATCAATATTTACGCTAGTAAAATAATCTCATAACACGCTTCACAGCATTTCTAAATAAAAAATTTATTGTATTATATAAAAACAACTACATCTGTCTATACAATTTAAGCATCTTAGCATGTTTACTTTTTTTCGAAAGATAAATAAATATATATATAAGAAAATTAAAAAATTCAAATTCGTCATATTTCTGTTTAATAAAGTATTTTTAAGCGATTAAAAATCCATTTAGACCTTTGCTGAACATGTTGGTTATTTGCATTTATATTAAGCTAATTTTTGTACCATCCATCTGTTTCAATGCATTTAGATAAAAAAAAATATAAAAAAATTTTTATTAATCGATTCCGCACTTTTTCTGAGAACTTATAACCGACGCAATAGCGGTTCAAATAAATAATAAAAATATATAAATATTTTTTGTACTGCTTTGTTTAAAATATTGCAGCTGCATTCCAACAAACTAAAGCGTTTAGCTTTGGAATACGTTTTATTCTAATTATTCTTACCTAACAAAATGTATCAAAATTTTCTGAACAATAATGTAAAACACTTGGAAGTGTTTTCATCGCATGAAAACTATTCTAAGAAGAAAACTAGAATTCAAAATAGCGCTTTTCCACTAACATTTATGATTTTGCTTGCAATGGGATATCCCTTCTCTTCGGTGTCCCTTTACACAAATAAAAGATCTTTATCAATGGCTATCAAAATCTGGTGTGCTTTAAATATTACGATCAAGACGATATTTGTTGTCATCAGTATTCGCTACAACTTTCTTATTTTGCCGCAAGCCTCTCTCAGGTACACATATTATGGATTCTGTATTTGCGTCTACATAAATATGTGGCTGATAATATGGAAGCGAAATAATATTTGTAGAATTATCAGAAACATCCATCGCCTTGCAATTATGCTCGATCCTCGCGTGTTCGTCGGCACGCGTTTCATGCTATTACAGTGCCTCTACATGGCTATTTCCATCTTGTCACTGATTGCGGTTCTTATTCTGTTCTTTTTCGATTTGCACTGGGAAGGAATTCAGCATGTGTTTTCAATGCATTTTGAGAAAGAAATCGGTGACATCAAAAAGTTTGCTTGGATTGTAGCATTTTCAGTGATTTTTACCCATTCTTTGAATGTGGCTACGTCATTTGTCGTGCTCTTGCTTTGCCAGCACACCTTCTTTTCGGTAGATAAGATAATTTGCCGCTACGGCATCAACTTTAAAAATGAGCTAGCACAAGATCCTGACCAATACAGTTTGATTTTGCGTTACACAAATATTTACAAACAAATATACCATTGTGTAAAGGACATGGACAGAGTCTTGAATGTCATCATATTCTTTGTTTATGGATCCATGATCAGTAATTTCTTCAGCACTGTAAGTGTCATGGTCTCAAATAATCCCATGTTTAAAACTCCTTTGGCGGTTGGTTATACTGGCATAACAGCAATATCTACTCTAACGACGTTTATTCTTCTGACTCTGGGAGGAGCGAAAGTTACTCAAGGAACCGATATTCTGGTTGATGTAATGCTTACTAGTACGGAGAAAATCATAAGACTGTCGCCAAGTCTGAAGACAATCGAATTGTTCTCTTTACTGGTTCACAACATCAAGGCGTCAAATATAGCAATCACAGCCTGGGGAATGTTTTCTATTCACAAAGGATTCATTATGAACATTGCCAGCGTCTTAGTAACATATGGTATTCTCATGTATCAATTAGAAGCAATTAAAAATGCTTGAGGTGAATAAAACGGAGAAAAAGAAATAAACTAACATAGCTTAAAGCTGCATCGATTTCAAAATCAAAATCATGCATCAACATATTCCGGACATTCGGGAGTTCTTTAAAATACCTTTCTGAATGCACAGATTGATGTCAAATTGTGTCATTTTAAAAAATATGGCTTATCAATGTGTTCATTCATTTCTGTGTCCTAGACTGCTATTTTATCACTTCTTTAACCCATTAATTGCTTTCCACAAAAATTGGCACATATACTAAAATGAACTGTATGAAAAAAAGTTGTGGTACATATTTCTTTGCACCAAATAGATGCTTTTAAACACTTAGTTTTACAAAAGTACTGTGTCTTTGTCTCAGACACAAATTTACAAAGTTATATATTGAACTATTAATGAAGCACTTGTGTTACTTTTCTAAGAAAAAAGTTTCACTTTTGTCCTTTTAAGAGGAAACTACTCTAAGCACAAAATTGCTTGTGAATTTCTGGACCAGAAAACACTGTAGATGTAAAAAATATGCATGTCTCTATAATTTAAAAACTGACTTATCGGTCCGAATTTATTATTGTTATACGAGTATTTTTCATTACTGGAGGAAATCATATAATCTCCATAATATTGTCAAAATTTGGAGTAAAAAAAAGTGTGCCTACTAGGATTCTTAAATTAATATTTAAGGTAGGTAGAAACTAATTCATTATCTAAATCTAACAAATCACTACTGAAGAAAGTGAGATTGAAACATCAAAACCTGACTGATAAAAGTTGAAAGATAGTTTTTAGAAACGCCTACAGTATCATAGCCTTATGTTTCTAGAGAAATTTACATTTTTTTTAAAATTTCTCTAGAAATAATTAAATTATTAATTTGCAACTTCAGAGGTAACAAGTTCATGCAATTTTTCGTACTTAGTTTAAAGTTTTCAGAGGTTTCAGGAATCGACAATAAATTACGAAGGAAAACAAGTATTTTTGTACACTCTATGACCAAACATCAAGCAATAAACACATAACTCGTATCGATTACTTTGATTACTACTTGCAGAAACTGCATAAAATTTCATGAACTTAACTTAAATATTTACGGAAATATAGATAGTTTTATAAAAAATAAAATTTTTTGTCCGACGTATTTTTTTGATAATTTTAGAAATATTTAATAAAATTATATTAGTAGCAATTAAAAATTGAAAACAAAATTATTGTTTTAAAATTTTAAAAAAATTCGTCACAAACTTTGAAAGATATGACTATTTTAATTAGTTCTTTTATAATGAGCATACGCGTTAAAATTTTTAAAAAAAATCATAATTTCGTAGTGATTTGTACTTCGCAACTAATAAAAAAATTATGATTTGAATATCTTAAAAATTTAATAAGCTTCAAACAATTTTTTAAGCAGTTTTTGAACTTTTCTAAAAAAAAATTTATTCATAAGGAGTTTTCAATAAATTTCATATAACAAAATTTAATAACAAGTGATAAAACCTTACAATAATCGTCCGGAATCCAAACTGTGATGATATAAGAAAAGAAAACATTCTTTTGTGGGGGTGTTTCCCCATTATACAGGTGTCTTTTTTAATAAATCTTGTTTATTAGAACAAAATGAAATTTATGGAAAAACCCCTATCATTTTGAGGTTGTTTTTTTTTTTTTATATATATATATATAAAAATAAAGTGCAAAGACTACTTAGAAAATTGTTTGAAATTCTTTAAATTTTTAAGATATTTAAATCAGACTTCTTTCATTTATTTTTAAAATAACAATTCACTGCAAAATTATAAAAGAGATTTTTTCATTTTTTTCCTTACATGTGAATTATAAAAGAACTAATTTAAATAGTCATATCTTGCACAATTTGTAACTTTTTTTTTCATGTTTCAAAACAATAATTTTGTAATTATTTTTTGATTGCTCGAAAAATTTTGTTTAATTTTATCGAATATTTTAAAATACAAAAAAAATGACAAAAAATTGTTTTTTTTTAATAAAAATGTCCATATCTCAATATATATTTACCCTGAAGTTATGAAATTTTATGCAGTTATTACAAATAACAACCAAAGTAATTAGTAAAAGTTATAAGCATATTGCTTGATTTTCTGGCGCTTCTTTCTGAATTTATTATCTGTCCCTGAAACCTCTGAAAGTTTTAAACCGTATAACTAAGTATGAAAAATTTTATGAACTAATTGCCTCTAAGATTACAAAATAATCTAGATATTTCTTGAGAAATTTAAACAAATTTCAAAAACTGAACGTGTTTTTTCTATTATTGTAGGGTAGTGCATATGCATATATG
Organism: Parasteatoda lunata; assembly: GCA_949128135.1. Taxonomy (NCBI): domain Eukaryota; kingdom Metazoa; phylum Arthropoda; class Arachnida; order Araneae; family Theridiidae; genus Parasteatoda; species Parasteatoda lunata. The sequence goes on from OX421970.1 coordinate 104,878,244, forward strand.
TTAAAATTTAATGAAGGCATGAAGTACATTTTTTAAGAAAAATGTATAATTTTAAGAACTGAAGAATATTAAATATTAAGTATAACATTTTAAAATTAGAAATTTCAGGAATATGAAGAGTTTGCATGTCATATTGAATAAATTAAGTTAAAATAATAAAATAAGTAGTTTTTATTTAAAATAAGTTTTCTCTAGGAAAATAAATAAAAAATAAGTTTTCTCTAAAAAGATTAATAAAAAAAATTAGTACCTCATTTGTAAACGATTACATATTCAAAGAATTATTTTCGAAAGTTTACAAATTAAAGAACGAAGTTTTCGAATTAAAAAACACTACTAGACACTGAACAATATTTGGTTGGACTGACATCAAAACATAAATAAAATTGGAATATAAAACTAATTCATTAATCAAATGAACGTGGTTACAAATAATTCTAACGTATATTTCCTTTATAAATATCGGAAATAGTTATTTCACTTAATTTTTTAATCTTGACTTGCATGCGATATGAATGTAATTACATTTATTTGTTCCAATATGTTTATATTGTTCGCCTTCTTCTATGTATTGCTAAAAATAACATTTATATCATTATTACATTTTTTTTTCAATTTAATAAAAAAAAAGAAACATTATGGCAGTGTGGATTTCTATTCATTTTTTTCAATAATTATTTTAGAAACAATATAGTTTTTCTTTCCAGAATATAAAAAAATCATGTTGCTTTAGACCCTGATAAAATAAATCTAGTTTTTTTTTTTTTTTTGTTGCTTTGTTAAGCGGGCTGTTTATTTTATCAATATTTTCTCTAGCAAAATATTTTGATCATAGGTTTCTTAGCTTTTCTAAATAAACAAGTAATTTTATTATTGAAAATAACTACAGCAGTTTATAAAATTTAAGCATCTTAATACGTTTTTTTTTTTTTTTTCGAAATATAAATAAATATGTAAGAAAATTAAAAAGTACTATTTCGAAATGTTTCTTTTTTACAAAATATTTTCTTAAGCGATTAAAAATCCATTTAGATTTTGCTGAACATGTTGGTAATTTGCATTTATATTAAGCTGTTTTTTGCTCCAACCATCTGTTTTAATGTATTTATATAAAATAAAAAAAACTTTTTCATCAATTAATTCCGCACTTTATCTGAAAATTTATAATCCACGCAATAACAGTTCAAAAAAGCAATAAAAATAGGTAAATATTTTCGGTATTGCTTTGTTTAAAATATTGCAAATGTATTACAACAAACTAAAGAGATTAGATTAGATATACACTTTATTCTATTAAGTCTAACCAAACAAAATGTATCAAAATTATCTGAACGATAATGTAAAGCCTTTAGAAGTGTTTTCTTCGAATGAAAAGTATTCTAAGAAGAAAAATAGAATTCAAAATAGCGCTTTTCCACTCACATTTATGATTTTGCTTGCAATAGGATATCCTTTCTCTTCGATGTCCCTTCACAAGGATAAAACATCGTTATCAAAGGCGATCAAAATCTGGTGTGCTTTAAATATTACGATCAAGACGATATTTGTTGTCATCAGTATTCGCTACTGCTTTCTTGTTTTGCCGCAGGACTCTCTCAGGTACACATATTATGGATTCTGCATCTGTGTCTACATAAATATGTGGCTGATAATATGGAAGCGAAATGACATCTGCGGAATTATCAGAAACGTCCATCGCCTTGCAATTACGCTCGACCCTGGCGTGTTCGTCGGCACGCGTTTCATGCTATTACAGTGCCTCTACATGGCTATTTCTATCTTGTCACTGATTGCGGTACTTATTCTGTTCTTTTTCGATTTGCACTGGGAAGGAATTCAGCATGTGTTTTCAATGCATTTTGAGAAAGAAATCAGTGAAGTCAAATACTTTGCTTGGATTGTAACATTTTCAGTGATTTTTTCCCATTCTTTGAATGTGGCTACGTCATTTGTCGTGCTCTTGCTTTGCCAGCACACCTTCTTTTCGGTAGATAAGATAATTTGCCGCTACGGCATCAACTTTAAAAATGAGCTAGCACAAAATCCTGACCAATACGAATTGATTTTGCGTTACACAAATATTTACAAACAAATTTACCATTGTGTGAAGGACATGGACAGAGTCTTGAATGTCATCATATTCTTTGTTTATGGATCCATGATCAGCAATTTCTTCAGCACTGTAAGCATCATGGTCTCAAATAATCCCATGTTTAAAACTCCTTTGGCGGTTGGTTATACTGGCATAACAGCAATATCTACTCTAACGACGTTTATTCTTCTGACTCTGGGAGGAGCGAAAGTTACTCAAGGAACCGATATTCTGGTTGATGTAATGCTTACTAGTACGGAGAAAATCATAAAACTGTCACCAAGTCCGAAGACAATCGAATTGTTCTCTTTACTGGTTCACAACATCAAGGCGTCAAATATAGCAATCACAGCCTGGGGAATGTTTTCTATTCACAAAGGATTCATCATGAACATTGCCAGCGTCTTAGTAACATATGGTATTCTCATGTATCAATTAGAAGCACTTAAAAGTTCTTAAGGTAAATATAACGGAGTAAAAGAAACAAACTAACATCGCTAAAGCTGCATGGATTTCAAAATCAAAATTATGAATCAACAATTTCTGAATATTCCGGAGACCACTAAAAAACTTTTCTGAATGCACAAATGCTTGATGTCAAATTGCGTCATTTAAAAAAAAAATATGGCTTATCAATGTGTTTATTCATTTCTGTGTCCTTGACTGCTATCTTATCACTTCTTTAACCCACTAATTACCTTCCACTAAAATTGGCGCACATACTAAAATGAAATAATATGAAAAAAAGTTGAAGTGCATATTTCTTTATACCAAATGGATTCTTCTGGCTTTTAAACACTTTGCATTTTTGTGTCTTGATCTCAGACACAAATTTACAAAGTTATATATTGAACTATTAATGAAACACTTGTGTTACTTTTCTAAGAAAAAAAGTTTTACTTTGTCGTTAGGAGGAGACTACGCTTAGCAATTTCTGGGCCAGATAACATTGCAGGAGTAACAAATATGCATGTCTCTATAATTTAGAAACTGACTTATCGATCCGAATTTTTAATTGTTACACGAGTATTTTTCATTGCTGGAGAAAATTATATAATCTCTATAATATTGTCAAACGTTGAAGTAAAAAAATTGTGCCTGCTAGGCTTCTTAAATTAATATTTACGGTAGGTAGAAACTAATTCATTATCTAAATCTAACAAATCACTACTGAAGAAAGTGAGATCAAAACCAGACAGATAAAAGTTGAAAGACAGTTTTTAGAAACGACTTCAGTTTTATAAGGCTATGAAACTGATTTTGACGTATTCATCAGCTTCCCTTTTCTCCATAATGAATCGTTTGATTTTGAAAGTGTTTTTGTTTTACCTCGCTTAAATACTAATTTTCACCCTTAAAACCATAAGAAGCATATTTTTTCTGAATATAATTACAATTACCAAATATTTTGGTTCTCCAGTAAGAAATACAGTGCACTAAAGTAAAAAATGGACCACCCTGAATAACGCTTTTAATCTAATGATCGGATTTTCTCGTTGTAGGACTCTTTCGTAATGGTTTAAAGGAGGTGTCATCAAATATGCTAATTAACTAGTGCAGATGATATTTTAAGTTACAAAATCAGATACAAAATCGTACTTTCTCTGAATAAACATATCTTTTTTTTTCGATGGATTCGGATTTCTGATCTCCAATATATAGGGTCTAGCCGCAATCTGAGTGATAGGGTTCCAATTGTTTGGTCAAGAGACCAGTCCAAAGTTTAGAACCCTTAAAGTTAATTTTATATTTTGTGTATTTCTCCATATCTAGAGCACTTTTTAAGCGAATTAAAAAGTTTTTACACTCAATTAGAAAATTCATGCAAAGACAATTTCATGCAAAAAATAATAATTTTTAATTAATATTGATTTTTTTCCATTATTTTATTTAATAATAGTCGAAAAAAATTTTATTGTAAGGTATACAATTTTTTGTATCATTTTATAAAATGTAATTTTATTTGACAAAATACAAAGTATGAACAGACTCATTCGAATAGTTCCTGAAAAATAGAAATTTTAAAACCGAAAAAAAATCACTTTTTTTAATACAATTTCTCAGGACTGATTTCGCTCAAATTTTGTATTTTGTTATGTAAAATTAAATTGATTATCTTAAAAATCAAAATGTTTTCAACTATTATTAAAAAAAAAATAATTAATATTAAGTTACACTTTTTTTTGACATAGTAATAATTTTATTTTATAATTGTGGGAAAATACTTTTCAATTCACTTAAAAATATCTTGAGATGTAAATAAATACGAAAAAAGACCTGACAGCTGTTGGAACCATAGCTACTCCCTATCTATGCAGCTATTGTTATCTTTTGAACGTCAGAAATCGGAATCCATAGAGAAAAGGGTATGTTTATTCAGAGAAAGTATGCTTTTGTGTCTAATTTCGTAACATAAAATCTTAAAATATCTTCTTCACTAATTAATTGCCATATTTGCGGTCACCTTCTCGAACCATTAAGATTGAGTCCTAGAACATGAAAATCCGATCATTAGATCAAATATTATTCAGTGTGGTCCGTTTTTTTTCCCCACTGAACTTCAGAACACGTTTGACATTGGAACATATAAATGAGATTACTTTAGATAAAATATTATTCAGTGTGGTCCGTTTTTTCCCCACTGAACTTCAGAAAACGTTTGACACTGGAACATATAAATGATTACTTTAGATAAAATATTATTCAGTGTGGTCAGTTTTTTTTCCCCACTGAACTTCAGAACACGTTTGACATTGGAACATATAAATGATTACTTTAGATAAAATATTATTCAGTGTGGTCCGTTTTTTTCCCCCACTGAACTTCAGAACACGTTTGACATTGGAACATATAAATGATTACTTTAGATAAAATATTATTCAGTGTGGTCCGTTTTTTTTCCCCACTGAACTTCAGAAAACGTTTGACACTGGAACATATAAATGATTACTTTTTAAGGTTTTCATTATATGCAGCCAAAGTATAGAAATATTTTTTAAAACAGTATTTTTTTAAAAAAAATTTCATGGAGTTTTTTTTCTTTCTTTCATTTAAGTTTAATTTAGAATGAGATGAAAATTACAGTAAAAAATGTTTGAAATTGGGTGATTTATTTTGTGCAGTGGATATGTGAAACTTACAGAAGAGCACTCGTGGAATTTTTATGTCATAAATAAGTTTAACTTGAACTTAGTTAAAAATTATCGAGAGAAAAAAAGTTTAATTACGGTATATGTTTTGTGCAGTAGTAATGTAAAAATATGTTTTTGTAAAGCAGCATCTACTAAAGAACATTCATAAAATTTTTATGCTGCAAATAAGTTTAGCTTGCACCTATTTAAAAATTATAGAAAGAAAAAATGTTTATAAACTTACTCGAAAAGACTAATTAGAAGTATTTTTATTGGGTTAACCTCATATTTTTCGGATCTTTTCTTTTATAAAACGAATGAAAAAAAATCTAACATGCATTTTTTTTTTCTAGCTGAATCTTGTTAATAAATTTGGAGAAAAAGTTTTCGGTAATTTCGAAATGTTTTAAAGAAAAAAACTTAAATTGTCTAAACTGCATCTGGTGAACTATTCTGCATAAAAGTGAAATATTTTTTTGCTAGAAAAAATTAAAGAAGGTAAAGGACTTCTTGAGAGCCCTTTTTAATATTCTAAATTGTTTTTAATTTCCTGAATGCGCTTAATGTTTTCCAGCTACTCCCTGGTAAAAAAAATAGACGAAATTAATCAGATTATTTTGTAACAGAAATAAAAAAAAAATCAAGAGCATTGAAACAGAAAACAGATTAAGTTAAAGAAAAAGTAAAAAAAGGAGAGAAAATGCCAACAAATAATCTAGTATTTCATTTAGGATAAGCATAAAGTTTTGTTGGTGGAAAAATCAAAAACTGAGAATAATACAGCCTTTTTAATAATTAAATCAATTAGTACATTGAAAAAAAAATTTATAGTTTCCTTTTTTTAATTTAGGTTAATTAAATTATTTATCTTTTAAATTGAAATTCACAACTATTCGGAGAAAAATTCAATTTCATATAAACACACATCACCAAAATCAGCATTTTCCATACAGTGGTAAAAAGTATGCTTTTATTTGTAACCTAAACAAGGTAGCTAAACTATCAACACTATAAAAACTAGCCAGTAAACAAAATGGATTCTTACAAATATTTTCAAAAATGCTTCAGCCATTATCTAAGATGTCAAACGCTGACTTGACAATACACATTAAGAATAGCTTTTACAATCACAAATAACATGAAGGAAAGAAGATGGAAATGAACACAGTTTTTTCAATTCAATTATATTTGTTATTACAGTGTTGAAGTTGATTTAGTAAATAAAGTTAATCTGGTTGAAAAATGTGCGAAGATGAAATACAAAGAACAATACCCATTTTCGAACGGAATATCATTCACGGAAAACACCAAAGTGAAAAAACGAAGTAGTACATGTGCGCAAAATAAAAAAAGTTATCATCTAGAATTACGTTTGTTCTAATGATAATCATGAAACACGACCTTATTTCCGATCTTAATGGCTCAAAGCAGAGATTAATTAATACTAACTATTAATTAAGTTACATAAACGGAGACAAAACAAGTACTTTTACCAAAAATACATGTATTTTTTTTCGATGGGTTTGGATTTTTGACTATCAAAATATTTTTTTTTATTTCCAATGAGCTGCACAATCAGTCTTCCCAAAGAGCAGACCTAGTGCGTTCTCCAGAATTGGTATCCACTCTTTCAGGACCACCACAATGGGTGAGATACCGTTGACCATGTTAATTTGGACGTCTAGTTTCTGCCACACTAGATAGCAGCAGCGAGACTCTATTTGGATGCTAAAGTGCACGAGGAATATAATTTTGCCGGAAATGCCAAGAGCAACTAAGGCACTTCAGGGATCTTTTACATGCCGCATAATCATACGACATGGCCGCTGAGAATTTTCTGAGGACTATCAAAATATAGGAGCCACTTTCTCGAAAGAATGGTCCCGTTAGTTTAGTCAAGAGAGCGGTTGAAAGTCCCTCAATGCTTATTTTACTTTTTTCGTCTTATTTCGAGAATTTCAAAGCGAATCGAATTAATTTTGCACACAATTATAAATCCAATTTATCAAAAAGTATGTAAAAAATAATTTTTAATATTTTTTCATTGTTTTATTTAACAAGAGTCAAGGAAATTTTATATTTTTAACTACGCGAATTTTTGGATGAATTTAAATTATGTTATTAAATAAATAAGTACAACATTTGACGGAAATTGACTGAAGAGTTCTTAAGAAATTAAATTTTAAATGTAGGACTTCTTTTAAAAATAGATAATTCAATAACTAAAAAACCGATTTCTTACAAATTTCGTATATTGACAATTAAAATTGCATTCGTTAAATGTTGTACATTTTTTTGTATATATAATAATTTAAAAATATGTACGACTATCATTAATTAATTTAATAAAAAAAGTAATAAATAATTCAAATTTTTTTTTACTTATCTTTAAAAAAATAATTTTATAACTGTGCAAAAAAATTTCGACTTGCTTTAAAACTTTCTGAAACTTAGCTAAATACTCAGAAATTTAATTTTAAGTTGAGGAGCTCAAACTTTCGACAATTCTACTGCCGTAACTTAGGAAACAATATTTTCCAGATTTTTCCAGTTCTTCATATACTGAATGTCAAAAAACCGATTTCGATGAAAAAGAAGGAATGTTTGTTCACGTATAACTCATTTTTGCGTCCATTTCTGTAACATAATTAATAGTTAGTACTAATTAATTAGCATATTTTAGGTCACCTATGATTGCAGCATGATTCACAAGTTTTTTTAATTTAAAATACAATTTTTATTAACTAATAGAAATTAAACTTAAAGTAATTTATTTAATTAAAAATTTTAAGTTAAAACACGAACTTAATTAATCGAATTTATTATTTAACATATTTAAGTCAAAATACAATTATAAATTTTTAAAACGTATAATTCTATGAGGGAAGGCACTAATTTATGTTACGTACAGCGCTATTGAATTAAAGAGAAATTTATAAATTTCTCAAAATTTATAACTCCAATCAGCAAATGCAATGTAATATTTAACATTGCAATATTTTATAATATAACTTGCAAAATGTGCAGTTTTATTTAGCAAACACATTTACGGTGTAGCAATATTTAATTTTTAAAGTGCAAGCATATTTAAAATTTTCAACATGTTTTTTTATACCTTTATACCTATCATTTAAAATCAAAATTATGTCACATCTCCCAAAATATATAATAATACAAAAGACTGCAATCAATCTGCAAAATATTCTTATAACACGGAAATAATTCTATTAAAACCAAACAGCCAGAAAGTTTATATAAATAACATGAAATAGCAAAATTGAATGGCCAAACTGTATCTTTAAACTGAAGTATTTATAATGTCGCCTTAAGCAAGCAAGCAACATTGTTGGCTGAAATAGTATCATTAAAGATTCAAAGTCATCAATTTTCTGGAAAATCGAAAAAATGTCCTGTTGGTGATTTATTGGTATTGCAGTAAAAACCTTACTATGTGGCAAGTAGTCATCTTTGTCTTATTCTTTCCTCTTTTTTTCATTCGTTGTAATCTTTTCCTCCTCACTGTGCGTCTTATGATTAATGGTAGGTATGTGTTACTAATCTCTTTTTGTCCTTTTCAGAAAAAGTGGGGCTTTTTTTCCCAAACACATCATTTAATTCAATCAAGTGAATATATTGATGTTTTATAGTAAATATTTAATGCCTTTCAACCAAACTTCTTTAATAGACAAAATGTTTCTGTGTATTAAATTAATTTTAGAATTGCAGACTAACTATTAATGCTCTGAGACTAACTATTATTTACTGATGATCGGCAAGAAAATTTTTATTTTTAGGTGATTCAGAGTGTTTTGTAAATACCAACCTTAAGCACCATTTTTTTAATATTTGTCAAATTTGAAAATTAAAAATTTGTTTATATGGGGTCAAAAATAAATATTAAAGCGAGGTAAAACAGAGAACAAGACAGTTTTGATTGAAGAAAGAAACAGAAAACAGTTGAAAAACGATCATTAATAAAATCTTTACATTTAAGCCTCAATAAAACTTATTTTTGTGCTTATTGGACATTCCTCTATTGTACAATAGTTTGTTAGATTTCGATAAGCTTTCTGTTTTCAATCACTTAAATACTAATTTCCAAACCCCAATACAGCTTTAGCAAGAACTGCTGCCAAATCATTCTTTATTCAAATCATCAATTTCTTTATTCAAATGTCACTCGATCTTATCTTTACCGTTTCTGTAAAAGTGTTGTCCGACTCCTAACTATCTTCTCCGTGACCGGGGATGAGGATGTTTACAGAATCCTTTGTTCTTATCTCAGACGCAGTTTTCTTCTTTCAGTTTTTGGGTGTTCTTTTTATTAAAAAAATTACTTTCAAATGAGTTCACCAGGAGGACCAGAATTTTTTGTCATTCTGACATAAAAGTTTCGCTTTTGGTCATCACTAAAAAATCCTTTCCCTCGAGCCATCTAGTCACTTTTTAGTAAGTTGAGAAAATATATTTTTTTCTAAATGTTAAATGTTCATGTATATATTAACAGGGCAAAAAAGAGAATAAAAGGGCTCCTTTGGAGAGACTTCGAGCATCTTATTTCAGTCAGTGACGTTACGGTGGAGCAGCATCAACTTCTCGCTCTCAAAATAAATTATTTCGCATGTACTTACCACCTCAGGGTGTTTTTCAGATGCTCAGCTTCGTAGTCGGGCTTCCAAAACGAAGAAGCTATTCCCTACAGAGGATCAAAATTGGGATGGCATGTCTGCGGATCATCCACAGGATGTTTTCCAGATGCTCGGCTTCGTAGTCGGGCTTCCAAAACGAGGAAGCTATTCCCTACAGAGGATCAAAATTGGGATGGCATGTCTGCGGATCATCCACAGGATGTTTTCCAGATGCTCGGCTTCGTAATCGGGCTTCCAAAACGAGGAAGCTATTCCCTACAGAGGATCAAAATTGGGATGGCATGTCTGCGGATCATCCTCAGGATGTTTTCCAGATGCTCGGCTTCGTATTCGGGCTTCCAAAACGAGGAAGCTATTCCCTACAGAGGATCAAAATTGGGATGGCATGTCTGCGGATCATCCTCAGGATGTTTTCGAGATGCTCAGCTTCGTAGTCGGGCTTCCAAAACGAGCAAGCTATTTCCCACCGAGGATCAAAATTGGGATGGCATGACTACGGATCATCCTCAGGATGTTTTCCCGCTCATTGTCAACAGAATTCAACTACTTTGCTAATAAACTGAATATAAAAATAACGGATAATAACTTTTAATGATTATATGTAAATGCACTTGAAATTTATGGATTTTTGTTTTCTTTTTTACAGTATTTGATTGTCTTGTAACTTATTGGCCTCATGCGAAAATGGAAACATTCCTAATCTGACTTATCTCATAATTTTCATTCCATGTGAATCATTGAAAAAAACACACATGAAATATAGAAAACACATTTTTAATACATTATTTAATAATTTATTATGTATCAAATGAAACATGTGTGCATCATTTTACAGTTCTAACAGAGATATCATTAGAGATAATTAGAGATAAATTAAAGGAAATTAAATTCAAAATTGATAAAAATTAGGAATTTTCTGTTAGATATGGTTGAAAATGATATAAAAAAAGGTATTCAGAAACCTGGCAGTAAAAATAACAATTCAAAACAAGACAATGCTCAAGGAAAGAGTCAACACACTGAAATAAAAGGTGATATTTTGGTATTAAAAATAAACATTATTGCGGCCGAATAAACTATATAAGTTTTTTGGATACATTTCTTGTACTATTGGTGATGTTTGAGGTATTATGGATATTATAACTTCTAATTTTCTTACATTAGCTCCACTGAAACACTAATGTGTTTCCTAAGTTCAGAAAATGTGCGATCAGATGTTATGATCAAATATTAAAAAGATACTATTTTAAATATGTTCTGCTTGAATTATTTTTTGCCTCCTTGATAAATCTTTTTTTCCTAATAATGTATATAATAACTAAGTTGAACTATTTTGAAAAAAGACAGTGTAGAAATAAATGAATTTTTCTAAATTCTTTTTCTAGTCCCCTAACATTTTTTTTTAAATATCTCGCATTTTTTATTTTTATTAACAGAAATTTTAATTCCTTCTTCAAAACGGCCGCAAATTAAAAAAAAAACTGTGTTTATGTTGTTCGCTCTCATGAAAAATCTCTTAGGAGTGTTGACATTTAAACGCCTGCCTGATAAATACATTCTTCGATTCATTGTGTCGCAGCTGGCACAAAATTTGGCGTAAAACTAGCAAGAACATTACCATTTAAATTTTGTTCTATCGAAAAAAATAGAAAAAAAGTAGGATAATTAGCGTTTTTCAAATACATTGTTCGATCAGTCTATAATATGAAATAATTATGACATTATAATTGATTTAATTTTTTTAATTAAAAAATAGGAATAAGAAGCAATCGAATAATGGTTGTACATTTTTAAGAGTTCTTAAAAATTCAGATATGTTTTTATAAATTCTGAGCGCGATAAACAAACCAATCTATTTTAAAAAAATTTATATAATTTATATATTTATCTTACTTAAGCCATAAAAAATTCGGTTTTTCCGTCCTACTCTATTTCATAAATTAATTCCATAAATTTTTATAGATTAGCACAGCTAACTGCAACAAATGACAATAGCTATTAGTCATAAAAAGAATATGAAAGTTTCATGTTATATGGATTGTTATGTCTGTCCTTGAAACTTGTCCCCACATTTTGTAAGTAACAATAAACTAAAAAAGATAATTTGATGAAAAAAATATCAATTTTAGGGCTACGTTTTTAATAATCGTGTTAAAATGTTTAGCAATAAAGTGCTCGGCTTCGTAGCCGCTCATCCAAAACGAGGAAGCTATTCCATTCGGAGGATCAAAATTAGGGTGGCATGTCTAAGGATAATCCTCAGGATGTTTTCCAGATGCTCAGATTCGTAGTCTGGTTTCCAAAACGAGAACGCTATTCCCTACGGAGGATCAAAATAGGGATGGCATGTCTAAGGATCATCCTCAGGATGTTTTTCTGATCGTTGTCAATAGCATACAATTACTTTGCTAATGAAATGAATTTAAAAATAACAGATAATAACTTTTAGTAATTATATGTAATTGCACTTGAAATTTATTGATACTTTCTTTTTCGTTGTTATAGTATTTGATTGCGTTGTTACTATTAGCCTTATGCGAAAAGAAAAAGATTCCTAATCTGACTTATCTTATAATTTTTATTCCATGTTAACTAGAAAAGAAAAGACACATAAAATCAAGAAAACACATTTTTAAAACATTATTTAATAATTTATTATATATCAAATTAAACATGTTGTATTTCCCATAACCTCGTGTGCATCATTTTACAGTTCCAACAGAGATATCATTAGAAAATCATTTTCTTAATAATCAAAAATGAATGAAATCAAATACGCAATTGATATTATGTATAGCACTCATTTGATAAAAATTAGGATTTTTTTTGGAATAATTTTACTGGAATCAATATCAAAATAAATTATTTTCCTGTATTAATTTTATGCTTTACAAAACATTCAACACAAATGAACATATAATTTTTCTACTAATTGTTAGAATCTATTTTAATTTCAAGTTAAGCAGCAGAACATTATCATATGTAGTTAAGTAATATAATTTAGTTTAAACTGTATTATAAAAAATTTCGGTACAATATTTAAAAAAAAAAGGATTCGTGAAAAAAAAATAATTTGAAATTAATGTATTATAAAATTATTCTACTCAATAATACTTTATGGCAAAATAATTACTTTAGCGTACCTTTAGACGCAAAAAATTAAGCAGCATAATTTAGATAAAATCAATGTAATTAAATTTTGGAAATTCGAAATTTTAGAAACTCGAGTTTTTTGAACTGATAAAAAAAAGTCTTGAGTCTAACTTGTTATTAAATAAATCTGATTTTCTGTTGAGTTTTCTTTATAGATTCTGTCTTTTGAAAAGTGCTTTAGTGCTAATTTTTTCTGTTTACAGAGGCAGATGTTGCTTGCTTTCTGACTCTTGACAAATTCCATTACTCTGAAAAAGGACAATAATTGTGCTATTTAGAACCATACAAATAAAATACATTTAAATTACTTTCGATTAAGTTACTTTTAGTTTTTTAACAAAAAAAAAACTACAAAAAATGAAAATTACAGGAAATTTCACTATTTTGTGCAAAACTATTGATAAGTTTTTTTTTAAATTTAAATTTTTAAAAATTAATTGTTTATTTTCAGGAAACCACATGAGATAAAATTAAAATATACTGGATGTGACATTTAAGCAGTGAAAAATGATCCATTAAAAATGAATTATCTACTCCCTTAATTTTCTCACTATTAAAATAATAAGTATATGTATTTTCCAATTTTTTACATGACAGTTTTAAAAAATATAACACATTAGAGTAGCTTTGTTGATAAATATCTAATAAGTGTCATATTTTGTGCATTACTTCAATGTTTATGTAAATGTTAACAACAGCCACTTTTCATATTTGAATTAGCAAGAAGTGTTTGCGTTTCTTACCTGGGATTTACCGGAGCCGAAATTCTGAAAAAGACATAGTTCATTTTAATCTAACAGAACAATATTTAAAAGACAAAAGAATGGCATTAAAGATAAAAAAAAAATTCTCAAAATTAACATTTCTTTAACAAATATAATCGTGAAGACAATTTAAGAAATTATATTCCAAATTAAAGGAAAATGTATTTGAAAAGTATCAAAATGTGACAAAAGAGTAGAGAATTCAAAAAGAAGTTGGACACCTAGATGACAGTGAAGTATTCGGAACAAACTCTTTTGTTATCAACAAGAATAACCGTGTTTGACTAATCGTGTTTAAACAGATCTTATCTTGTCGCGTGTAAATATTATGAAGATGAAGAGATCTACCAGTTTCTCAATCACAAGATTTTCATACATCAGTTTTTCTTCACAGGATTGTTTTCTTCACGGAATTAATAATTTTAATATAATAATTATATATATATATATATACAGCAAAATAAATAAATACAAAAAAACCAGAAAAAAATTAAGAAAAACAATAAGAATCATTTATTGCGCAAAAGCTGCAAGTAAGTAGAACTCATAAGATATGTTCAAAATGAAGATAAAACAAAGGTAAATTAAAAAGAAATGGAGAAAAAAAAGGGGGGAATAATAATAATAACAAACGACTGGGGAAAGAAAAAGAATCAATTAAAAAAAAAATTTTTTAAAAATGCAAAATAAAAAAGAGGAACAAGTTTTTTTAAAAAACCGGAAAATAAAAGATATAATCTTTTCATCAGCCCACACGATTATATCCGTAAAAAAGAGTTCTTTCTAATATTGTATCAATATAGCCAAAGCAAAATATAACAATACAATAGTGTGAGGAGCACTCAAAACATTTTTACAAAAATTACGACAAATAGAATAAACACAAAAAGTAATAATAACACGTAAAAACAGAAAATATAAAATATAAAGAAAGAGCAGAAAAAAAAACAAAATCTATAGAGCGAGTAGAGAAATAAAATGAACTTACATGAACGGGAAATTTTTCAAGAATGATTTAAAATATTTTTGTAACAAGATTGCCGTTTTGCAAAATATGAAAACAGAAGCGCAAATTGAGCGTAACTAGAGGAGTTTAAAGTGCGTTCTTGCTGCATTACTGAAGTGCGTTTGATTTGTTAGTTACCAAGGATGGGCCAGAAAATGGATGTGCTTAAAATAATATCTTACTGCATAATTTAAAAAAGTTGACTATAAATAATTTTAGAAATAAAATATTTATTTAAGAAAAAAATAATAAAATAGAAAAGAGAAAGAAGCATGAATTGCCTGTGTTGCACATAATTTTAGCCACGGATTTGCCCGAAATGGATTTGCACACGGAAAAATTATATAAATTGACAAAGAAATCTTTTTAGTTAATAATTTTAGCCACGGATTTGCCCGAAATGGATTTGCACATGGAAAAATATTATAAATTAACAAAGGAATTTTTTAGTAAAGGAATTTTTTAGTAAATAATTTTAGCCACGGATTTGTCCGAAATGGATTTGCACATGGAAAAATATTATAAATTGACAAAGGAATTTTTTAGTAAAGGAATTTCTTAGTAAATAATTTTGACCAAGGATTTGCTCGAAACGGATTTGCACAAGAAAAAATTATACAAATTAAGGAAGAAATTATTAGTAAAAAATTTTTTGGCCACGGATTTACCCGAAATGGAATTGCACAAGGGAAAATTGTATAAATTAACAAAGAAAATTTTTTGTAAATATATTTATAAAATATGCGATTAACTCAATGATTTTATATAGAATTTTATTACTTTAGTTGGGTATTTATTGTTTTTAATCAAATTTTGAAAGAGTTTATCGATTTGTTTTTTGGATAAATAAATATTACTGCATATTCTTTTAATTCTATTAATTTCATTAAAAGTAGTATTTAAATAGATGCTCCTAGAAATATTAGAATTCCAAGTAATTAGTTTATTGATATTAAAATTAAAATCATTTCTTTTATCTTATAAATCAACAAAGCAGATATTTTCTTCTTTTATAATACCCAAATCCAAAAAATTGAAATTAATATTATCATCATGATTACGAAGCAAGATTAATTCCTCGGGGTAAATATCATTTAATAAAATTTTATAGTCTTGAAAATTAAAGATAATTAAGTCATCAATATATCTAAAAACAAATTTAATACTAAGAGTGTAATTTTTTTCATAATAATGCAAAAATAAGTTAGCTAAGAGAGATGAATAATTAGAACCTTGCGGTATTCCATCAATTTGAAGAAAAATATCCCTTCCATTGTAAAGATAATTATTAAAAAGACAAAAATTAATCGAAATTTCCCAATAATCAAAATCGCAACAAAGGATATTTTTGAAATCATAGAAATCATTTAAAAGGACATCTTTTAGTTTAGAAAGGGGAATGCTATTGAAAAGATCCTGGAAATCAAATACGCAAAAGTTGCAATAGAATTAATTTTATTATGTTTAATGAAATCTAATCCTCTTTTTTTTTTTTGTTTTTTTTTTTTTTTTTTATTAATTCTTTTTTTCCCCCAGTTGTTTGTTATTATTATTACCCCCCCCCCTTTTTTTTTTCATTTGTCTGTAATTTACCTTTGTTTTATCTTCATTTTGAACATATATATACATAGAGAGAGAGAGAGAGAGAATTCCACGTTTTATTTTAGCTTCAAATAATTTGTTCTAAACATAATATATATTCTTACATTGTTATGGTACATATTTAAGAACATTTGTGAACTATGAAACCTGATCACATAAATTTTTCAAATTTAAATTCATATAGTTTCTTTAGATGGAGTAAATCTTTACATAATAATAAATAATTTAATTCATTAGAAATTAGCATTCATTTATGCAAATAGCTTCAAAAATTTTAATAATTGCAATAAAATAGTTTTGTTTTCGGTGTATTTATAAATGGTATATTCTTTACGGTATATACTGATTCATTCAAAATTATTATTCCTGTCATGTTTTCATATGAAGAGAAACAAGGACCCGGTAGGCCAAAGTGCTGTGATCTTGACCAGTGAATAGTTGGTTGCAGATATTTGCACGGCTGTCAGACAGGTTTTCTTATATAGGAACAAAATTCTTAATTTTCCATAGTTATTATCATATGCAGTGTACGAAATTCCACCTTTACTCTCTGAATCATATGGAGTACATTTCAGAGTCGTATATAAGTATTTTCAGATTCTACGTTTGGTCCTAAGACAAATTTTGAGGATTACAATGCATGTGCACACAGATCTGGTATTGTTGATGATATTCAGAGAATTAAAGGAGCAGTCTATATCTAAAAAATATTATTCCATGAAGCTCCATTTCATTTATTCCATTTTCCAAGCATATTATTCCATTTTTGATTGTCTTACTTAAAGGTTAAAAAACATTTTATAAGAAATAATTAAATAAATTCTTCAAAAATAACAAAAAAATGTTTCTACGTTTCAGAAAATACTTACTAATGGCCCGTGATACTATAAATGAAAATTAAACAATTTTAGTTAAAAAAAGTTAGTACACAAATGAATTTTATTCTAATATAATTATTACTGCTACTATATATTTATGAAGAATTTTTTCCCTTAATATTAAAAAATGATATAGTAATACTAAAAGGCTTTCAATCAAATATTATAACTGCGTAGCTTTTAAATATTTCTATATGACTTATTCAAAAATTCATACTGATAATTAATAATAGAATGAGCTTTAAGTAGTTAGGGGGTTTTAGTATTTTTAAAATCATTTTTACGTTATTTTTTCTTATTTAAACTTTAAAACATTTACTGAAAAGTGAAAATTAAATCAATGCTGCAAAAATTACAAAACTTTTTACGTTTAGAAAAAATACTTACGTCGTTATACAGTGAATGAAATTAACATAATCTTTAATTAAAAGTTTAATTGCAGAAATGAAATGCAGTTACCAAATGTATTTCAAGCAAGTATTTTTTTGCTTAATATTTTAAGCAAAAACAGTCATGTTTATTAACTTTATATTAAACGTTATTACTGCGTAGTTTTACATTTTTCTGAGACAATCCAATACTCATAATAATGGTTGTTGCAGTTCATTTACGTCGCACTAGAGTTGAAAAATGGGCTATTGGCGACGGTCTGGGAAACATCCCTGAGGATGATCCGAAGACATGCCATCACAATTTTGATCCTCTGCAGAGGGAATGGCACACCCGCTTTGGTAGCCCCACGACCTGCATACTAAGTCGAGCACTTTATGGTAGAACAGTTTAACGAGGACCAATACCGCACACCTTCTTTCTCTACGCAAACTGATCCAAGTGGACACCCACCAGCACGCTAACCGCAACCAGTGATGCTTGACTTCGGTGATATGCTGGGAACCGTGTCTTAACAATCAGTCCACTACGAAACTCCATATTAACGGAGAAAAATACAAAAAGAGTACCCTTAAATCTACAAGCAGTTTAGGTATTTTAATATTCTTTTCTTCCATAATTTTTATTTTAATTTTATATTTATAAGAAAAAAAACGTTTTTTAAATAAAAATATCGCAAGCTTTAAACAGTTATTTTTTAATATAAACATTATTGTTATTGATGTATATCTATGAAGTATTTTTTTACTCAATATTTAAAAATGAAAGAGTAATACAAAAAGACCTTCATCAAACATTTCAACTACATAGTTATTAAATATTTCTACATTACATATTCAAATAATCACACTGATAAATATTAAAAGAAGAAGCTTACAATGTCAGATAGTTGGGATTTTCTTTTTTTTTCGTAATTTTTATTTTTTTCTCATATTTAAAAGTTAAAAAATATTTTTAAAAAATGAAAATGAAATCAATTCTTCAAAAATTGCAAGAAAAAATGTAAAGTTCTATTTAAGAGAATACTTACAGAATAATCCTATGAAGGAAATTAACACAAGTTTTAGTTAAAAAAGGTTTAATGTTACTGAATGCATTTCTATAAAGTTTTTTTTTCCTTATTACTTTAACTGGATATAATAAAACATAATAGCTTTCGATTAAACATTATTACTGCCAAGTTTTAATATTTTTTTATATGACACATTCTATAACCCATACTAATCAAGAGGAATTAAATAAGCTAAAATATTAATCTTCAAATCATTTGCAATTTTTAGGTATTTTAGCTTCCATAATTTTTATTTTAATTTCTTATTTAAAAGTTAATATACATTTTTTTTTAAAATTAAAATAGCACAAGCATTAATTAAGAAGGCTTAATACAGAAATGAGAAATGAATTATTTTTTAATATAAACATTATTGTTACTGGTGTTTATGGTTTAAGTGTTGTTTTACTTATAATTTAAAAATAATATAGTAATACAAAAAAACCTATCCTTAAACATTATTTAACTACGTAGTTTTTAAATACTTTTATATGACACATTCAAATAATCATACTACTAGAGATAAATAATAAAAAAATAAGCTTAAAATGTCAGATAGTTAGGAATTTTTTATATACTTTTTCATAAATTTCAATTTTTTTTGTCTAATTTAAAAATTAAAAAAAAAAAAATTTAATTGAAGTGAAAACTAAACCAATTCTTAAAGGCTAACGAAAAATGGGAAACTTAAGGTAAGGGAATACTTACATCAGCAGGCTGTGAAGGAAATTAACACAATATATAATTTAAAAAGTTACTTAATGTATTTCTAGAAAGCATTTTTTGCTTAATACCTTAAACAGATGATAACTTTCTGATAAGAACTTAAAACAAAATAACTTTCGATTAAATATTTATTTTAACTGCGTAATTTTAATTTCTTCTTATAGCCCATACTCATAGAGCGAAATAGAATAAGTTAAATTTCAATCATCAAATAATTTGCATTTTTAAGATATTTTTCAGCTTCTATAATATTTATATTCTTAACTCATTTTCTTATTTAACATTTAAACATTTTCTCTCTATCATATATATATATATATATATATATATATAGCAAATCCGTAGCTAAAATTATGTGCAAAACAGGCAATTCATGTTTCTTTCTCTTTTCTAATTCAATTTTTTTCTTAAATAAATATTTATTTTCAAAATTTATTTATAGTCAACTTCTTTAAATTATCCAGTATGATATTATCTTAAGCACATCCATTTTCTGGCCCATCCTTGGTAACTGACAAATCAAACGCATTTCAGTAATGCAGCAAGAACGCACTTTAAACTCCTCTAGTCACGCTCAATTTGCGCTTTTGTTTTCATATTTTGCAATACGGCAATTTTGTTACAAAAATATTTTAAATCATTCTTGAAAAATTTCCCGTTCATGTAAGTTCATTTTATTTCTCTACTCGCTCTATAGATTTTGTTTTTTTTTCTGCTCTTTCTTTATATTTTATATTTTCTGTTTTTACGTGTTATTATTACTTATTGTGTTTAATTCTATTTGTCGTAATTTTTGTAAAAAATGTTTTGAGTGCTCCTCACACTATTGTATTGATATATTTTGCTTTGGCTATATTGATACAATATTAGAAAGAATTCTTTTTTACGGATATAATCGTGTGGGCTGATGAAAAGATTATATCTTTAATTTTCCGGATTTTTGTAAAAACTTTAACCTTTTTCTTTTTTTTTTTTTTTTTTTTTTTTTTTAAATTAATACTTTTTCTTTCCCCAGTTGTTTGTTATTTTATTATTATTATTTTTCTTTTTCCCCATTCTTTCTTTTGTCTGTAATTTACCATTGTTTTATCTTCATTTTGAACTTTTATATATATATATACAGGGTGTCTCCGATAAGCGTTTTAGAACTTCTAAGAGGGGTAGGGGGCATCCTGACGACTCGAAATCATATAGCAATGTGGGGTCGGAAATGCTTTCCTGAAGCGGTTACGTACACAGAAGCACCATAAAGAAAAGAGACCGTAAGTGAAAAATCGCTATAATAATACTTTGAAAAAATTATATGGCCTCCTCGGTCACCCGACCTGTCATGTCTTGATTTCTGGAGTCATATGAAAACACTTGCAAGAATCGCAGTATCTGCCTGCGAGATATGCCTGGAGTATTGCAGAATGTTCGAATGTCCATGTGCCGGAGAAGTGAGGTGTACATTGTAGCCGGCGGCAGAAACTTCGAACACTTACTTTGGCCCATGTACCATATAATTTTTTCAGTGTATTATTGTAGCGATTTTTCACTTACAGTCTCTTTTCTTTATGGTGCTTCTGTGTACGTCACCGTTTCAGGAAAGCATTTCCGACACCACATTGCTATATGATTTTGAGTCGTCAGGATGCCCCCTACCCCTCTTAGAAGTTCTGAAACGCTTAACTGAGACATCCTGTATATATATATATATATATATATATATATATATATATATATATATATATATATATATATATATATATATATATATATATATATATATACATATATTATATATATATATAAATATTATATATATATATATATATATATATATATATATATATATATATATATATATATATATATATATATATATATATATATATATATATATATATATATATATATATTTTATATGTATTTTATATATATATACCTTTTTATTATTAGCAATAAGCCTTAAAGATTTCAGAGGTTTGAGAAATCGACAGTAAGTTAGGAAGAAAATAAATATCTTTAAACACCCCATGCCACAAAATGAAGCAATAACCTTGTATTGATTAATGTGGCTGTTATTTTCAATAAGTATTAAAAATTCCCTAGTTATGGAGATTCCCTAGTTTATGGAGATAAGGACATTTATGGAGATAAGGATATTATTATTAAAAGCTAATTTTTTGTGTTATTTTTTTCCTATAACTTTAAAAATATTCAATAAAATTAAAAAGAAATTGGAACAACTTTAAATTAATTTCAAAAATAATGTTTTAATATATGAAGAAAAATTTATTAAAAACTGTGCTAGATAAGAGTAAATAAAGTGGTTATTATAGATTAATATTGAGCATGCGAATAAAAGAGATTTTTTTTTTTCATAATTTTATGAATGATCTTCACTAGTGAATTGTATTTGGCCATGAATAAAAAAAGTCTGATTTAAACATCTTACAAATTTAAAAAGTTTTAAGCAATTTTATACGCAAACCTTGTATTTTTTAAAAGAAGTCTCAAATGTTTCACCGATTTCAAGCAAATTTCATTTTTTAGTATTGCGAATAATGATGTCCTGTAACAACCTATCACGGAATTTGCGGAAACACCTTATCGTTTTTGAGCTTTCTTATTAAAAGTTTAATGAGAATAGTGAAAAAGGGGTTAAAATAATGCAGGATTACTACAGGGTTTTAACTGTTCTTGGTAAACTATTACAATTTGGACTTCTTAGTATGTAAGTTCATAGAAAGTTATATTCAGGTTGCAAATAAATGACATAAAAGAAAACATCCACTCTAATATTAAATTCTGCTGCATCTAGTCAAGTCGCAACGGGTTAATTTCGTTCAATCCAACGGGTCAATCTAACTTAAACATATTAATTGATGTATTTAGTACGAAAATTTCTAGTTGGTCTTTAAAAAGTGTTTTTTGTTCAAAATAACATCCAACATAGCTATAGTTTATAAATAAAGAATTATAAAATCATAAGATGAAAGACTCGGGAAAAAGACTAACATACAAATAGCATTTTAAAGATTTACGTGATTTGAAATATTACATGATTTACGTGTGAGAAAGTTTACCTGTAATCTAAATTACATGGTTCGTCATGGTTCTTATGATTAAATACGAACATGATTCCTTCTATCATTACTTTCACTAACGATTTCAAGAAATTGGTTGCGTGTAATTTAATATATATTTTTATCTAATTCTATCATTTATTCATCAATCGATTGTAAATTTCAATGAAATAGAGTGTAGTAGAGTAGAGTATACAAGAAATTTGTGATATTTTATTATTTAATTTTGAAAAATTTATAAAAGATTATATTGTTCATTTTTTTACTTTAAATATGATGCTAATTTCTACTTTCATCAAGTAAAAAATAATAATTTTGTTTTAATGGAAAAAAATAACTAACTCAAAATTAACGTATGCTTTAACGAGAATAATAAATATAAATTAACATTTATTTTATGATTTTAAGACCAAATTATGGACACACATTGTGAGAAAAAAGATGTATTTAAAAAAATAACCAAAATGTTAAAAAAATTAATTGAAAAATATATCAGAAATTACCTCATCATCAGGAACGCAAGTAAGACCTTTCCCGCAATTACACTTAAAAAAATAGGTGGTGCTGACATAGGGTGAGCACTTTTGACCTGAAAAATATAAATATATTGCCTAAAACTAATATTTGTATATATTGTTCTGTTTATATAGTACACTATATATGTTTTTGCCACAATCCTATTTCGAGGTAGATCACATACACACGCACGCATCACTATTTGCACTTTAAACGTCCATTACTAAATATTAATTTTAGACAGTGTACTTATTCACTTTTTTTTTTTTTTGAAGAGCAATAATTTCTTTTATTATTAAAAACTCGAAATACACAAGTATTTTTCAAATCTACACACAAAAAATTTTTAAATCTCCAATATCTTCGAAAACTATTTCAATTTTAGGTAATTTTTTCTTTTTCTCAGATTTTTTTTTAAAAAAACTATAAGACTTAAAATTTAATTTACGGTCGGTTGTAGAAAAATATACACAAAGCTCGACGGAGTAAGTAAAAATTAGCATTAGATAATTTAGTTCAAGTATTTTTAACAACTTATCACAAGAAGTGCCTTAAGGGTCATTTTTTACGTTTTTTGCCCCTTATGTTGTTTTTGAAGATATGTGTAAACTTCAAAGCTCATTTTTTTTATACTTTTTATTAAATTATTTCTTGAATTTTTCAAAATTTCATCCTTCCTGTTGATCATTAAAATAAGTATTCACAGAATTACCTAAACCGGCAAAAATGGGTAATTTTGACAACTATGAGAGAAATGCTCAGATTCGAAATTCCATGTTGCTTTAAAATAAACATCGGGATAATAAATTGTAGAACCGAGATCAAGGTTAACCGTGCAACAAAAACCTTCACACGCAATAGTTTTGGTTAAATTTATTATTCTCTATAAAAACTGTTACTTAATTATATTATTATTAGCTTTTTTGAGCTCTTATTCAATTATAATTTCGTTATTACGTCTGAATAAACAGTAATTATAGTTATAATCATGAAAAAGTAAGAAGTTTTGAGGAGCAGTTATTTCCAAGTAAATCGTACTTAAAATTTATTTTATAATAAGCAAGCTAAATAACTTTTGGATTTAACTTATTTTTGCAGGCTAAAAAACGACGAAACTGAATTTTTCTTCCGAAAAATATAATGCTCTTGTTATGGACCCATACCTAAACTCCAGACACAGCAGGACTTGCAGATGGAATTTTTGTACTACGTTTTCGAGGTAATGCATCTAAACAAACCCGTTACCTATTTTAATTGTTTGTAATTAATTCTCATTTATTTCTTCGTATTGGATAACATAGCATGTATTCCCTGAGTTAAGCTTTCTTCTTCAAGATCAAATGTTTATTTAACAAATACAGGTGATCGTTAATTTCGTTTCGATTAGGTAGTTAAATGTTCTTGTGCAAAACTTGTAAAACTTCAATATTTGTATATATTGTTAAAGTGTTCCTTTTTGTGGAAAAAAATTGGCTTTTGAGAGTAAACAAAAACAATGATGGATGATCCTGTAGGTTGGAGAGCGAAGCGATCAGAGTGAGGAGACTTCTAGTCTATTTAAAAATTTGAATATTTACCACCAATTTTGATGCCGTGGAAATAATACTTCCTCTGTAATTAGTCTTATCTTACTAAATTTTGATGCGCCTTCGGTTCAGGGAATAAATAAGAGTAAAAATAGCATATTGAACGTAAAAAAATAACGTTTTGTATAGAGTGGAGGCAAGTAAAACATTTCTGGTGTTATTCACAATCTTAACTTATCACTTATGTTAAAAATTCAATTATTAAGAGAATAATTATACTGTCATTACCATTTGTTAAAGTTTTTTTTTACATAACTTTTATCAAAAACATTTTTATTCGCTTATCAAAAAGAAAGATAAAGAAGTTATAAAAAATTCTAAACTTTTGCTACTGTACTAAACACCTAAAACTTACTTGCAGCATTTGTTGTTCGTTCTCAATGTTTCCTATATATATTTTTTGCTGCAACACAAAACGCCCAAAACTTACTTGTAACCAAACCATTATCCGATAAAGTAGACCCTATTTTAAATTACAATCAACCAAGACCAATTAAGGAATTGAGAAGATTTTTCGGACTTTTAAATTTTTTTCGTCGTTTTCTACATCGAGCAGCTCATAACCAAACTCATTTGAACGATTTTTTGAATGACTCTAAGAGTAATGATAATCGTATGATTAACTGGTCAGAACAGGTCATAAGCGGATTTTAAACAGCAAGCAAACGAAACTGCAAGCTACGTTTAGCGAGCACTACGCTGCTTGCGCAATCCTAACACTGATGCAAATTTAGATGCCTCAGATTTTGCTATTAATGGAGCTTTACTTCAAACAGAAAACGAACATCTTCACCCGTTAGCATTTTTTTCGAGAATGTCATCGGAAACTGTAAAACGCTACAGCAGTTATGATAGAGAGTTGCTTGTCGCGAAATTAAACAATTCAGGGACATGCTCTAAGTTCGAAATGTTTTGTTTCCCTATCACAAACCACTCACCTACGCATTTAAGCAGAAGTTCGGTAAGTTTTACCTCAGCAAGCTCATCAATTAGATTTTATATCGCAGTTTACAACAGATATACGACACCTAAATGGTATGGCACTATAACTGCAAAATTTATATTTTAAAAAAGTAAATATTCCAGATTCGAACTTTATTTTATATTGTGACTAAACTAAACTAAACTCAGTGGCGCGACAGCCCATAGAGGGCCAAGGCCTACTGCGCTTATCTCAGTTTTCTTGACCTTGGGCTCTGGGGTGCAGGAGCAGATGTTCCGGTTAGGTGGTCAGCCAAACGCGAAACCCCCAGTGTTAAGTTCCCAAGCAAGCTTGGTACTCATTTATCGACCCACTGAATGGATGAAAGGCTGAGTCAACCTTGCCCGGCCCGAGGATCGAACCCAGGACCTGTGGCACGGGAGCGCGAAGCGCTACCACTCATCCACCGGGTTATATTGTAACAGTTCTACTAAAAAATGTTAGACCTTTTATTCCAAAACAGTTTCGTGGACATATATTTGATACCATTCATAACTTATCTAACCCGGGTAGAAAAGCAACTAATAAATTAATTCCTAATAGATTTATTTGGCCTACTTTAAATAGATTGCAATATGGGGTGTAGACATTGAATATCATGTCAAAAATCGAAAATAAGTAGGCATACTAAATCTCCTATTTTTAATTTCCCAATTAAGTCGAAATGCTTTTACCCTATTCATCTTGATATCGTTGGCCCATTACCATCATCTCAAGGATTTTCATACTGCTTGACAATGATCGACAGATATCCTAGATGGGTGGAAGCTGTGCTTTCTTTAAAACCTGGATAGCTTGATTTGAATCACCTTGTGTTAAAACGAAAGACCAGGTCATCAGTTCGAAAGTAGACTTTTCAAAGCTATAGCACAACTCCTGGGCAACAAAGAGCTTGATCCTCACCTTGCCATCCTCAAAGCAATGGGATATCAGAACAATTACACCAACCCTAGAAAGCTACCCCTAGGCCTAAACTGCAGCTCATTGGTTAGACGCCTTACCAGCTATCCTGTCGGGCTTTCGAGCTGTATATAAGAAAGATCTACAGTCATCATCCGCATAACTCATCTACGGGACAATACTTCATCTTCCAGGTGAATTTTTTGATTCTACTCAAATGGACTCCTGCCCAATCCAATCTGTTGAGAATTTAAAGAAATATCATCTCCAGCTTTCTGCCACTTCAGTATTTCTGCAACCAGCCTTAAAAGAATGTAGTCACGTCTTCCTTAGAAATGGTGTGGTGAGGAAAGCTTTGCATTTTTCTTACCACTGCCCTTTTAAAGTGCTTCAGAGAACTGATAAAACTTTTCATGTTGATTTTAGAGGTCGAAAGTAAACAATCTCTATATGTCGTGTGATACCTGCCTTCATTGAAAGTGAACTGCTTCAACCTTCAGGAGTAGCAAAGACTGTAGAGTGTGAAATACAATGTACTCATGTCATGCAGAAAGCCAAAAATAGGTTTGGAAGAACTATGCGTTTTCCAAAAAAGTATAGTAAGTGATACACTGAAAGGGGTGAATGTACAGTTCTTGCCACTCTCACCAGTCTTACCGCCATCTTGGCGAGTAAGGATCTTCAGGCAAAAGCAAACCAGTGATATCTGTATAAATATTCTCCGTCAGGAAAAGAACTGGCCCTGACCTTTTACGCTTCATGACTTGCTTGATCGGAGGACGACCAATTAAGTTTAAGTTTGTTGATTTTAGACTAATATTAGTTAAATAAAACGTTCTAAGAGAAATCATCATTTCATTTTTTCTTCAATCTAAAATTAAAACACATACTACAGTAGTATTTTTTTGCCCTTATTCATCAATTGAACAGAAACATAAAAAAAAATGCAGGTTTTTCGTTTTATCACGATTTGTTCTGTATTTTACTTGGATGGTTTGATTAATACAACTATCATTTCAATTAAGTGCAGGAAAAAATCAAAAGTCTTTGTGTGCGATTGGATACATGTATAGAGGTTATTATATTTACCTTTTGTCCCAAGCTTTCTACACTCTCCTTTATGTGTATCTTTTATGCAGCATTCATCATCGTTGCATTGACTGTTGTTAATACAATCAGCGTCAGCAGTCTTGAGAAAATATATCAGAAATAAAATGAAATTAAGATAGCATTTTAAAAAAAAATTTCATGAAAAAAAATTACGTGTTCAAGGCACTACATACTATATATATATTAAAAAAACTAAGCAAAATATGTCTAAAGTGTGTGAAATTGTATGGTAGCAAGTATACTTTAAATGCTGTTCGTATTACACAATATAAGTGGACAGTTTCATTTAGCACAGTATTAGTAAATAACTATGCATTTCATTAACTCAGATTGCAAGATTAATTTAGTAGCGTGATAAAATAAACTCAAGCTTAATTTATTTATTTTTTAAACCTGTGCTTTTAAATATAGTTGGTGGAACAAAACCATCGATTTCCGAGAATAATAGATTGCTAAAAATTATTCTGAATTTCAAAATCTGATTTTTTTTTAAATATTATCCTCAAAACAGTAACTTGTAAGAATTATTATGTACCTTACAAATTTGCAATTCTGAACCGATCCGCACCAAATTTGGTGTGCATACCTTTCGAAGAAGCGACACACTAAACTGTCTATTTAATAAATAACTCCAACCATCTGTTCCTCCACTAAAAGAAAGATTTTTCATAGGATTTGGTAAATATTATGTATTTTGAGTGATCTAGCCTTCAGCTGTAGTACATCAAAAATTAGTTTTATCAGACAACTTTACGAATTGCATATCCTTCAATTTCAAAGTCAGTCAATCACAAGTAAAATTAACGTTAATAATTTGGCGGTGGTGATAATTTTCAGGGAGGACGTCATCGAACTAGTATCTAAAAGGGTTTATTAAACCACGTGATTCCTTACAGCAAATAAATCAAATCACTGAAATGTAGTAATTAAATTAATATTACTACAAAAATTTATATTTAGGGTAACGGAATAATATTTTGGATTTTACAAATTATCCACTCAGAGTGGATCTACTCTTAACATAATTCGATGTGGAATTTTTCTCACTGCTGCATTTAATTAAGAATTTCTGGAGTCAATAAGAATTTGTCAATTTTTTAAGGTCATCAGAAAAAAAAATACCTACATTATTTCGCAAAACATTTCTCGCTAAAATATTGCTGTTACTACAAATTATTTTTAGAATATCAATTAATTAATTTTGAAAATGGTTACAAATCGAAATAAAAAAAAAAAAAGTTTTCAAGTAAAATGCCAAATTATTAGAGAAAATTTACTCATATCTCTATGAAAACTACTCAATATCGCCTTATTATTTTTGATGAAAATGATGCTAAATTATTTTAAATAATATCTACTACTGGCTAATTAGCTAATTAGCATTTCCAAAAGATAGTAGTTATACTAATATTGGTACCAAAATACCTACCATAGGTACTGTGTAAATAGTTTTTTATAACCTACCGAAAGAGTTTATTACAGGCGAATATTGTTGATTGCATTATGCCAAATAAAACTGGATATAATAAATTTTTATTTTGATAGAATGAACTAAATCTAATATCAAAAGGCCTCCGGAGAAGATGACATAATACTAATAATAGTTATAAGAAAAATTAGTGGACCTAATTAATGTCTTTCTAATAATTATCTTGTATTGTATTTGCGTTGAATCTCTTTCTTTCTCTTGTCGTAATTTCTTTCAGCATTTCTTTGAACATTTCTTACCCATGTAGTAAATGGTGACTGGTGCAGGTTAAATCTGTCGAGTTACAACGTCCTCCATGTTCCCATAACAAATCAATACCTCTGGGGGTACTGATCCAGGAGTTTCCTTGTCTTTTGAATTGGTTCAAAATTACAAGGCTACGGAGTTGAACATTAGTGGTCGTAAACCCAAAAATTGGGTCGGTTGCTCAACGACGGATTTAAAATAAATTAAAATACTTACCCAAAAGAATGCCAAACTAGAAATGAGAACGAGGCAGAGGAGCTTCATATTTTATGGTATATGATCGACTTCTTCAATGGTTGGTAATACTTCTGCAATTGTTTCCCTTTTATATACTTCCGCTGAAATATAAAAATAAATGTGATGTTTAATCATATTGTCTCGTTTTCGTTTATAGAAATGTCCATAATACTCTAAAAAGACCTAAGATAATACATCAAATAAAGTGAATATACAATTAAGATTATGCATTCAGATAAAGCTGCACTCGATAAATTAATTTTACCATTTCTTTAAATTCGTGATCCGAAGATCTTAGAAAGAAATTCTTTATTTCAGTTGCTGTAAGATTTAGGTCGAGCATGAATTTCAATTTTGGAATCCAAATAACTCTTTATTTTATGGGAACAAATATTTGAAAAATAATTAAGAATTCAAATGCATTTACATACAGTTAACAAATTACCCACGATGAAAAAATACGAATATAAAATTTAGTAATTATGATAAAAATTTATAGAGCTGTACAAAAGTTATATAAAATTATGTAAAATTTTTTTAAAAATTTGTATATTAAATTAATAAATAAATTTATAACTGAACTTCTCCCAACTCTCAATAAATTAAATAATAAAAATTAATAATTAATAAATATTATGAATTTTATCATTTGAATAATATTTCAATTTATTTACAAAAAATTTTGATAAGCAGTAAATTGTTACAATAGAAAAATAAACATTGGTCGAAGACTTGGGCTGCTTTCCTGTTAAAACTATTAGGAAAATATTATCCAGATTGAAATTTCTCTGCTTAATATGTGAATCAGAAAGAAATCCGTCAAAAATATATGAAGGCATTTTTATTCGGAGAAAGTTTTTTTTTTACTCTGTCAGTAACTTAAAATACTGTCACCTGAAATTAAACAGCGTATAGTAGGGGTTAGACCCTCAGAATTACTCCGTATAGTGGAAAGAGGCTTTATATATATATATATATATATATATATATATATATATATATATATATATATATTATATTTCAAAGTAGAAAAATGGGTAATATATGAATAATATATTCTAAATATTATCTTGGGTATAAGTATGTGTTAAACAATTACGAATAATTACTATTACGAAATGAATATTTCCTTAAAATCAATTGAACTACTATAATGATTTTAGTTTATTTTCCTTTTCTACAAACATTTTCTATTGCGCATGCGCAGAAAAGATCTAAATGATTTTATTGTAGGTATAGGAAGGTAGAGGAAATAGTAAATATGCACTGGTATAAGGGAAATATTTGAAAATGTTCGTATAGGGAGTGAATGTCGTAAACTACTTTTTGCAAATAATTCGAAGAAACTGGAGTGGTAAGATATATTACCTGATAAAAAAAAAAATAAAAAAAAAAACTTCATTAGCTTTGGAAATATACAAATATGAAATAACATTGGACATGTTTTAAGCGTATCAAAAATATGCACCCATTTTCAAGAGGTGAATGTAAAGAAACAAAAATGTTTTGAAAAATAAAGGGAAAGATGCCAACAAAAATAGAAAAATAAAAGTGAGAAACAAAACTAGAAAAACCACTGAAGTCAAGGGAGAAAAAAGATGGAAAAAAGAAAAAAAATGCCTCTCGCTTACTGATAACCGTGGAATTAACCTTTCTATAGTTGATTCAGCTCCTGCTAAATTCACTAGACCCCATTCACCCCCTTTTCTTCTAATCTTTACAGAGAACTTGTTTCGTTACCGTTGTTTTTCAACGGTTTGTTATAAAATTGTCAATAACCTCTCACACATAGTTTTTAAAATCATTTTCATACCTGCTATCAAAATCAAATATAACACTCTCAAAGATCCTATTAGCTTTGATAACAGCAGGGGCATTTGATACATTCTTTGTCGGTGTGACCATATCTACATCGGGCAAACAAAACGCGCTTTAAAATTTAATTTTAAAGAACACGATAGATATGTCCGTTTTCAAGAATTCGAGAAATCTTCGGTTACTTCAGATTTTTTGAACCTTAGTCATATATTCAATTTCGTTAATGCTAATATTGTAACTCCTCTTTTTATTCAGCTGCCCTTGGTGCCCTGGAATCTTGTTTTATCCATTTGGATGCTAATTCCCTTTGTAACGACATTAGTTTCTCCTAACTCTCCATATCGCGTGGAAATGCATCTTACCCTAATTTGTTTCACGGTATTGTTATTTTTCTTGTTCTGTTTTTTTTTCTTTTTTCCTCTGTATGTTTCTGTGCTTCTCAAGCTATGTTTTTCTCCTTCATTTTTAAATTTTTAAACTTTTATTTTTAAACCTTTTGTTACCTACATAACATTTCAAATCATTTTTTTTCCTTATATCCACATCTTACAAGTCGTGAAAATGTGTGCCTATTTCTGAAACATGTCGACTTTTATTTCATATTTGTATATTTTTGAAGCGAATGAAATTTTCAATTAGGAAATACTTTTCAATATGTCGGAATTTTGCACAACTATTTTTTTTAATTAGTTACAACTATATGTGACAAAAAATGCATTCCTTTATTATGCTGAATTTACATTTTGTTGAAAATCTGCACAAATTTGGACAATCTCAGTGGAGTCTTGAAAGCCCACTCAGTTTCAGATCGATGGTTATCAGTTGGTAACTGTGCGCAATGCTAACCCCATCGTCATAATCGAACCGTTGTTCACAAAAATATGAAGCTACGACATTTTTGCCCTAAAACGAGCTGTTGCGGGAAGCTAACATTCTTTTACATTCGGGAAAAAAACACTACAAAACAACATTTAATTATTTTCTGTTATTTTTTATTTCCTCAATCTGGTACAAAAATGAACAATACCAATTTTAAAAGATACGCTTGATGTGTATCTTTTAAAATCTCTTAAAACTTGCTTTTGCATCTTTTAAAACTACAAAACAGCATTTGATTTTTTTTTATTTCTTCAGTCTGGTGCAAATATGAACAAAACCAAATTTAAAATATACACTGGATGTGTATCTTTTAAAATCTTTTAAAACTTGCTTTTGTATCTTTTAAAAGTACAAAACAGCATTTAATTATTTTCTTCTAGTTTTTATTTCTGCAGTCTGGTACAAATATAAACAATACCAATTTTAAAAGATAGACTGGATGTGGTCCCTTTTATATATTTATTCAGTTAAAAATAAGTAAATTTTACTTCACAAATAATTTAATTTTTTCCAATGTCGCAGTCCCTATTGGAATATTTTTAAAGTCTTATTTCCCATTTATTCATTTTTCGAAAACTTAACTTTTTCTTAATATTTTCTGCTATTAAAAAAGTTATTGTGCTAAAAACCAAATATTTCAATTTGAAAAGAGAGAGAATTATTTTGGAGGAAAATTTGTTTTGATAATCTAGAATAGATTCTATATCTCCACATAGTTTAATATTAATTATCATATTATATATACTTAATAGCCACATGATTTAAAGATATAGTTTTAGCTTAGTAATAAGATATTTGTTTATTTTCAATTTAATGCCAATTATCTAATTATACATAATTTAATAATCATGTCAAATTTTAGTTTTAATTTTAGAGATTTGTTCGATAAAATTAAACAAAATTTCAAAATTGTTTAAAGAATACCCATCAAATTTAGTTTAATTCATTTTTTCTATGATTTAAAAACAGTTCTTGGAAAATTATTTACCCTCCGCGTAGAGTTTTTTTACAATACGCTTTACGAACAATTGCACAGGTATCTAAAATTTGACAACATTCATCTTCTGCACATTCAGCTGACCTTCCGCACCTCTTCATCTGTCCTTCAGCAATCTGGGATACAAATATATGTATAATATAGGAATATAGAGAATAACAGGTAACTAGGAAAGAACAGGTTTCCCAAAAATTGCACCACGTTTAAACATAAATATGAAAATAGAACGCCAGGAGGGAGGAGAAATGTCAAGTTCCTTACATTCTTATCAAGAAACCATATGTATTCTCCCCAATTTCAAAATAAATTATGAAATATTTTAACAGATGGAGCTGATGTCTGAAAAATAATGACTAAGTACTCAACCTAACCACTTTTTGTGGCAGTAACCTAACACGGTCAGAGAACAAAATACCGGTCAATTAACGAACTGTTTTGGAGAAAACATTAATACGTAAGTTCAACTTCCCATCTCTTAAAATGACTCATATATCGAGACGCGAATCCTATTTTCCATTTGCCACAATCAATTAAGTTTAAACGCTATTACGTGTCCTAGGATTAACCAGCTTCTTGCATTTCAACTTACAATTTATCAACATGGAAGCTAAAAATAATGAATTTCATAAGCAACTTATCTCTAAGAAAAACAGACTTAATAGAGAAAAATATATCTTACTCAAGTTTATATTACAGAAAGTTAGAGCAGCTGCTTTTTCAAAGTTGACCTAAGGAAATTGATATATCAATTCGATAGAAATTCGATTGGTCACAGATTTTCTAAGAGATAACATGTTCGTGCAATATTAAATGCATCGTATTATATTCAATGGTTTTCAACTTAAAAATTAGAAAGGATTTTCCAGAAATATTTATTGAAATTCTAATTTTTATAATTATTTCAAATATGTGTTTCCATATCTTGTTTTCCCTATAGTTTTTACTTCATCAGTTCTCGAAATTTATTACTATTTCGAAATACTGTAAATAAAATTACAAAATATTTTCTGAATGTTGAGATTTTTTTTTTTTAATTTTAAAGATTTTTACATGAAATTTATAAGAAAAAATATTTGAATCTGATTTCTAAAATTTTTTCATGTGAGATGAGAAGTTATTAGTTTAAAAAGAAATTTTAGCTGAAGAATTTTTAGTCTTAAAATATCAGACAAAAAAAAACTTTAAATGTTTCATTTAGCATTACATTTAGCTCATTTTTAAGTTGTTAATAAAATGAAGTTGAGAAGGGTATATCCTTAGATTTAATATATTTTAACTGCATTGAAAGTGATGATAATGGATACATTTAAAGTTTGCTAATAATATATAAAGTTGAAACTGGTATATCCTTAGATTTAATATATTTTAACTGCATTGAAAAAGTAATGATAATGGATACATTTTAAATTTGCTAATAATATTTGAAATTGCGACTGGTATATCCTTTGATTTAATATATTTTAACGGCGTTGAAAGTAATGATAATGGATACATTTAAAATTTGCTAATATCTTATAAACATTTCTGTAATTTTTTGCTTGATTTAAATTGAATTTCGTTTTCTTTTACAACCAAAACTGTTTTTATGTATGCAACTTAAGCGAGTGAAAGTTAAAGATATACTTAAAAATTCAATATCGACTTTTATCTCTAACTGGCGCAATTGAAATTTATTACACAATTAAACAATTAGCCTTTTATGATCAGATGTAAATTTGGAATTTTGTGTTGGTAATCTCATAGTTTAATGTTATTAAAAAATTTATCTGGTTAGGGTAACTAGGATTATAATTTTGTGAAAGTAGTTTTTTTCTCTCTCGGCTCATGCAGCTCTCCCGGCATTTCACAAAACAGCAATGAATCAAATAGTGGTATCCCGTTCAACGAATTCTATCACAGATATAATTCTGGTCGGGAGTACTGTAGTGTTTCAACCACTACAAAAATATAATTCCAACTCACATGTATATAAGACATGTTAACTCGCTTCTATGGTGGGGTTCCTTTTCATAGATGAAGGTTGACATTGACGATAACAACTTTCCTCACACATATTTAATCAAATTCTCCAAAGCAGTGGTGTCGACAGGCAAATACGCTACTCTGTCGTGTCATTCATTCAAAAGATAGTGGGTATCTTTTATTTGATCATGTTATTCTTGATAATGTCAGTGGTAGTTTAATGAAACTCCGTGTTCCGTTTTTATTAAAACCTCGGATTTTCCTCTTTAATATCTCTTCATTATATATGAAAATTACTCATATTCTAATAATTCACGTTCTGATAAAGAGTGTTAAAGGACTTGTTACTCCGACAAATATCTCGAAGATAACGAGAATTATAAGAATCAGAAATTATGTACTGAGGATTGATCACTTGAGAATCGAAAGTCATCATCCCTTGATCACTTTCACAATTTATTGACTTGCTCACAGAAATGGGCTTAACTTGCAAGCAAAAGACATTATACAAGCCATAAAGTATAAGAACCGAAGATATGTCAAATATTTGTATTTTTAATGGTTTTAATGCCATTCTGTTGACATTAAAAAATTTTTCAACTTAATTTTGATTGTTTTTAATATTGATTATTGATTTTTTTCATCTTTAGGATCTTTTTATAAAGGTAAGGAATATTCTTTCTGCATTATTACATAACATGACAAATGTTAACAAGACTGTACATTGATTTAATGAATAAAAAATGACAAATATATCGCAACAAATCTATTTTAACTTTTTACAGTTTAAAAAAAATCCCAGATACAAATTTCAAAGGATGATTTGTGAAAGCCGCTTTTCATGTTCATTATTTTACATATTTATTGTGAAGAAGTAATGGTAAAAACAAATTTTAATTTAAAAAATCAAAAAACAAATGACAACTTTTAATTTCGATCAATTAATTTCTCTCGACAATATTTTAAATGAAAAGACTTAAAAATGTCCATTTTAAGTCAATGATTGTTCTCAAATCAACATTTTAAAGTTTTAATCAGTTAAATTATCGACAGGGCAAGAAATTGTGAGGGATCATAGAAAATTTTAATATTCTATTACGCTTTGATGGGATATTCTATGACAAGAAAATTGTGAATTTAGACAAAATGAATGAAGCATTTTTTGTCAAAAAATTAATTTGGAAGAGAATCATGTATCAACGAAGAATGTCCTACACCAAACACTTCAAGTGGGTAATATATCAGGTAAGGTGCTACCAGAGAGCATTAACAGCATTATGCCCGGAAGGTTTGACTCAGAAAGTATAGCCATTGCATTACGGGTCTCTGTAAGAAGATCATTTCCGAATGCTTTTAAAGCATGTATTGAGTCGGTTACATGTAATTTTCAAGGTATAATAGTCATACTTACAATACAGCAGGATAAAATTCGACTGAACAGTAAATTTCAAAGTCTATATAAGTAATTTATCCAAAACAAATTTTTAATCAAACTCAACATCTTCTAGTTAGAATTTATAACATTTTTAATTGTATAATGTATATGTAATAAAAATGCTAACATAACCTAGGAAAAAATGTTTTCAATTCTCTCTTCATTTTGAGACAGAAGCAATATTTTTGCACTAAAAAGCCAAGATTTAAATGGCTTTAAAAATGAAAAATGAAGTCTATTACGAGACAACGAAAGCCGTAGAACTTTTTTTTCGTATCACAAGATGAGAGTTATTTTAATTCTTTTCTTTCAATTTTAACAACAAAAATTGAAAAACTGATGCTAAATATGTGTCTATCTCCTCGCATTTCAAAACTTATATATAAAAAATAAAAATAAAAAATTTAACCTTTTCAGATTCAGCAATATTATTTTTTTAATTCAATTTGAAAAGCATAGTTGAAATAAATAAATAAATAAGTTTTTGAGCATAGTTAAACAGAAGCAATCAACCTCCAAAAATTGTTTTTTTTTTTTTTTTTAAGAAACTAAAGACATTTGTAAAATGAACTGAATTCTAATATTTGACAACTAATGTATGTCAGCAACATATTTTTTAAGTACTATAATTATTCTTATTTTTATTCATATTTTAAACAAAAAACAAATCGTTTTTTTGAGAAGTGTAGCTTCTTTTTTTTCAGCGGAAACAAAATTATTTTGGTTCTTTCTACTAGATAATTCTGGTATCTGATTTTTCTAATTTATATTACTATATCAGTTTTAGCATAATTGAAAGCTGAAAATATTTATGCATAATATAGTTTTAATGATATAATGAATTAATAAAAGTGTTTTAACTTTTTTTCTACAGTATTTGCTAATGTGTCATAAGGGTTTGATAGACAAAGGAAAGTAGGAATTTTACTGAAAAAGGCAACTACTTTTTACGTTTATAATTTCACAAAGAAAACTATTTTTATTTTTGGAAAAACTAAATGAAAGTTAACATTTTTTTTAAGGTTCAAATGAGAACAATTATTTTTCCCTTTCTGACATTTTACAACAAATAATTCATAATTTCACAATTTAACTAGTTTTTTTTCAAAAAAAATAAATGAATGTTAGCATTCTATTTGTATGTTTCAAAATAGTACAATTATTTTTCCCTTTTAAAGTTTTTCGATAAATAATTTAAAATTTCACAATTAAACGATTTTTTCTTTGAAAAAACTAAACGTATGTTAGGATTTTATTTGTATGTTTCAAAATGGTACAATTATTTTTCCTTTTCAGACTTTTTACAAAAAAATAATTTATAATTTCACAATTAAACGATTTTTTTTCATTGAAAAAACTAAATGAATGTTACCATTTTATTTGCATGTTTCAAAATAGAACAATTATTTTTCTCTTTCAGAATTTTTGCTATAAATAATTTATAATTTCAAAAAATAATTTTTTTCTTTGAAAAAATTAAACTAATGTCAGCATTTTATTTGTATGCTTCAAAATAATACGAATATTTTTTTCCTTTCAGATTGAAGCCAGAAACCAGAGAATATATCATCAAGTAGAAAACCAGAGAATGTATCATCAAGTTGTAAGTCAAAACATGTAGGAGTAAATTAAAAGAAGAGGAGCTCTAAAGCATTTCACAAAACACAGAATCAATAAAGAAAAATCAAACTATGTGTAAAAAATATTCTTTAATTTTCTAAAGTATTCGCGTTTAAAAAATTTCGAGCATTCGAAAATTTAAGAACATTGACTTCATATAAATCATTGTTTCTCAACGGGGGTGATACCGCCCCTTCTGGGGGTGTTGGAAGTATGCTAAGGGGCGGTGAATTCGTTTTAGGGCGTAGGGGGCGATGGGTTTGTTTTGAGCGGTAGGAGGGCGATGAGCATGTTTTGTTTTTCAATATTTATTTTAAAGCTTATAAATAAAATTATTAAATTAAACTTATTTAATAAGTAAAAATAATTTAAAATTAATGTTAAGGAAAAAAAGATTGAATTAATATAATAAACAAAGATTATCCGATGTACCTTTTCTACCACCTGTAAAACAAACTTATACGGCACCTATTCTCCGATCCGAACCAACACAGCGCAGCGCATAAGTCAGTAGTTTTTAACTTTGATTCATTCGAGCTATTTCGCGAATGGCTCTGAATCATTCAAGTCATTTGGCGGAAGTCGAAGTGCATGAGCTTTCGGTATCAATGTTTGATTTGACCCGTGGTTCTTATGATGATTTTCGTTACCTTTCTTACAGTTTTTTTCCCAGTTTCGATTCGATCTCATTGTTTATTTGGCCAGGTATGTGCGCAAATTAGTTCTTTACCATAAATTATTCATTAATTTGGAGAAATAGTTTATTTTCTTTCATCGCTTATATTTTGTTGCCACCAACAATGTCGGTTAACAAAAAGATGCGTCATCATAACCGTGCCACGTACTTGAAGTTGGGACTAGTTCAATAGCTGCTGAACTCTCAACTGCACCTTTATATTAAAGTTTTATATAATGAGACAATGAAATCTTTCCGTTAACAGCAGCATTTGCAAAAGACTCGTCCTAGAAAACAAAATAAAAATTTTTCATTTTTCACGAACATCAAAGACAAGTTTCTGAAGGCACCTTCGGTCTCAGGGTTGCTAGCAACCTCATCACAAAAATGCAACGATGGTTTGATAACTTCTTACAATATATCAAAATTTATTGCTAATTCTGAGAAAGCTCATACCATCAGCGCTGAGTTGATACTGCCGATTGTCAAGGAAGTTTTAGAAATAGTTTTACTCCATCCAGCCACATCCAATGTAATCAAAAATATCCCATTAAGCAACGATACAGTGCTATGAATGAAATGGTGAGATGGCTGAAGATGTTGAAGTTTCTTTATGCAAACTTTTGATATCCAACGAATTTTCCCTTCAAGTTGATGAATCAAACTTGCCATGCAATGTAGGCTTTACTGTAGACGTTGGTCGAGTTTGTAAAGGTAGGAAAAAGTATTCAAGAGATGCTTTTTGTAAGAAGCTTGATTGTAGATACCAAAGGTGAATCCAGTTTTAATACAGACCAAGATTATTTTACAGCGAAAAACTCTGCTCTTTCCAATATCATGTCGATTGGCACTGATGGAGCTCCTGCGATGGTCGACATCGTGGGTTTATCGGCCCTTATCAAAAGGGAAATACCACATAATTTAACTGTTCACTGCGTGATTCCCAGACCCTCATTTAGCAGGAAAAAATCTCAGCGGTCATTTGCATCTGTTATTGCAATATATCATATTTGCTGTGAACAAAATTCACAGTAATGCTTTCAACGATTGATTATTCAGACAGCTGCGTATGATGAGGAATTCTATCACTTGCTACTGCACATCGATATTCTCTGACTTTCCAAAGTCGCCTGTCTCAATAGGTTTTGGAATCTTTTCGACTCTGTGCTTGAGTTTCTCTAAAACAGAGATGTAGCTCTGAGAGACAGATTGGTAGAATTTAAGAAAGACTTTGGCGGATTTATTTGTAAAATTTAATGGCATTAATTTACAACTTCAAGGCGACGAGTTCAATTTTATCCCTACAAAATCTCATTCCTGCCTTTCTGAAAAAATTCATTTCGTGGCAGCAGATTCACCCTGCAGGTGAAATTCGCCCTGATGATGAACAATAATATTGTCAATACCTTGACTCTTTGCGCGTGGACTTTTCTGACCGTTTTAAAGATGTTTTGTTACCTTGAAGACTCTCAATGGGTTATTGGGTTTTGAACCCTTTTGTGAATATTGAAACAGCAGAGGTTCAGATTTATGAGTAATTGGTCGAATTTTCAACTAATGAAATATTGAAGTGGTGATTGTCTCACAAAATTTTAGATCTAAGGTAACATCAGTCGCCTCTACCCTGGACTGCGGACTATCGTTAAAAAAAATTTTGTTTCGTGGATACTACTTTTTAGTGTAAAAAAATTATTTTGTGTGTATTTTTAATTATCTAATTAAGAATAAAATATTCCTTTTAAGCATAGGTTTCTTTGCTATATTTTTTTCATTACCGTATTTATTTTAATTATAAAAAATAGACTGCGATTACCTTCAATGAGAATTTAGACTTTGCCCAGAGACCGTGAAAATTAGATTCAGACGGTAAAAATTAAATTTTTTTAAAGTTTTTATTCAAATTATTTATGTGTTTTAATTATAACACCTTAATTTTAAATATTTATGAGCAAGTGTAATATTTTCATTATTATAAGCTCAAAGATTATTATTTTTTTTTAGTAATTAACATTTAAGATTTTTCTTTCCTAGTAATAATATATACAAAAAAAATTGCTATTACAGTTATAAATAAGAAAGTATATTAAAATTGGGCATCCCAATTAATAAAATATAAGGACACTTTTATAGTGAAAAATTATTATCGGGCAATATGTTACTATAAAATTGTTCTTATATGCTTTCATTTATTTAACAGCGAAAATTAAAAACTAAAATTAGGAAATTATAAGCAAACGATGACGACAACATTGAGATGTTTTTTTTTGACTTTAAAAAGATTTTTTTAATACTATAAGGAATAACAAAAAAATATATTAATACTATATTTTTGAACAGAAATAATTTCCCAGCAGTGTAAAGTTTGACAGCTATTATCAGAAAAGTGTTGAACATTCAACTCATTTTTTACTGAAAGCAGCAAAGTTTTCTTAACCTCTAGCTCTGATTTTTGAGATCTGTGTGCGGCGTGACGTCATGAGGTGGGAAAGCGTAGCTGCAGCTTTGCGTACGGAATGAGCCAACCCTTCTATATCTTATCTTTAGCCCTGATATATTAATAAACTAGCAACGAGTTATCTATAAAAGCTAAATAGTTGAATAATATGTGTCTCTTATAATACAAGATGTTCTGTTAAAACTTACATTAGAAATTAAAATTTTGTCCGTTAGAAATATACAGCGATAATTCGGGGAAAAAGTGCTCGTCATACCAATAAAAATGAATCCATTTATTTAATTTTGACAAGCAATATTTTTGTCAAAAATGTGTGTATTTCCAAATAATTTCAACAA
The DNA here is from genome assembly GCA_949128135.1 of Parasteatoda lunata. Taxonomy (NCBI): domain Eukaryota; kingdom Metazoa; phylum Arthropoda; class Arachnida; order Araneae; family Theridiidae; genus Parasteatoda; species Parasteatoda lunata. Next base: position 104,920,003 of record OX421970.1, read on the forward strand.
TTTATTTAATGTTACTAAACCAAACATTTTTTGCACGAAAATTATGTTTTGGAATTTAAGTTTCAAAATGTAAAACTCTGCTTCATTTAATTTAAATATAGTTAGCATAGAAAAATTTCTTGAATTTTATTATTCCTTTGATTTTGAATGAAAATCATTTTTTCCCCTTTTTGGAATTTTTCCATAAACTCATATGAATCAATTTTTAAATGTAACTTTTGCACTCTATCTTTGATTAGTAAAAAATCAACGACAAATTAGAAAATCGTTATTATTTAAAATTCAAAAATATTTTTTTTAATTTTATAAAAAGGAATTATAATTTTGAATTTACTGGATTTTAAGGGATTACATATATAAGAATACAAAATTTTTATTTTTTTTTTAAATATTTCTTTAAAACAAAATTATATTGCTATCGAATTTGTTCAACAAATTAATTTATTGCTAAAAATTCCGGAAGTATAAAAAAAAACATAATTTCTGAAGATTCCCTAGTTTTAAAATTAACGTAATTTAGTCTTTTTATATGCAAGCCTTTAATTTTGATTTCTGGATATTTTCAACCTGCACTATTTCATTGAATTTTGTAACATTTTCCTGCATTTTAAAATTTTTACATTTAAATTAAAATTTATTTTATTTTAAAAGAATTTTTTCTTACATTTTTTGATGAAATTTGAGATTATTTTTAATTTTAAAATTCCACGAAATGTATTTTAAAGTCATTACTTTTTTCAGTTTCTACTTGCAATTGTACTTACACTTTTTCTCATAACTTTCTGAAAGTAACTTTCCCATCAATGATAACGAAACAGATTGGTGAGTGTTCCACAATTGATAATTTTATTAACACGTGGTCCAGTTTGAATATTATAGGTCAATATTAGGGGAGATATAGAACCACCATAATATTCAAATTGGTCCACGTATTATATTACCGGGTAATAGTGTACTCCATAAAAGGAAATAATTATAGGCTTATTAGGGGGGAACACAATAACGTGGTCCTATAGGTTATATATGTATAATAGTATAATTATATTTGTACAATGCAAGTATATATGTATAATAGTGTGTTGAATAGCGTTAAAATGAAGAAATTCGAAGTCAATACTCTGTATTACAATATGGTTCTATATCTCCCCTAATATTGACCTATAATATTCAAACTGGACCACGTGTTATATTACAGAATACTTGTGTACCCCTCTAGAAGAAATAATTATAGGCTTATTAGGGGTTATACAATGTGGTCCTATAGTTTACTATATATGAATATATACAATAAACTTAAAATGGGGAGATTAAAATTTAATTTTATGCATTGCAACATGGCCCTATATCTCCCCTATATATTGACCCTAATTATTCAAATTGGACCTCGTATTATATTACCGGGTACAAGTATACGCCACCGGAAGAAATTTCTCGAGATTTTTTTCTTCAGAGCAAACTATTGTATAAAGAATATCTTTTTTTTCGATGCTGTTTTCAAGTGAGATTTAAATTGTCTATTGTAACAAAAAACCAAGAGCGTAAATTTTCAAAGGAAGTCACAATTGACAATCGAATAAAAAAAAAAAACTTTTGGTACAAATATTCAACGAAATCAAATATTTGACCAAAATAAGATTAGATTCATTCATTTTAATTATTCAACTTGACCTGTGGGACAAGATAGATTAAATTAGATCTTTCTACTCGAGGGTGTCTGTCTTTCCAGCACTACAAATCACTTACGACTGGGAATGCTAGCATTTTTATACTGTAAAATTTAGTGATAAATTTATTTATGGTCTCTGTGTGTTATATGGTGACAGGAAAAATTTAGAGTTTTATCTTGTTAACTCTTACATGTTGCGTTCTATTTTTATTGAAGAAAAAGCCTATACTGTAAACGATAAAATTAAGAGCTGAAATCGCAACTTGTAAACGCGCTTTCCCTTTAAACTATTTCCAAAAATACAACCTGATGCATATAAGTGGGTGCTTTTAATTAAATGTAAAAGTTTAAAAAAAAACATTCCTGTACTTATCCCAACGGCTCACTTTGGGGTGTTGTGTTGTTTTCGTGTCCATAGATCTTCAGAAAAAATCAAAGGTCTGGCCTATTGCGGTTGCTAGCTTCTTTGCCTCTTGACTGCAGAGAACAGCTCTTATATTGTTATCAATTGGTATCCATCCCACTTTTAAAACATGTGTGGTGAGGGTGGAGCACTCAAAAATGTGTTTTGCTGCCAACATGACACCCGGGCAGTTCCTGCAGGGAGCGTATGTCCTGGTCTTTTTCATCCCTCTGAAATGATTGGTTCTAAGTCTTGCTATTACCGATGTCAAGGTTCTAGGGCAGTTGAAGACAGTGATAAGTGGCTTCTTAAAGGTGTGAGGTAGAAGTCTGTATTTGGCCGTCACTCTGGGATCGTCCGTATAAATTCTTAACCATTCCTCCTCCAGGGGAAAATATTCCATTGTTTCGAGAGAGAGCTCTTAAAACTGCATCACTAATCTCCAACTTTGAGACATCCATGATCAGATCGAGTGTGGATAGAAAATGCTTTGTCAAGAGTCTTTCAGAGAAGAATCCAGTCTCAAAATATAAATTCAACTTAGATATAATATTGGCAACTCCCTGGATATACCATTTTGTGTTTTCCCGTTCCTTTTGCAAACTAGAGAATCCCGATTCCACAAGGACAAGCAACCAGGAATGGAAAATAAAATAAATATTTAAAAACATATACCTGGACTGATGTATTGCATTCTATGTGACTATTTGTAGCAAATAAAATAGAGAAATTTTTAGTCGTTCATAGATAGTGTTGCATTCTAAGTGACTATTTGTGGCAAATAGAATAGAGAAATTTCAAATCGTTCATATATAAAGTTAGATCAATCTTTCTGAAAATTGGAAAAAGAAAGTAAAATATAGTTACATTAATCTTGAATTATATCGCATCTGTTAGATGCGATTGACAAAAAGAATTGATAATTTAATTTCAGCAATGCGCGAAATTTTTAAGGAATTGAAACACATTAATTTGTTTTGCGATTAACTTCTAACTTTGACTGAAAGAAAATATATGTTTTGTTCGTTTTCTAATTTTCTGTTAGATATGGTTGAAAATGATATAAAAAAAGGTATTCAGATACCTGGCAGTAAAAATAAAAATTCAAAACAAGACAATGCTCAAGGAAAGAGTCAACACACTGAAATAAAAGGTGATATTTTGGTATTAAAAATAAACTTTGTTGCGGCCGAATAAACTATATAAGTTTTTTGCATACATTTCTTGTACTATTGGTGATGTTTGAGGTATTATGGATATTATAACTTCTAATTTTCTTACATTAGCTCCACTGAAACACTAATGTGTTTCCTAAGTTCAGAAAATGTGTGATCAGATGTTATGCTCAAATATTAAAAAGATAATATTTTAAATATGTTCTGCTTGAATTATTTTTTGCCTCCTTGATAAATCTTTTTTTCCTAATAATGTATATAATAACTAAGTTGAACTATTTTGAAAAAAGACAGTGTAGAAATAAATGAATTTTTCTAAAATCTTTTTCTAGCCCCCTAACATTTTTTTTAAATATCTCGCATTTTTTATTTTTATTAACAGAAATTTTAATTCCTTCTTCAAAATGGCCTCAAATGAAAAAAAAACTGTGTTTATGTTGTTCGCTCTCATGAAAAATCTCTTAGGAGTGTTGACATTTAAACGCCTGCCTGATAAATACATTCTTCGGTTCATTGTGTCGCAGCTGGCACAAAATTTGGCGTAAAACTAGCAAGAACCTTACCATTTAAATTTTGTTCTATCGAAAAAAATAGAAAAAAAGTAGGATAATTAGCGTTTTTCAAATACATTGTTCGATCAGTCTATAATATGAAATAATTATGACATTATAATTGATTTAATTTTTTTAATTAAAAAATAGGAATAAGAAGAAATCGAATAATGGTTGTACATTTTTAAGAGTTCTTAAAAATTCAGATATGTTTTTATAAATTCTGAGCGCGATAAACAAACCAATCTATTTTAAAAAATTTTATATAATTTATATATTTATTTTACTTAAGCCATAAAAAATTCGGTTTTTCCGTCCAACTCTATTTCATAAATTAATTTCAAAAATTTTTATAGATGCAACAAATGACAATTGCTATTAGTCATAAAAAGAATATGAAAGTTTCATGTTATATGGATTGTTATGTCTGTCCTTGAAACTTGTCCCCACATTTTGTAAGTAACAATAAACTAAAAAAGATAATTTGATGAAAAAAATATCAATTTTAGGGCTACGTTTTTAATAATCGTGTTAAAATGTTTAGCAATAAAGTGCTCGGCTTCGTAGTCGCTCATCCAAAACGAGGAATCTATTCCATTCGGAGGATCAAAATTAGGGTGGCATGTCTAAGGATCATCCTCAGGATGTTTTCCAGATGCTCAGATTCGTAGTCGGGTTTCCAAAACGAGAACGCGATTCCCTAGATAGGATCAAAATTGGGATGGCATGTCTACGGATCATGCTCAGGATGTTTTCCTGATCGTTGTTTTCAATAGCATACAATTACTTTGCTAATAAAATGAATTTAAAAATAACGGATAATAACTTTTAGTAATTATATGTAATTGCACTTGAAATTTATTGATAATTTTTTTTTCGTTGTTATAGTATTTGATTGTCTTGTTACTATTAGCCTTATGCGAAAAGAAAAAGATTCCTAATCTGACTTATCTCATAATTTTTATTCCATGTTAATTAGAAAAGAAAAGACACATGAAATCAAGAAAACACATTTTTAAAACATTATTTAATAATTTATTATGCATCAAAATAAACATGTTGTATTTCCCATAACCTCGTGTGCATCATTTTACAGTTCCAACAGAGATATCATTAGAAAATCATTTTCTTAATAATCAAAAATGAATGAAATCCATAACGCAATTGATATTATGTATAGCACTTATTTGATAAAAATTAGGATTTTTTTGGAATAATTTTACTGGAATCAATATCAAAATAAATTATTTTCCTGTATTAATTTTATGCTTTACAAAACATTCCACACAAATGACCATATAATTTTTCTACTAATTGTTAGAATCTATTTTAATTTCAAATTAAGCAGCAGAACATTATCATATGTAGTTAAGAATTTAAGTAATATAATTTAGTTTAAACTGTATTATAAAAAATTTCTGTACAATATATAAAAAAAAGAATTCGTGAAAAAAAATTAATTTGAAATTAATGTATTATAAAATTATTCTACTCGATAATATTTTATGAGAAAGTATTACTTCAGCGTGCCTTTAGACGCAATAAATTAAGCAGCATAATTTAGATAAAATCAATGTAATTAAATTTTGGAAATTCGAAATTTTAGAAACTCGAGTTTTTTGGACTGATAAAAAAAAATTCTTGAGTCTAACTTGTTATTAAAAAAATCTGATTTTCTGTTGAGTTTTCTTTATAGATTCTGTCTTTTGAGAAGTGCTTTAGTGCTAATTTTTCCTGTTTACTGAGGCAGATGTTACTTGCTTTCTGACTCTTGACAAGTTCCAGAACTCTGAAAGAGGACAAAAATTGTGCTATTTAGAACCATACAAATAAAATACATTTAGTTTACTTCCGATTAAGTTACTTTTAGTTTTTTAACAAAAAAAAACCTCAAAAAATGAAAATTACAAGAAATTTCACTATTTTGTGCAAAACTATTGATAAGTTTTTTTTTTTTTTTTTAAATTTAAATTTTTGAAATTAATTGTTTATTTTCAGGAAACCACATGAGAAAAAATTAAAATATACTCAATGTGATATTTAATTAGTGAATCTTAGAAAAATGGTCTATTACACATGAATTATCTACTCCCTTAATTTTCTCATTATTAAAATCATAAGTATATGTATTTTCCAATTTTTTACATGACAGTTTTAAAAAATATAACACATTAGAATAATTTTATTGATAAATATCAAATAGGTGTCATATTTTGTGCATTACTTCAATGTTTATGTAAATGTTAACAACAGCCACTTTTCATATTTGAATAAGCAATAAGTGTTTGCGTTTCTTACCTGGGATTTAACGGTGCCCGAATTCTGAAAAAGACATAGTTCATTTTAATCTAACAGAACAATATTTAAAAGACAAAAGAATGGCATTAAAGCTTTAAAAAAATGTATAAAAATTAAAATTTCCTTAACAAATATAATCGTGAAGACAGCTCAAGAAATTTTATTCCAAATTAATGGAAAATGAATTTGAAAAGTATCAAAATGTGACAAAAGAGATGTCTTAGAGAATTCAAAAAGAAATTAACACCTAGATGACAGTGAAGTATTCAGTACAAACTCTTTTGTTATCAACAAGAATAACGTATTTTTTTGAACAATAAATTTAAGATATTGGGACAATAAATATCACTATTAAACTGAGACAGGCTTCGTGTGGTCTTAGAAAGTAGTAAAATTACTGCACTGTACCATAAAATAGTACAATACACTTCTTACTCTAAATATCTCCACGAAAAAAATATTTCTTGAGCAGAAAGTGTGTGTTGTCATCAGTAGAAAAGTTTCCTGGGAGCAAATAACAACCGTAAAAATACAAAGGCATGCGTTAACTTTCTTTTCGAACACTCCAGATCATAGTATAGTCCAGCTGAACTGGTGTAGGTAACATCTTCATTAGTCAAAAACGCAGTGAACTTAAATTGTCTTAAATAAAGTATCCCGATTCAGTCAAAACAGTGATTCTCTACGTTTTCCAAAGTGGAGAGAAAAAAGGAACAGGTATAGTTTGTCTAAAATAAGTGCTCCCCTAGACATTCGTCTGGACCTGTGGTGGTGACTATGGTAACGAGGTAAGACTATTTCAAGTAGGGGTGAGGGGTCACTGTTTTGGAGTGATTTCGGCTCAGGTCGGCAAAAAAAAGGGAATGTCTCCCTTCGGTCTATTGTGTTAGTCCTAGAGCGAATCATCCTCCCCAAAATGAGCTATTCTTGTTTCCGTAGCACCAAACGGTCTCAGACTTCGTGGCGGGTGGATTTCTTAGCTTAGACCAGCTATATGTTCCCTCCATCAACATCTTGAAGTGCTGTATGCGTCGAGGTTTCGTAGTTTGGCTTAACGTCATAAATTGGAGACACAGACCTGTACATCTCTCAGGAAATAGTTCTTGTTTCTCTGACGTATAGGGGTGAGATCTTAGAGCTCTAGGTCAGAATATTCAGACACATTGTTGGTTCCAATATTATTTTTGAGTTTGACTAATCGTGTTTATACAGATCTTATCTTGTCGCATGTAAATATTATGAAGATGAAGAGATCTACCAGTTTCTCAATCACAAGATTTTCATACATCAGTTTTTCTTCACGGAATTGTTTCTTTACAGCAATTGCAACTCGTGATCTCTTCCATAAACCCCATTCGCACTAATAACTGCCATAATGGAGAAGTGAGATTAATTTCCTTAACATTTTTGTCTTATTTGTAAATTACATGAGAGTGTGATATTTGCAGCACCACCATCAATGATAGAATACAACTGTAACACTGTAAAAAATATCAGGATAAAATTAAGATAAAAAAAAACGTGCTGTCCGTAAAATCCATTCTAAATCTAGCATTTTTTTTACCGTGAAATTTTTATCGTTATTTAAACAGTAATACTAATTTAATTACAGAGATCAAGTAAATATTGCAGTAAAAATTACGGTTTATTAGATTTTTTGTTTCTTAATACTTCACATTAACGTGAATTACACAACTCAGTGCCAAAACTTTTTACCGAAATCCAATCTGGAATTTTTTGCAGTGAACTGTTTCCTCTAAAAAGTCCGATATATCGTCTAATTTTTTTCAATCTGTTGTTACCTCTATTAAATCTTGTTTTTGAGTATGCATCATCGTTTTCATCATACTTTGTGTTTTCATGAAAAAAAATCAACTGGATTTTGTTGACTATTTTTTTAGTTGTTTGAAGAAATGCGTCGATCCAAAATCTTTGAGCGTTAGTCTATTATAGAACAAAAAATAAGATTTATTCTAATATTAAAGATTTAATTTTGGTGAAATTGTTTAATTGTTTGCGTGTTTTCATGATCAGCAATATCAATTGATTAGATTTATGGTTTCGTTGAAAGCAGAAATGTGATTTGTGTATTTCAACTGCAAATAGTAAATTTTGACTGTACTGGGTCCATCTCACATGAATAGATAAATTTATAGCCTCTAGTGTTAATTATGCTTCTTTTATTACTTAATGCGTATTAGTGTGGATGATAGCTTTATAATTTATTTTTACAAATTAAGAAATACAATTAATAATTTTTAACAGTTTGATTTTGTTGCTTTTTTTATTTTAAAAGCGTATTCCTTTCTCTCCATATACCTAAAAGTTGATTTAAAATACTAAATATCATTTCTCAGAAAGTAAGCAATTAGTTAAAAAAATATGTATTTCTTTATTTTAGAAAAAAAGAAAATAGAATTAAGAGAAAAAATTTGAAGTTCAATTTCTAAACCAATGTTAACGGATTTATGCATAAAGCATCTTCCATCTAACGGAAACAAGTCTCAGAGTCTTCATCCGTAGATTGTATTAAGCTTCTAATTGCTAATAATTAATGAATTTTGCTGTCATGACTTTTTAAATGGTTTCAGCAAGAGACGCATAAATAGTGATGGTTAATATGATGTGTATTTTTGTAAAAAAATGATAAATACTACTATAATTCCAATAATAAATAATCAATTAATAAATTGGCTCATTTAATTAATAATTTTATTATAATAATTTTATATATATATATATATATATATATATATATATATATATATATATATATATATATATATATTATATATATATATATATATATATATATATATATATATATATATATGTATATATATATATATATATATATATGTATATATATATATATATATATATATATATATATATATATATATATATATATATGTATATATATATATATATATATATATATATATATACAGCAAAATAAATAAATACAAAAAAAAACAGAAAAAAATTAAGAAAAACAATAAGAATCATTTATTGCGCATAAGCTGCAAGTAAGTAGAACTCATAGGATATGTTCAAAATGAAGATAAAACAAAGGTAAATTACAGAGAAATGGAAAAAAAAGGGGGGGGAATAATAATAATAACAAACGACTGGGGAAAGAAAAATAATTAATTTAAAAAAAAAATTTTTAAAAATACAAAATAAAAAAGAGGAAAAATTTTTTTAAAAAACCGGAAAATAAAAGATATAATCTTTTCATCAGCCCACACGATTATGTCCGAAAAAGAGTGCTTTTTAATATTGTATCAATATAGCCAAAGCAAAATATATCAATACAATAGTGTGAGGAGCACTCAAAAAATTTTTTACAAAAATTACGACAAATAAAATAAAACACAATAAGTAAAAATAACAGGTAAAAAATAAAGGAAGAGCAGGAAAAAAAAAACAAAAAATCTATACAGCGAGTAGAGAAATAAAATAGACTTACATGAACGGGAAATTTTTCAAGAATGATTTAAAATGTTTACGTAACAAGATTGCCAGATTGCAAAATATGAAAACTATGAAAACAAAAGCGCAAATTGAGTGTAACTAGAGGAGTTTAAAGTGCGTTCTTGCTGCATTTCTGAAGTGCGTTTGATTTGTTAGTTACCAAGGATGAGCCAGAAAACGGGTGTGCGCGAGGTAATATTATATTGGATAATTTAAAAAAGTTGACTATAAATAATTTTAGAAAATAAATATTTATTTAGGAAAAAAATAGAAAAGAGAAAGAAGCATGAATTGCCTGTATTGCACATAATTTTATCCCCGGATTTGTCCGAAATGGATTTGCACACGGAAAAATTATATAAATTGATAAAGAAATCTTTTTAGTAAATAATTTTAGCCACGGATTTGCCCGAAATGGATTTGCACTTGGAAAAATTGTATAATTTAACAAAGAAATTTATTACTATATAATTTTACCCACGGAATTGCTCGAAATGGATTTGCACATGGAAAAATATTATAGATTAACAAAGAAATTTTTTAGTAAATAATTTTGACCAAGGATTTGCCCGAAACGGATTTGCACAAGGAAAAATTATACAAATTAAGGAAGAAATTATTAGAAAAAAAATTTTTTGGCCACGGATTTACCCGAAATGGAATTGCACATGGGAAAATTGTATAAATTAACAAAGAAAATTTTTAGTAAATATATTTTCAAAATATGCGATTAACTCAATGATTTTATATAGAATTTTATTACTTTAGTTGGGTATCTATTGTTTTTTATCAAATTTTGAAAGAGTTTATCGATTTGTTTTTTGGATAGATAAATATTACTACATATTCTATTAATTCTATTAATTTCCTTAAAAGTAGTATTTAAATAGATGCTCCTAGAAATATTAGAATTCCAAGTAATTAGTTTATTGATATTAAAATTAGAATCATATCTTTTATCGTATAAATCAACAAAGCATATATTTTCTTCTTTTATAATACCCAAATCCAAAAAAATGAAATTAATATTATCATCATGATTACGAAGCAAGATTAATTCCTCGGGGTAAATATCATTTAATAAAATAGTATAGTCTTGAAAATTAAAGATAATTAAGTAAAAGTAAAAAAGAGTAAAAGATAGTTAAGTAAAGATAATAAGGGGTTTGGTGAGCGCCAGCGAGCAGGGGGCGAAGCCTCCTAGTCATAGTAATAATTCAAAAGGACATCTTTTAGATTAGAAAGGGGAATGCTATTGAAAAGATCCTGGAAATCAAAAGTTGCAATAGAATTAATTTTATTATGTTTAATGAAATCTAATCTTTTTCTTTTTTTTTTTTTTTTTTTTAATTAATTCTTTTTTCTCTCCCCAATTGTTTGTTATTATTATTATTTCTACCCCCTCCCTTTTTTTTCCATTTGTCTGTAATTTACCTTAGTTTTATCTTCATTTTGAATATATATATATATATATATATTTATATAGAATTCCACGTTTAATTTTAGTTTCAAATAATTTGTTCTAAACATAATACATATTCTTACATTGTTATGGTACATATTTAAGAACATTTGTGAACTATGAAACCTGATCACATAAATTTTTCAAATTTAAATCCATATAGTTTCTTTAGATGGAGTGAATCTTTGCATAATAATAAATATTTTATCTTTGCATAATAATAAATATTCATTAGAAATTAGCATTTATTTTTGCAAATAGCTTCAAAAATTTTAATAATTGCAATAAAATAGTTTTGTTTTCGGTGTATTTATAAATGGTATATTCTTTGCGGTATATACTGATTCATTCAAAATTATTATTCCTGTCATGTTTTCATATGAAGAGAAACAAGGACCCGGTAGGCCAAAGTGCTGTGATCTTGACCAGTGAATAGTTAGTTGCAGATATTTGCACGGCTGTCAGACAGGTTTTCTTATATAGGAACAAAATTCTTAATTTTCCATAGTTATTATCATATGCAGCGTACGAAATTCCACCTTTACTCTCTAATCATATGGAGTACATTTCAGAGTCGTATATAAGTATTTTCAGATTCTACGTTGGGTCCTAAGACAAATTTTCAGGATTACAATGCATGTTCACACAGATCTGGTATTGTTGATGATATTCAGAGAATTAAAGGAGCAATCTATATCTAAAAATAATATTCCATGAATCTCCATTTCATTTATTCCATTTTCCAAGCATATTATTCCATTTTTGATTGTCTTACTTAAAGGTTAAAAAACATTTTATAAGAAATAATTAAATAAATTCTTCAAAAATAACAAAAAAATGTTTCTACGTTTCAGAAAATACTTACTAATGGCCCGTGATACTATAAATGAAAATTAAACAATTTTAGTTAAAAAATGTTAGTACACAAATGAATTTTATTCTAATATAATTATTACTGCTACTATATATTTATGAAGTATTTTTTCCCTTAATTTTAAAAATGATATAGTAATACTAAAAGGCTTTCAATCAAATATTATAACTGCGTAGCTTTTAAATATTTCTATATGACTTATTCAAAAATTCATTTTGATAATTAAGAAAAGAATGAGCTTTAAATAGTTAGGGGGTTTTAATATTTTTTAAATCCTTTTTACTTTCTTTTTTCTTTTTTAAAAGTTTAAAACATTTACTGAAAAGTGAAAATTAAATCAATGCTGCAAAAATTACAAAACTTTTTACGTTTAGAAAAAATACTTACGTCGTTATACAGTGAATGAAATTAGCGTAATCTTTAATTAAAAGTTTAATTGCAGAAATGAAATGCAGTTACCAAATGTATTTCAAGCAAGTATTTTTTTGCTTAATATTTTAAGCAGAAACAGTCATGTTTATTAACTTTATATTAAATGTTATTACTGCGTAGTTTTACATTTTTCTGAGACAATCCAATACTCATAATAATGGTTGTTGTAGTTCATTTACGTCGCACTAGAGTTGAAAAATGTGCTATTGGCGACGGTCTGGGAAACATCCCTGAGGATGATCCGAAGACATGCCATCACAATTTTGATCCTCTGCAGAGGGAATGGCACACCCGCTTCGGTAGCCCGACGATCTGCATACTAAGTTGAGCACTTTACGGTAGAACAGTTTAACGACCCACCTACCTGCACACTCACCGCAACCAGTGATGTTTGACTTCGATGATCTACTGGGAACCGTGTCTTAACAATCAGTCCACTACGAAACTCCATATTAACGGAGAAAAATACAAAAAGAGTACCCTTAAATCAACAAGCAGTTTAGGTAATATTCTTTTCTTCCATAATTTTTATTTTTATTTTGATGTATATCTATGAAGTATTTTTTTACTCAATATTTAAAAATGAAAGAGTAATACAAAAAGACCTTCATCAAACATTACAACTACATAGTTATTAAATATTTCTATATTACATATTCAAATAATCACACTGATAAATATATAAAGAATAAACTTACAATGTCAGATAGTTGGGAGGTTTTTTTTTTTTTTTTTTTTTTCGTAATTTTTATTTTTTTTTCATATTTAAAAGTTAAAAAATATTTCTAAAAAATGAAAATGAAATCAATTCTTCAAAAATTGCCAGAAAAAATGTAAAGTTCTATTTAAGAGAATACTTACAAAATAATCCTATGAAGGAAATTAACACAAGCTTTAGTTAAAAAAAGTTTAATCTTACTGAATGCATTTCTAAAAAGTTTTTTTTTCCTTATTACTTTAACTGGATATAATAAAACATAATAGCAACAAATATAAAACATAACCATTAAACATTATTACTGCCAAGTTTTAGCATTTTTTTATATGACACATTCTATAACCCATACTAATCAAGAGGAATTAAATAAGCTAAAATATTAATCTTCAAATCATTTGCAATTTTTAGGTATTTTAGCTTCCATAATTTTTATTTTTATTTTGATGTATATCTATGAAGTATTTTTTTACTCAATATTTAAAAATGAAAGAGTAATACAAAAAGACCTTCATCAAACATTACAACTACATAGTTATTAAATATTTCTATATAACATATTCAAATAATCACACTGATAAATATATAAAGAATAAACTTACAATGTCAGATAGTTGGGACTTTTTTTTTTTTTTTTTTTTTTCGTAATTTTTATTTTTTTTTCATATTTAAAAGTTAAAAAATATTTCTAAAAAATGAAAATGAAATCAATTCTTCAAAAATTGCTAGAAAAAATGTAAAGTTCTATTTAAGAGAATACTTACAAAATAATCCTATGAAGGAAATTAACACAAGCTTTAGTTAAAAAAAAGTTTAATCTTACTGAATGCATTTCTATAAAGTTTTTTTTTCCTTATTACTTTAACTGGATATAATAAAACATAATAGCAACAAATATAAAACATAACCATTAAACATTATTACTGCCAAGTTTTAGCATTTTTTTATATGACACATTCTATAACCCATACTAATCAAGAGGAATTAAATAAGCTAAAATATTAATCTTCAAATCATTTGCAATTTTTAGGTATTTTAGCTTCCATAATTTTTATTTTCATTTCTTATTTAAAAGTTAATATACATTTTTTTAAAACTAAAATAGCACAAGCTTTAATTAAGAAGGCTTAGTACGGAAATTAATTATTTTTTAATATAAACATTATTGTTACTGGTGTTTATGTTTTAAGTATTGTTTTACTTATAATTTTAAAATAATATAGTAATACAAAAAGACCTTTCCTTAAACATTATTTAACTACGTAGTTTTTAAATATTTCTATATGACACATTCAAATACTACTAGAGAAAAATAATAAAAAAATAGGCTTAAAATTTCAGAGAGTTTGGAATTTTTTATATACTTTTTCAAAATTTTTAATTTTTTTCTTATTTAAAAATTTAAAAGAAAAACATTTTTTAGAAAGTGAAAACTAAACTAATTCTTAAAAACTTACGAAAAAATGGGATATTTAAGGTAAAATAATACTTACACTACCAGGCTGTGAAGGAAATTAACACAATATATAATTTAAAAAGTTACTAAATGTATTTCTAGAAAGCATTTTTTGCTTAATACTTTAAACAGATTATAACTTTCTGATAAGAACTTAAAACAAAATAACTTTCGATTAAATATTTATTTTAACTGCGTAATTTTAATTTCCTCTTATAGCCTATACTCATAGAGCGAAATAGAATAAGTTAAATTTCAATCATCAAATAATTTGCATTTTTAAGATATTTTTCAGCTTCTATAATATTTACATTCTTAACTCATTTACTTATTTAACATTTAAACATTTTCTCTCTATCATATATATATATAGATATATATATATATATATATATATATATATATATATATATATATATATATATAGCAAATCCGTGGCTAAAATTATGTGCAAAACAGGCAATTCATTTTCTTTCTCTTTTCTAATTCAATTTTTTTCTTAAATAAATAATATTTATTTTCAAAAATTATCGTCAACTTCTTTAAATTATCCAGTATGATATTATCTTAAGCACATCCATTTTCTGGCCCATCCTTGGTAACTGACAAATCAAACGCACTTCAGTAATGCAGCAAGAACGCACTTTAAACTCCTCTAGTTACGCTCAATTTGCGCTTTTGTTTTCATATTTAGCAATACGGCAATCTTGTTACAAAAATATTTTAAATCATTCTTGAAAAATTTCCCGTTCATGTAAGTTCATTTTATTTCTCTACTCGCTCTATAGATTTTGTTTTTTTTCTGCTCTTTCTTTATATTTTATATTTTCTGTTTTTACGTGTTATTATTACTTATTGTGTTTAATTCTATTTGTCGTAATTTTTGTAAAAAATGTTTTGAGTGCGCCTCACACTATTGTATTGATATATTTTGCTTTGGCTATATTGATACAATATTAGAAAGCACTCTTTTTTACGGATATAATCGTGTGGGCTGATGAAAAGATTATATCTTTTATTTTCCGGATTTTTGTAAAAACTTTAACATTTTTCTTTTTTTTTTTTTTCTTTTTTTTTTTATTAATTCTTTTTCTTTCCCAAGTTGTTTGTTATTTTATTATTATTATTTTTCTTTTTCCCCATTCTTTCTTTTGTCTGTAATTTTGTCTTTAATTGTTTTATCTTCATTTTGAACTTTTATATATATATATATATATATATATATATATATATATATATATATATATATATATATATATATATATATATATATATATATATATATATATATACTGGGTGTCTCAGTTAAGCGTTTCAGAACTTCTAAGAGGGGTAAGCGGCATCCTGACGACTCGAAATCATGTAGCAATGTGGGGTCGGAAATGCTTTCCTGAAGCGGTGACGTACACAGAAGAATTAAAAAAATAAGAATTAAAAAAAAAAATTTAAAAAGTGAAAACTAAACCAATTCTTAAAATCTTACGAAAAAATGGGAAACTTAAGGTAAGAGAATACTTACAGCAGCAGGCTGTGAAGGAAATTAACACAATATATAATTTAAAAAGTTACTTAATGTATTTCTAGAAAGCATTTTTCTCTTAATACTTTAAACACATAATTAATTTCTGATGAGAACTTAAAACAAAATAACTTTCGACTAAACATTTATTTTAACTGTGTAGTTTCAATTTCTTCTTATAGCCCATACTCATAGAGCGAAATAGAATAAGTTAAATTTTAATCATCAAATCATTTGCAGTTTTAAGGTATTTCAGTTTCTATAATATTTATCATCTTACCTCATTTTCTTATTTAACATTTTAACATTTTAACATTTTTCCCGTTCATATATATATATATATATATATATATATATATATATATATATATATATATATATATATATATATATATATATATATATATATATATCTTTTTATTACTATCAATAAGCCTTAAAGCTTTGAGAGGTTTGAGTTTGAGGAATCGACAACAAATTACGAAAGAAAACAAGTATTTTTAAACACCCTATGCCACAAAATCAAGCAATAATCTTCCAACTTGTATTGATTTATGTGGCTGTTATTTTGAATAACTATTACAAATTCCCTAGTTTAAAAATTTATGTATTATTTTTCTTGCTATAACTTTAAAAATATTCAATAAAATTAAAAAGAAATTGGAGCAATTTTAAATTAATTTCAAAAAGTTTGAAACTATGAAGAATAAGTTATTAAAATCTGTGCTAGATAAGAGTAAATATAGTTTTATATTGCGCATGCGAGTAAAAGAGATTTTTTTTTTCATAATTTTATCAATAAACTTCGTTAGTGAATTGTAATTGGCCATGAATGAAAAAGTCTGATTTAAATAGTTTACAAATTTAACTTCAAGCAATTTTATATGTAAACCTTATACTTTTTAAATGAAATCTCAAATGTTTCACCGATAACAACCAAACTTCATTTTTTAGTATTGCGAATAATCATGTCCTGTAATAACCTGTAACGAAATTTGTGGAAAACCCCTTATCGTTTCTGAGCTTTCTTATTAAAAGCACTGAAAAGTACTGAAAAATGGGTTAAAATAATGCAGGATTTTTGCAGATTTTTAACTGTTCTTGGTAAACTTTTACAATTTGGGCTTCTGTATGTATTCTGTATTAAATTCTGCTGCATCTAGAAGAAGTCGCAACGGGTTAATTTCGTTCAAACAAAGGGGTCAATCTAACTTAAACATATTAATTGATGTATTCAGTACAAAAATTTCTAGTTGGTCTTTAAAAAGTGTTTTTTGTTCAAAATAACATCCAACATAGCTATAGTTTATAAATAAAGAATTATAAAAACATAAGATGAAAGACTCGGGAAAAAGACTAACATACAAATAGCATTTTAAAGATTTACGTGATTTGAAATATTACATGATTTACGTGTGAGAAACTTTACCTGTAATCTAAATTACATGGTTCGTCATGGTTCTTATGATTAAATACGAACATGATTCCTTCCATCATTACTTTCACTAACGATTTCAAGAAATTGGTAGCGTGTAATTTAATATATATTTTTATCTAATTCTATCATTTATTCATCAATCGATTGTAAATTTCAATGAAGTCCAGTGTAGTAGAGTAGAGTATACATGAAATTTTTGATATTTTATTATTTAATTTCTAAAAAATTATAAAAGATTATATTGTTTATTTTTTTACCTCAAATATGATGCCAATTTCTACTCTCATCAAAAATAATATTTTTGTCCTAATGGAAAAAAAACTAACTCAAAATTAGCTTATGTTTTAACGAGAATAATAAATATAAATTAACATTGATTTTAAGATTAAATTTTTCGCACACATTTTGATATAAAAGATGTATTTAAAAAAGTAACCAAAATGTTAAAAAATTAATTGAAAAATATATCAGCAATTACCACATTATCAGGAACGCAAGTAAGACCTTCCTGGCAACCACAGTAATAATAATAGGCCCTGCTTACAAAGGGTGAGCACTTTTCACCTGAAAAATATAAATATATTGCCTAAAACTAATATTTGTATATATTGTTCTGTTTATATAGTACACTATATATGTTTTTGCCACAATCCTATTTCGAGGTAGATCACACACACACGCACGCATCACTATTTGCATTTTAAACGTCCATTGCTAAATATTAATTTTAGACAGTATACTTATTCACAATGTTTTGAACAGCAATAATTTCTTTCACTCTTAAAAACTCGAAACACACAAGTATTTTTCAAAACTCCAATATCTTCGAAAACTATTTCAATTTTAGGTAATTTTTTCTTTTTCTCTGATTTTATTTAAATACTATTAGACTTAAAATTTCATTTACAGTCAGTTGTCGAAAAATATACACGAAGTACGACAGAGTGAACAAAAATTAGCATTAGATAATTTAGTTCAAGTATTTTTAACAACTTATCGCTAGAAGTGCCGTAAGGGTCATTTTTATCGTCTTTTTCCACTTATGTTGTTCTTGAAGATATGCGTGAACTTCAAAGCTCTTTTTTTTTACTGTTTATTAAATTATTTAATAGAATACACATCAAAATTTCATCCTTCCTGTTGATCATTGAAATAAGTAATCACAGAAATACCTAAACCGGCTAAAACAACTGTGACAACTTTTAACATCTATAAGAGAAATGCTCATATTCGAAATTCCATGTTGCTTTAAATTAACTTCGGGATGATAAATTGTAGAACCGAAATCAAGGTTCACCGTGCTACAAAAATCTTCACGCACAATTGTTTACTCAAAATAGTTATACTCCATAAATATTCTTACTTAATTATATTATTATTAGCTTTTTTGAGCTCTCATTCAAACACAAATTCATTATAACTTTTGAGAAAAACCATCTTTATGCTGATGTAAAGAGTAATATTTGTTATAATCATGAAAAAGTACGAAGAGTTGAGGAGCAGTTGTTTCCAAGTAAATCGTACTAAAAATTTATTTTATAATGAGGAAGCGAAATAACTTTGGTTTCAACTGAGATAAAATCCAAAAAAATATTTTTTTAATATCCATCTTTATTTTTGCAAGCTAAAAATTAAATTTTGAGAGTAAACAAAAACAATGATGGATAATCCTGTAGGTTTGTGAGCCAAGTGATCAGGGTGTGGAGACTTCTAGTCTATTTAAAAATTTTAACATTTACCACCTATTTTGATGTTGTGGAAATTATACTTCCTCTGTAATTAGTCTTAAATTTTGATACACCTTCAGTTCAGGGCATAACTAAGAGTAAAAATAGCATATTGAACGTAAAAAAAATAACGTTTTGTAAAGAGTGGAAAACATTTCTGATGTTTTTCAGGTTCTTAACTTATCACTTACGTTTAAAATTCAATTATTCAGAGAATAATTATGCTGTCATTACTATTTTTTAAAGTTTTTTATTACATAACTTTTTATTAAAGACGTTTTTATACGCATGTCAAAAAGAAAGCTAAGAAAGTTATAAAAAAAAATTCTAAAATTTTGATGCTGCACCAAACACCCAAAACTTACATGTCGCATTTGTTGTATGCTTCTGAATGTTTCCTATATATATTTTTTGCTGCAACACAAAACGCCCATAACTTACTAGTAGCCAAACCATGGCACCAAACCATTACTCGATAAAGTTGACCCTATTTTATGAGAATATTTCTCAGACTTGTAAATTTTTTTCTTCATTTTCTACATCACGCAGCTCATAACTAAACTCATTTAAACGATTTTTTGAATGACTCTAAGTGCAATGATAATCGTATGATTGACTAGTCAGAATTGGCCATACGTGGATTTCAAAACTGCAAGCAACTTTTGGCGAGCAATACGCTGCTTGCGCACCCTAATAACACCGATGCAAATTTATTAATGCAAGTTGCAAATTTAGATGCCTCAGAGTTTGCTATTGGTCGAGCGTTATTTCTAACAGAAAACAAACGCCTTCAACCGTTAGCATTTTTTTCGAGCAAGTTGTACGAAACTGAAAAACGCTATAGCACTTATGATAGGGAGTTTTTTACAGATTTTTACAGATCACAAACCGCTCACCTACGCATTTAAGCAGAAGTTAAGATAAGTTTTACCTCAGAAAGCTCATCAATTAGATTTTATATCGCAGTTTACAACAGATATACGACACCTAAATGGTTCTGGCACTATGACTGCAGGTGCGTTATCAAGAATGTCATCTCTAAACATGCCAAAGCCAATTGATCACAGCGAAACAGCCAAAAGCTCGGGGAAATGACGAAAAATTAAATAGTTTAATCAAGAATTCTCAAAATTTATATTTTAAAAAAGTAAATATTCCAGATACGAACTTTATTTTATATTGTGACATTTCTACTAAAAATGTTAGACCTTTCACTCTAAAACAATTTCATCAACATGTATTTCATACTATTCATAACTTATCACACCCCGATATAAAAGCAAGTCATAAATTAATTCATATTAGATTTATTTGCCCTACCTTAAATAGATTGCAATATATGGTCTAGACACTAAATTCCATGTAAAAAATTAAAAATAATTGTGCATACTAAATCTCCTATTTAGTCGAAACGCTTTGACACTATTCATCTTGATATCGTTGGCCCATTACCACCATCAAAAGGATTTTCATACTGCTTGAAAATGATTGACAGATGTACTAGATGGGTGGAATCTATGCTTTCTTTAAACCCTGGATAGCTTGATTTGAATCACCTTGAGTGATAACGAAAGACCAGGTATTAGTTCGTAGGTATACTTTTCAAAGCTGAAGCACATCTCCTGGTCATCGATCCTCACCTTGCCATGCTCAAAGAAATGGGATAATAGAACAATGACACCGACCCATGAAAGATGTACTCAAGGCCTTCACTACAGACCATTGGTCAGACGCCTTACTAGCTATTCTGTCGGGCTTTCGAGCTGTATATAAGGAAGATCTAGAGTCATCATCCGCAGAGCTCGCCTACGGAACAACACTTCGTCTTCCAGGTGAATTTTTTTTATTCTACTCCAATGGACTCCAACCTAATCTAATTTGTTGAGGATTAAAAAAAAATATTTCTCTACCATGACACCTCCAGCTTTCTGCCACTTTAAAAAGTCAGTATTTGCTGCGGGCTGAATATGCATTGCTCGTGACTCTCACCAGTCTTTTCGCCAGCTTGGCGAGTTAGAATCTTCAGGCAAAAGCAAACCTGTGATCTCTGTATAAATATTCTCAGTCAGGTAAAGAACTGCCCCTGACCTTTTCTGCCTCTTAACGAGCAATCATGGTCGGAGGACGACTGACAATGTTTAAGTTAGTTGATTTTAGACAAATATTTGTTAAATAAAATGTTGTAAGAAAAATCAGCATTTTGTTTTTTCTTCAATGTAAAATTAAAACACTTACTACAGTATTATTTTTTTTTTTGCCCTTATTCATCAATTGAACAGAAACATTAAAAAAATATAGATTTTACATTTTATAACGATTGCCCTGTATTTTACTTGGATGGTTTGATTGATACAACTATCATTTCAATTAAGTGCAGGAAAAAATCAAAAGTCTTTGTGTGTGATTAGATACTTGTATAGAGGTTATTATATTTACCTTTTGTCCCAAGCTTTCTACACTCTCCTTCGTGTGTAATATTGATACAGCATTCGTCGTTGTTGCATTGACTGTTCTTAGTACAATCAGCGTCAGCAGTCTTGAGAAAATATATCAGAAATAAAATGAAATTAAAATATAATTTCAAAAATGTTTTTCATGAAAAAAAAATTACTTGTTTATCACACTACATACTATATATATTTAAAAAAAAACTTAGCAAAATATATCTAAAGTGTGTGAAATTGTGTGGTAGCAAGTATACTTTAAATGATGTTTGTAATACAAAATATAAGTAGACAGTTAGTTTCATTTCGCACAGTATTAGTAAATAACTATTCATTTCATTAACGGAGATTGCAAAATAGATTAAGTAGCGTGATAAGATAAACTCAAGCTTAATTTATTTATTTTTTAAACCTGTGCCTTTAAATATAGCTGATGGAACAAAACCATCGATTTCCGAGAATAATAGTCTGCTAAAAATTATTTTAATTTCAAAAGCTGATTTTTTTTTTTTTTTTTTTTAATATTTTCCTCAAAACAGTAACTTGTAAGAATTATTATGTACGTTACAAATTTGCAATCCTGAACCGATCCGCACCAAATTTGGTGTGTATACTTCAGAAGACGCGGCACACTAAACTGTCTATTTAATAAATTCCTCCAACCATCTGTTCTTCCACTAAAAGAAAGATTTTTCATAGGATTTGGTACATATTATATATTTTGAGTGATCTAACCTTTAGCTGTAGTACATCAAAAATTAATTTTATAATACAATTTTACGAATTACACATCCTTCAATTTCAAAGTTAGTCAATCACAAGTAAAATTAACGTTAATAATTTGGCGATGGTGATAATTTTCGGGGATGACGTCATCGAACTAATATCTAAAACGGTTCATGGAAACCACGTGTTTCTTTACTGCAAATAAATCAAATCACCGAAAAGTAGTTAATTAAATAAATATTGCTATGAAAATTGCGGAATAATATTTAGGGTAAAAATGGATTTTTCAAATGATCCACTCATGATGACTTTTAACACAATTCGATGCGGAATTTTTCGCACTGCTGCATATAATTGAGAATTGCTGGAGTCATAAGAATATGTCAAATGTTTACGCTCTTCGAATAAAATACCGATATTATTTCGCAAAAAATTGATCGCTAAAATATTGCTGTTACTAAAAATTAATTTTTAGAATATCAATTAATTAATTTTGAAAATAGCCACAAATTGAAATTGAAAAAAAAAAGTTTTGAAGTAAATGAGATATTGGAGAAAAATTACTTATATTTCTAGGAAAACTATAAAAAATCGCCTTATTATTTTTTATGAAAATGGTGCTAAATCAATTTTAGTAATATTTACTACTGGCTAATTAGCTAATTAGCATTTCCAATAGATACTAATTATACTAATATTGGTACCAAAATACCTTCATAGGTACTGTGTAAATAGTTTTTTATAACCCACCGAAAGAGTTAATTACAGGCGAATAAAGTTGATTGCATTATGCCAAATAAAACTGGATATAATTAATTTTTATTTTGATAGAATAAACTAAAAATATGTTTAATTTAATCTAATACCATAAGGCCTCCGGAAAGGATGATATAATACTTATAATAATTATTAAAAAAAAAGCAGTGTACCTAATTAATTTCTTTGTAATAATTTTCTTGTATTATATTCGCGTTACATTTATGAATTTCTTTCTTTCTCTTGTCGTAATTTCCTTGAGCATCTCTTTGAACATTTCTTTTTACAGTAAACGTAAAGTAAAAATTAAACGGACCACTCTGAAGAACGTTTGATCTAATGATCTGATCCAGCTAAAAATAAACTGCAGAAAATTACCAAAAAAAAACAGTTTGAGGACTGTGGTGATTTGGTCAATTCCGCTACAGAATCGATCTTCACGTTCTAGACCTCAATCTCAAAGGTTTGAAGGGGTGACCTCAAATTTGTTAATTAATAATTGATATACTAATTTGATATACTAATATTGGTACCAATGATTTGTTAATTGATATACTAATATTGGTACCAAAATACCTACCATAGGTACTGTGTAAATATTTTTTTATAACCTACCGAAAGAGTTGATTACAGGCGAATATTGTTGATTGCATTATGCCAAATAAAACTGGATATAATTAATTTTTATTTTGATAGAATGAACTAAATCTAATATCAAAAGGCCTCCGGAAAAGATGACATAATACTAATAATAGTTATAAGAAAAATTAGTGGACCTAATTAATGTGTTTGTAATAATTATCTTGTATTGTATTTGCGTTGAATCTCTTTCTTTCTCTTGTCGTAATTTCTTTCAGCATTTCTTTGAACATTTCTTACCCATGTAGTAAATGGTGACTGGTGCAGGTTAAATCTGTCGAGTTACAAATTCCTCCATGTTCCCATAACAAATCAATACCTCTTGGGGGTACTGATCCAGGAGTTTCCTTGTCTTTTGAATTGGTTCAAAATTACAAGGCTACGAAGTTGAACATCAGTGGTCGTAAACCCAAAAATTGGGTCGGTTGCTCAACGACGGATATAAAATAAATTAAAATACTTACCCAAAAGAATGCCAAACTTGAAATGAGAACGAGGCAGAGGAGCTTCATATTTTATGGTATATGATCGACTTCTTCAATGGTTGGTAATACTTCTGCAATTGTTTCCCTTTTATATACTTCCGTTGAAATATAAAAATAAATGTGATGTTTAATCATATTGTCTTATTTTCATTTATATGAATGTCCATAATACTTTAAAAAGGCAAAAGATAATACATCAAATAAAGTGAATATACAATTAAGATTATGCATTCAGATAAAGCTGCACTCGATAAATTAATTTTACCATTTCTTTAAATTCGTGATCCGAAGATCGTAGAAAGAAATTCTTTATTTCAGTTGCTGAAAGATTAAGGTCGAGCATGAATTTCAATTTAGGAAACCAAATAACTATTTATTTTATGGGAACAAATATTTGAAAAATAATCAAGAATTCAGAAACTTTTACATACAGCTAACAAATTTTCCCAATTAGACACGATGAAAAAATACGAATATAAAATTTAGTAATAATGATAAAAATTTATAGAGCTGTACAAAAGTTATATAAAATTGTGTAAAATTTATGTAAACATTTGTATATTAAATTAATAAATAAATTTATAACTCAACTTCTCCCAACTCTCAATAAATTAAATAATAAAAATTAATAATTAATAAATATTATGAATTTTATAACTTGAATAATATTTCAATTTATTTACAAAAAATTTTGATAAGCAGTAAATTGTTACAATAGAAAAATAAGCATTGGTCGAAGACTTGGGCTGCTTTCCTGTTAAAACTATTAGGAAAATATTATTCAGATTGCAATTTCTCTGCTTAATATGTGAATCAGAAAGAAGAAATCCGTCAAAAATATGAAGGCATTTTTATTCGGAGAAAGTTTTTTTTTTACTCTGTCAGTAACTTAAAATACTGTCACCTGAAATTAAACAGCGTATAGTAGGGGCTAGACCCTCAGAATTACTTCGTACAGTGGAAAGAGGCTTTCACTATGTGGCCTCTATATATATATAAATATATATATATATATATATATATATATATATATATATATATATATATATATATATATATATATATATATATATATATATATATATATATATATATATATATATATATATTATATTTCAAAGTAGAAGAATGGGAAATATTATGAATATAAATATTATCTTGGGTATAAGTATGTGTTAAACAATTACGAATAATTACAATTACGAAATGAATATTTCCCTAAAATCAATTGAACTACTATAATGATTTTAGTTTATTTTCCTTTTCTACAAACATTTTCTATTGCGCATGCGCAGAAAAGATCTAAGATCTTTATTGTAGGTATAGGAAGGTAGAGGAAATAGTAAATATGCACTGGTATAAGGGAAATATTTGAAAATGTTCGTATAGGGAGTGAATGTCGTAAACTACTTTTTGCAAATAATTCGAAGAAACTGGAGTGGTAAGATATATTACCTGATAAAAAATATAAAAAAACTTAATTAGCTTTGGAAATATACAAATATAAAATTACGGTGGACATGTTTTAAGCGTTTCAAAAATATGCACCCATTTTCAAGAGGTGAATGTAAAGAAACAAAAATGTTTTGAAAAATAAAGGGAAAGATGCCAACAAAAAATAGAAAAATAAAAGTGAGAAACAAAACTAGAAAAACCACTGAAGTCAAGGGAGAAAAAAGATGGAAAAAAGAAAAAAAATGCCTCTCGCTTACTGATAACCGTGGAATTAACCTTTCTATAGTTGATTCAGCTCCTGCTAAATTCGCTAGACCCCATTCACCCCCTTTTCTTCTAATCTTTACTGAGAACTTGTTACGTTACCGTTGTTTTTCAATGGTTTGTTATAAAATTGTCAATAACCTCTCACACATAGGTTTTAAAATCATTTTCATACCTGCTATCAAAATCAAATATAACACTCTCAAAGATCCTATTAGCTTTGATAACAGCTGGGGCATTTGATACATTCTTTGTCGGTGTGACCATATCTACATCGGGCAAACAAAACGCGCTTTAAATTTTAATTTTAAAGAACACGATACATATGTCCGTTTTCAAGAATTCGAGAAATCTTCGGTTACTTCAGATTTTTTGAACCTTAGTCATATATTCAATTTCGTTAATGCTAATATTGTAACTCCCCTTTTTATTCAGCTGCCCTTGGTGCCCTGGAATCTTGTTTTATCCATTTGGATGCTTATTCCCTTTGTAACGACATTAGTTTCTCCTAACTCTCCATATCGCGTGGAAATGCATTTTACCCTAATTTGTTTCACGGTATTGTTATTTTTCTTGTTCTGTTTTTTTTTTCTTTTTTCCTCTATATGTTTCTGTGCTTCTCAAGCTATGTTTTTCTCCTTCATTTTTAAATTTTTAAACTTTTATTTTTAAATCTTTTGTTACCTACATAGCATTTCAAATCATTTTTTTTCCTTATATCCACATCTGACTAGTCGTGAAAATGTGTGCCTATTTCTGAAACATGTCGACTTTTATTTCATATTTGTATATTTTTGAAGCGAATCAAATTTTCAATATGTCGGAATTTTGCACAGCTATTTTTTTTTAATTAGTTACAACTATATGAGACAAAAATGCATTCCTTTATTATGCTGAATTTACATTTTGTTAAAAATCTGCACAAATTTGGACAATCCCAGTGGAGTCTTGAAAGCCCACTCAGTTTCAGATCAATGGTTATCAGTTGGTAACAGTGTGCAATGCTAACCACATCGTCATAATCGAACCGTTGTTCACAAAAATATGAAGCTACGACATTTTTGCCCTAAAACGAGCTGTTGCGGGAAGCTAACATTCTTTTACAGTCGGGAAAAAAACACTACAAAACAACATTTAATTATTTTCTGTTATTTTTTATTTCCTCAATCTGGTACAAAAATGAACAATACCAATTTTAAAAGATACGCTTGATGTGTATCTTTTAAAATCTCTTGAAACTTGCTTTTGTATCTTTTAAAAGTACAAAACAGCATTTAATTATTTTCTTCTAGTTTTTATTTCTGCAGTCTGGTACAAATATAAACAATACCAATTTTAAAAGATAGACTGGATGTGGTCCCTTTTATATATTTATTCAGTTAAAAATAAGTAAATTTTACTTCACAAATAATTTAATTTTTTCCAATGTCGCAGTCCCTATTGGAATATTTTTAAAGTCTTATTTCCCATTTATTCATTTTTCGAAAACTTAACTTTTTCTTAATATTTTCTGCTATTAAAAAAGTTATTGTGCTAAAAACCAAATATTTCAATTTGAAAAGAGAGAGAATTATTTTGGAGGAAAATTTGCTTTGATAATCTAGAATAGATTCTATACCTCCACATAGTTTAATGTTAATTATCATATTATATATACTTAATAGCCACATGATTTAAAGATATAGTTTTAGCTTAGTAATAAGATATTTCTTTATTTTCAATTTAATGCCAATTATCTAATTATACATAATTTAATAATCATGTCAAATTTTAGTTTTAATTTTAGAGATTTGTTCGAGAAGATTAAACAAAATTTCAAAATTGTTTAAATAATACCCATCAAATTTAGTTTTTCAAATTAATTCATTTTTTCTATGATTTAAAAACAGTTCTTGGAAAATTATTTACCCACCGCGTAGAGTTTTTTTACAATACGCTTTTCGAACAATTACACAGGTATCTACAATTTGACAACATTCATCTTCTGCACTTTCAGCTGACCTTCCGCACCTCTTCGTCTGTCCTTCAGCAATCTGGGATACAAATATATGTATAATATAGGAATATAGAGAATAACAGGTAACTAGAAAATAACAGGTTTCCCAAAAATTGCACCACATTTAAACATAAATATGAAAATAGAACGCCATGAGGGAGAGAAATGTCAAGTTCCTTACATTCTTATCAAGAAACCATATGTATTCTCCCCAATTTCAAAATAAATTATGAAATATTTTAACAGATGGAGCTGGTGTCTGAAAAATAAAGACTAATTACTCAACCTAACCCCTTTTTGTAGCAGTAACCTAACACGGTCAGAGAACAAAATACCGGTCAATTAACAAACTGTTTTGGAGAAAACATTAATGCGTAAGTTCAACTTCTCATCTCTTAAAATGACTCATATATCGAGACGCGAATCCTATTTTCCATTTGCCACAATCAATTAAGTTTAAACGCTATTACGTGTCCTAGGATTAACCAGCTTCTTGCATTTCAACTTACAATTTATCAACATGGAAGCTAAAAATAATGAATTTCATAAGCAACTTATCTCTAAGAAAAACAGACTTAATAGAGAAAAATATATCTTACTCAAGTTTATATTACAGAAAGTTAGAGCAGCTGCTTTTTCAAAGTTGACCTAAGGAAATTGATATATCAATTCGATAGAAATTCGATTGGTCACAGATTTTCTAAAAGATAACATGTTCGTGCAATATTAAATGCATCGTATGATATTCAATGGTTTTCAACTTAAAAATTATAAAGGATTTTCCAGAAATATTTATTGAAATTCTAATTTTTATATTTATTTCAAATATGTGTTATCTTGTTTTCCCTATAGTTTTTACTTTATATAGTTATAGTTCTCGAAATTTATTACTATTTCGAAATACTGTAAATAAAATTACAAAATATTTTCTGAATGTTAAGATTTTTTTTTAATTTTAAAGATTTTTACATGAAATTTATAAAAAAAAATATTTGAATCTGATTTCTAAAATTTTTTCATGTGAGATGAGAAGTTATAAGTTAAAAAAGAAATTTTAGCTGAAGAATTTTTAGTCTTAAAATATCAGACAAAAAAAAGACTTAAAATGTTTCATTTAGCAATACATTTAGCTCATTTTTAAGTTGTTAATAAAATGAAGTTGAGAAGGGTATATCCTTAGATTTAATATATTTTAACAGCATTGAAAGTGATGATAATGGATACATTTAAAATTTGCTAATAATGTATAAAGTTGAAACTGGTATATCCTTAGATTTAATATATTTTAACTGCATTGAAAAAGTAATGATAATGGATACATTTTAAATTTGCTAATAATATATGAAATTGCAACTGATATATCCTTAGATTTAATGTATTTTAACTGCATTAAAGGTAATGATAATGGATACATTTAAAATTTGCTAATATCTTATAAACATTTCTGTAATTTTTTGCTTGATTTAAATTGAATTTCGTTTTCTTTTACAACCAAAACTGTTTTTATGTATGCAACTTAAGCGAGTGAAAGTTGAAGATAAACTTAAAAATTCAATATCGAATTATGTATCAACGAAGAATGTCCTACACCATACACTTCAAGTGGGTAATATATCAGGTAAGGTCCTACCAGAGAGCATTAACAGCATTTTGCCCGGAAGGTTTGACTCAGAAAGTATAGCCATTGCTTTACGGGTCTCTGTAAGAAGATCATTTCCGAATGCTTTTAAAGCATGTATTGAGTCGGTTACATGTAATTTTCAAGGTATAATAGTCATACTTACAATACAGCAGGATAAATTCGACTGAACAGTAAATTTCAAAGTCTATATAAGTAATTTATCCAAAAAAAAATTTAATCAAACTCAACGTCTTCTAGTTAGAATTTATAACATTTTTAATTGTATAATGTATATGTAATAAAAATGCTAACATAGCCTAGGAAAAAATGTTTTCATTTATCTCTTCATTTTGAGACAGAAGCAATATTTTTGCACTAAAAAACCAAGATTTAAATAGCTTGAAAAATGAAAAATGAAGTCTATTACGAGACAACGAAAGCCGTAGAACTTATTTTTCGTATCACAAGATGAGAGTAATTTTAATTCTTTTCTTTCAAATTTAACAACAAAAATTTAACAACAAACTGATGCTAAATATGTGTTTATCTCATCGCATTTCAAAACTTATATATCAAATACAAAAATAAAAACTTTAACCTTTTCCGATTCAAAAATATTATTTTTTTAATTCAATACGTAAGGCATAGTTGAAATAAGTAAATAAATAAGTTTTTGAGCATAGTTAAACAGAAGCAATCTTCCTCTAAAAATTGTTTTTTTTTTTTTTTTTTTTAAGAAACTAAAGGCATTTGTAAAATGAACTGAATTCTAATATTTGACAACTAAAGTATGTCAGCAACATATTTTTTAAGTACTATAATTATTCTTATTCTTATTATTATTCATATTTTAAACAAAAACAAATCGTTTTTTTGAGAAGTGTTGCTTCATTTTTTTCAGCGGAAACAAAATTATTTTGATTCTTTCTACTAGATAATTCTGGTATCTGATTTTTCTAATTTATATTACTATATTAGTTTTAGCATAGTTGAAAGCTGAAAATATTTATGCATAATATAGTTTAAGTGATATAATGAATTAATAAAAGTGTTTTAACTTTTTTTCTACAGTATTTGCTAATGTGTCATAAGGGTTTGATAGACAAAGGAAAGTAGGAATTTTACTGAAAAAGGCAACTACTTTTTACATTTATAATTTCACAAAGAAAACTATTTTTCTTTTTTTTTTGGAAAAACTAAATGAAAGTTAACATTTTTTGTAAGTTTCAAATGAGAACAATTATTTTTCCCTTTCTGACATTTTACGACAAATAATTCATAATTTCACAATTTAACTAATTTTTTTTCAAAAAAAATAAATGAATGTTAGCATTCTATTTGTATGTTTCAAAATAGTACAATTATTTTTTCCTTTCAGACTTTTTACTATAAATAATTTATAATTTCGCAAATAATTTTTTTTTTCTTTGAAAAAACTAAATGAATGTTAGCATTTTATTTGTATGTTTCAAAATAGTACAATTATTTTTCCCTTTTAGACTTTTTCGATAAATAATTTATAATTTCACAATTAAACGATTTTTTCTTTGAAAAAACTAAAGGTATGTTAGGATTTTATTTGCATGTTTCAAAATGGTACAATTATTTTTCCTTTTCAGACTTTTTACAAAAAAATAATTTATAATTTCACAATTAAACGATTTTTTTTCTTTGAAAAAACTAAATGAATGTTAGCCTTTTATTTGCATGTTTCAAAATAGTACAATTATTTTTCCCTTTTAGACTTGTTCGATAAATAATTTATAATTTCACAATTAAACGATTTTATCTTTGAAAAAACTAAACGTATGTTAGGATTTTATTTGTATGTTTCAAAATGGTACAATTATTTTTCCTTTTCAGACTTTTTACAAAAAAATTATTTATAATTTCAGAATTAAACGATTTTTTTTCTTTGAAAAAACTAAATGAATGTTAACATTTTATTTGCATGTTTCAAAATAGTACAATTATTTTTCCCTTTTAGACTTTTTCGATAAATAATTTATAATTTCACAATTAAACGATTTTTTCTTTGAAAAAACTAAACGTATGTTAGGATTTTATTTGTATGTTTCAAAATGGTACAATTATTTTTCCTTTTCAGACTTTTTACAAAAAAATAATTTATAATTTCACAATTAAACGATTTTTTTTCTTTGAAAAAACTAAATGAATGTTACCATTTTATTTGCATGTTTCAAAATAGAACAATTATTTTTCTCTTTCAGAATTTTTGCTATAAATAATTTATAATTTCAAAAAATAATTTTTTTCTTTGAAAAAATTAAACTAATATCAGCATTTTATTTGTATGCTTCAAAATAATACGAATATTTTTTTCCTTTCAGATTGAAGCCAGAAACCAGAGAATATATCATCAAGTAGAAAACCAGAGAATGTATCATCAAGTTGTAAGTCAAAACATGTAGGAGTAAATTAAAAGAAGAGGAGCTCTAAAGCATTTCACAAAACACAGAATCAATAAAGAAAAATCAAACTATGTGTAAAAAATATTCTTTAATTTTCTAAAGTATTCGCGTTTAAAAAATTTCGAGCATTCGAAAATTTAAGAACATTGACTTCATATAAATAATTGTTTCTCAACGGGGGTGATACCGCCCCTTCTGGGGGTGTTGGAAGTATGCTAAGGGGCGGTGAATTTGCTTTGGGGTGTAGGGGGCGATTGGTTTGTTTTGGGCGGTAGGAGGGCGATGAGCATGTTTTGTCTTTCAATATTTATTTTAAAACTTACAAATAAAATTATTAAATTAAACTTATTTAATAAATAAAATTAATTTAAAATTAATGTTAAAGAAAAAAAGATTGAATCAATATAATAAACAAAGATTATCCGATGTACCTTTTGTACCACCTGTAAAACAAACTTATACGGCACCTATTCTCCGATCCGAACCAACACAGCGCAGCGCATAAGTCAGTAGTTTTTAACTTTGATTCTTTCGAGCTATTTCCCGAATGGCTCTGACTCATTCAAGTCATTTGGTGGAAGTCGAAGTGCATGAGCTTTCGGTATGAATGTTTGATTTGACCCGTGGTTCTTATGATGATTTTCGTTACCTTTCTTACAGTTTTTTTTCCCAGTTTCGATTCGATCTCATTGTTTATTTGGCCAGGTATGTGCGCAAATTAGTTCTTTACCATAAATTATTCATTAATTTGGAGAAATAGTTTATTTTCTTTCATCGCTTATATTTTGTTGCCACCAACAATGTCAGTTAACAAAAAGATGCGTCATCAATACCGTGCCACGTACTTGAAGTTGGGATTAGTTCAATAGCTTTTGAATTCTCAACTGCCCCTTTATAACAAAGTTTTATATAATGAGACAATGAAATCTTTCCGTTAACAGCAGCATTTGCAAAAGACTCGTCCTAGCAAACAAAATAAAAAATTTTCATTTTTCAACAAACATCAAAGACAAGTTTCTGAAGGCACTTTCGGTCTCAGGGTTGCTCATCACAAAAATGCGACGATGGTTTGATAACTTCTTACAAAATATATCAAAATTTATTGCTGATTCTGAGAAAGCTCAGACCATCGGCGCTGAGTTGATACTGCCGATTGTCAAGGAAGTTTTAGAAATAGTTTTACTCCATCCAGCCACATCCAATGTAATCAAAAATATCCCATTAAGCAATGCTTGGATGAAATGGTGAGATAGCTGAAGATGTTGAAGTTTCTTTATGCAAACTTTTGATATCCAACGAATTTTCCCTTCTAGTTGATGAATCAAACATGCCATGCAATGTAGGCTTTACTGTAGGCGTTGGTCGAGTTTGTAAAGGTAGGAAAAAGTATTCAAGAGATGCTTTTTGTAAGAAGCTTGATTGTAGATACCAAAGGTGAATCTATGTATAATACTGACCAAGATAATTTTACAGAGAAAACCTCTGCTCTTTCCAATATTATGTCGATTGGCACTGATGGAGCTTCTGCGATGGTCGACATCGTGGGTTTATCGCCCCTTATGAAAAGGGAAATACCACATAATTTAACTGTTCACTGCGTGATTCCCAGACCCTCATTTAGCAGGAAAAAATCTCAGCGGTCATTTGCATCTGTTATTGCAATATATCATATTTGCTGTGAACAAAATTCACAGTAATGATTTCAACGATTGATTATTCAGACAGCTGCTTATGATGAGGAATTCAATCACTTGCTACTGCACATCGATATTCTCTAACTTTCCAAAGTCGCCTGTCTCAATAGGTTTTGGAATCTTTTCGACTCTGTGCTTGAGTTCCTCTAAAACAGAGATGTAGCTCTGAGAGACAGATTGCTAGAATTTAAGAAAGACTTTGGCGGATTTAATTATAAAATTTAATGGCACAACTTCAAGGCGACGAGTTCAATTTTATCCCTACAAAATGTCATTCCTGCCTTTCTGAAGAAATTCATTTCGTGGCAGCAGATTCACCCTGCAGGTGAAATTCGCCCTGTTGATGAACAATAATATTGTCTATACCTTGACTCTTTGCGCGTGGACTTTTCTGACCGTTTTAAAGATGTTTTGTTACCTTGAAGACTCTCAATGGGTCATTGGGTTTTGAACCCTTTTGTGAATATTGAAACAGCAGAGGTTCAGATTTATGAGGAAATGGTCGAATTTTCAACTAATGAAACATTGAAGTGGTGATTGTCTCACAAAATTTTAGATCTAAGGTAACATCAGTCGCCTCTACCCTGGACTGCGGACTATCGTTAAAAAATTTTTTAAATGCCTTCCCTTTCTTATACCTTGTCGAACGTGGATTCAGGGCTGTTACGGATCTTGTCACAAAAAAAAGAGATATCAACTTGAAATTGTGCAACGAGGAGACTTGCGACTTCACCTCACTAAAAATATTGAACCGAACGTTAGGAAACTAATGTAAGGTGGATACTACTTTTTTGTGTAAAAAAATTATTTAGGGTGTATTTTTAATTATCTAATTAAGAATAAAATATTCCTTTCAAGCATAGATTTCTTTGCTATATTTTTACCGTATTTAATACCGTATTTATTTTAATTATTACAAATAGACTGCGATAACCTGTCATGAGAATTCAGACTCTGTGACCGTGAAAATTAAATTTTTTTAAAGTTATTATTCAAATTATTTATGCGTTTTAATTATAACGCCTTAATTTTAAATATTTATGAGCAAGTGTAATATTTTCATTATTATAAGCTCAAAGATTATTTTTTTTTAGTAATTAGCATTTAAGATTTTTCTTTCCTAGTAATAATATATACAAAAAAAAATTGCTATTACAGTTATAAATAAGAAAGTATATTAAAATTGGGCATCCCAATTAATAAAATATAAGGACACTTTTATAGTGAAAAACTATTATCGGGCAATATGTTACTATAAAATTGTTCTTATATGCTTTCATTTATTTAACAGCGAAAGTTAAAAACTAAAATTAGGAAATTATAAGCAAGCGATGACGACAACATTGAGATATTTTTTTGACTTTAAAAAGATTTTTTTAATACTATAAGGAATAACAAAAAAATATATTAATACTATATTTTTGAACAGAAATAATTTCCCAGCAGTGTAAAGTTTGACAGCTATTATCAGAAAAGTGTTGAACATTCAACTCATTTTTTACTGAAAGCAGCAAAGTTTTCTTAACCTCTAGCTCTGATTTTTGAGATCTGTGTGCGGCGTGACGTCATGAGGTGGGAAAGCGTAGCTGCAGCTTTGCGTACGGAATGAGCCAACCCTTCTATATCTTATCTTTAGCCCTGATATATTAATAAACTAGCAGTGAGTTATCTATAAAAGCTAAATAGTTGAATAATATGTGTCTCTTATAATACAAGATGTTCTGTTAAAACTTACATTAGAAATTAAAATTTTGTCCGTTAGAAATATACAGAGATAATTCGGGGGGGAAATGCTTGTCACACAAATAAAAATGAATCCATTTATTTAATTTTGACAAGCAATATTTTTGTCAAAAATGTGTGTACTTCCAAATAGTTTCAACAATTTATTTAATGTTACTAAACCAAACATTTTTGGCACGAAAATTATGTTTTGGAATTTAAGTTTCAAAATGTAAAACTCTGCTTCATTTAATTAAAATATAGTTAGCATAGAAAAATTCATTGATATTTATTATTCCTTTTGAATGAAAATCATTTTTTCCCCTTTTTGAAATTTTTCCATTAACTCATATGAATCAATTTTAAAATGTAACTTTTGCGCTCTTTGATTAGTAAAAAATAAACGACAAATTAGAAAATCGTTATTATTTAAAAAAAAACTTTATTTTATAAAAAGGAATTATAATTTTGAATTTTTTGGATTTCAAGGGATTCAAAATTTTTATTTTTTTTAAATATTTTCTTAAAGCAAAATTATATTGCTATCGAATTCGTTCAACAAATCAATTTATTGCTAAAAATTCCGGAAGTATAAAAAAAACATAATTTCCGAAGATTCCCTAGTTTAAAAATTAACGTAATTTAGTCTTTTTATATGCAGGCCTTTAATTTTTATTTCTGGATATTTTCAACCTTCACTATTTCAATGAATTTTGTAACATTTTCCTGCATTTTAAAGTTTTTACATTTAAATTAAATTTGATTTTATTTTAAAAGAATTTTTTCTTGCATTTTTGATGAAATTTGAGGTTATTTTTAATTTTAAAATTCCACGAAATATATTTTAAAATCATTACTTTTTTAAGTTTGACTTGCAATTGTACTTACACTTTTTCTCATAACTTTCTGAAAGTAACTTTCCCATGTATGATAACGAAACAGATTGGTGAATTCTCCACAATTGAATGTTCCACAATTGATAACTATATCTCCCCTTAATATTGACCTATAATTTTCAAATTGGACCACGTGTTATATTACAGAATACTAGTGTACCGCACTAGAAGAAATAATTATAGGCTTATTAGGGGTCATACAATGTGGTCCTATAGTGTACTATGTATGAATATATACAATAAACTTAAAATGGGGAGATTAAAATTTAATATTATGCATTGCAACATGGCCCTATATCTCCCCTTATATATTGGCCCTAATTATAAAATTGGACCTCGTATTATATTACCGGGTACAAGTATACGCCACCGGTGTAAATTTCTCGAGGATTTTTTTTTCAGAGCAAACTATTGTATAAAGAATTTTTTTTTTTTCCGATGCTGTTTTTAAGAGAGATTTAAATTGTCTAGTGTAACAAAAAACCAAGAAAGTAAATTTTCAAAGAAAGTCACAATTAACAATCGAACAAAAAAAACTGCATGGTACAAATATTCAACGAGTATATTCGAACAAAATAAGATTAGATTCATTCCTTTTAATATTCAACTTGATGTATGAGACCTGAAGAGGGTGTCTGTCCAGCACAACAAATCACTTACGACTGGGAATGTTAGCATTTTTATACTTTAAAATTCAGTGATCAATTTATTTATGGTCTCTATGTGTTATATGGTGACAGGAAAAATTGAGAGTTTTATCTTGTAAACTCTTACATGTTGCATTCTATTTTTATTGAAGAAAAAGTCTCGACTCTAAACGATAAAATTAAGAGCTGAAATCGCAACTTGTAAACGCGCTTTCCCTTTAAACTATTTTCAAAAATACAACCTGATGCATATAAGTGGGTGCTTTTAATTAAATGTAAAAATAAAAATAAAAAACATTTCTGTACTTATCTGAGTCCCAACCACTCACTTTGGGATGTTGTGTTGTTTTTGTGTCCATAGATCTTCAGAAAAAATCAAAGGTCTGGACTATTGCGGTTGCCAGCTTCTGTGCCTCTTGACTGTAGAGAACAGCTCTTATATTGTCCTCAGTTGGTACCCATCCCACTTTTAAAACATGTGTGGTGAGTGCGGAGTACTCAAAAATGTGTTTTGCTGCCAACATGACACCCGGGCAGTTCCTGCAGGGAGCGTATGTCCTGATCTTTTTCATCCCTCTGAAATGATTGGTTCTAAGTCTTGCTATTACCGATGTCAAGGTTCTAGGGCAGTTGAAGACAGTGATAAGTGGCTTCTTAAAGGTGTGAGGTAGAAGTCTGTATTTGGCCGTCAGTCTGGGATCGTCCGTATAAATTCTTAACCGTTCCTCCTCCAGGGGAAATTATTCCATTGTTTCGTGAGAGAGCTCTTAAAACTGCATCACTAATCTCCAACTTTGAGACATCCGTGATCAGATCGAGTGTGGATAGAAAATGCTTTGTCAAGAGTCTTTCAGAGAAGAATCCAGTCTCAAAATTCAAATTCAACTTAGATATAATATTGGCACCTCCCTGGATATACCATTTTGTGTTTTCCCGTTCCTTTTGCAAACTAGAGAATCCCGATTCCACAAGGACAAGCAACCAGGAATCGAAAATAAAATAAATATTTAAAAACATATACCTGGACTGATGTATTGGATTCTATGTGACTATTTGTAGCAAATAAAATAGAGAAATTTTTAGTCGTTCATAGATAGTGTTGCATTCTAAGTGACTATTTGTGGCAAATAGAATAGAGAAATTTCAAATCGTTCATATATAAAGTTAGATCAATCTTTCTGAAAATTGGAAAAAGAAAGTAAAATATAGTTACATTAATCTTGAATTATATCGCATCTGTTAGATATACAAAAAGAATTGATAGTTTAATTTCAGCAATGCGCGAAATTTTTAAGGAATTGAAACACATTAATTTGTTTTGCGATTAACTTCTAACTTTGACTGAAATAAAATATATGCTTTGTTCGTTTTGTAATTTTCTGTTAGATATGGTTGAAAATGATATAAAAAAAAGGTATTCAGAAACCTGGCAGTAAAAATAAAAATTCAAAACAAGACAATGCTCAAGGAAAGAGTCAACACACTGAAATAAAAGGTGATATTTTAATATTTAAAATAAACTTTGTTGCGGCCGAATAAACTATAAAAGTTTTTTGGATACATTTCTTGTACTATTGGTGATGTTTGAGGTATTATGGATATTATAACTTCTAATTTTCTTACATTAGCTCCACTGAAACACTCAAGTGTTTCCTAAGTTCAGAAAATGTGCGATCAGATGTTATGATCAAATATTAAAAAGATACTATTTTAAATATGTTCTGCTTGAATTATTTTTTGCCTCCTTGATAAATCTTTTTTTCCTAATAATGTATATAATAACTAAGTTGAACTATTTTGAAAAAAGACAGTGTAGAAATAAATAAATTTTTCTATAATCTTTTTCTAGTCCACTAAAAAATTTTTTTTTAAATATCTCGCATTTTTTATTTTTATTAACAGAAATTTTAATTCCTTCTTCAAAATGGCCTCAAATGAAAAAAAAACTGTGTTTATGTTGTTCGCTCTGATAAAAAATCTCGCCTGCCTGATAAATACATTCTTCGATTCATTGTGTCGCAGCTGGCACAATATTTGGCGTAAAACTAGCAAGAACCTTACCATTTAAATTTTGTTCTATCGAAAAAAATAGAAAAAAAGTAGGATAATTAGCGTTTTTCAAATACATTGGTCGATCAGTCTATAATATGAAATAATTATGACATTATAATTGATTTAATTTTTTTAACTAAAAAATAGGAATAAGAAGCAATCGAATAATGGTTGTACATTTTTAAGAGTTCTTAAAAATTCAGATATGTTTTTATAAATTCTGAGCGCGATAAACAAACCAATCTATTTTAAAAAATTTTATATAATTTATATATTTATTTTACTTAAGCCATAAAAAATTCGGTTTTTCCGTCCTACTCTATTTCATAAATTAATTCCAAAAATTTTTATAGATTAGCACAGCTAACTGCAACAAATGACAATTGCTGTTAGTCATAAAAAGAATATGAAAGTTTCATGTTATATGGATTGTTATGTCTGCCCTTGAAACTTGTCCCCACATTTTGTAAGTAACAATAAACTAAAAAAGATAATTTGATGAAAAAAATATCAATTTTAGGGCTACGTTTTTAATAATCGTGTTAAAATGTTTAGCAATAAAGTACTCGGCTTCGTAGTCGCTCATCCAAAACGAGGAAACTATTCCATTCGGAGGATCAAAATTAGTGTGGCATGTCTACGGATCATGCTCAGGATGTTTTCCTGATCGTTGTCAATAGCATACAATTACTTTGCTAATAAAATGAATTTAAAAATAACGGATAATAACTTTTAGTAATTATATGTAATTGCACTTGAAATTTATTGATAATTTTTTTTCGTTGTTATAGTTTTTGAATGTCTTGTTACTATTAGCCTTATGCGAAAAGAAAAAGATTCCTAATCTGACTTATCTCATAATTTTTATTCCATGTTAATTAGAAAAGAAAAGACACATAAAATCAAGAAAACACATTTTTAAAACATTATTTAATAATTTATTATGCATCAAATTAAACATGTTGTATTTCCCATAACCTCGTGTGCATCATTTTACAGTTCCAACAGAGATATCATTAGAAAATCATTTTCTTAATAATCAAAAATGAATGAAATCAAATACGCAATTGATATTATGTATAGCACTTATTTGATAAAAATTAAGATTTTTTTGGAATAATTTTACTGGAATCAATATCAAAATAAATTATTTTCCTGTATTAATTTTATGCTTTACAAAACATTCCACACAAATGACCATATAATTTTTCTACTAATTGTTAGAATCTATTTTAATTTCAAATTAAGCAGCAGAACATTAAAATATGTAGTTAAGAATTTAAGTAATATAATTTAGTTTAAACTGTAATATTAAAAATTTCTGAACAATATTCAAAAAAAAAGAATTCGTGAAAAACAATTTATTTGAAATTAATGTATTATAAAATTATTCTACTCGATAATATTTTATGAGAAAGTATTACTTCAGCGTGCCTTTAGACGCAATAAATTAAGCAGCATAATTTAGATAAAATCAATGTAATTAAATTTTGGAAATTCGAAATTTTAGAAACTCGAGTTTTTTGGACTGATAAAAAAAAAATCTTGAGTCTAACTTGTTATTAAAAAAATCTGATTTTCTGTTGAGTTTTCTTTATAGATTCTGTCTTTTGAAAAGTGCTTTAGTGCTAATTTTTTCTGTTTACTGAGGCAGATGTTACTTGCTTTCTGACTCTTGACAAGTTCCAGAACTCTGAAAGAGGACAAAAATTGTGCTATTTAGAACCATACAAATAAAATACATTTAGTTTACTTCCGATTAAGTTACTTTTAGTTTTTTAACAAAAACAAAACTACAAAAAATGAAAATTACAAGAAATTTCACTATTTTGTGCAAAATTATTGATAAGTTTTTTTTTTTTTTTTAAATTTAAATTTTTGAAATTAATTGTTTATTTTCAGGAAACCACATGAGAAAAAATTAAAATATACTCAATGTGATATTTAATTAGTGAATCTTAGAAAAATGGTCTATTACACATGAATTATCCACTCCCTTAATTTTCTCACTATTAAAATCATAAGTATATGTATTTTCCAATTTTTTACATGACAGTTTTAAAAAATATAACACATTAGAATAATTTTATTGATAAATATCAAATAAGTGTCATATTTTGTGCATTACTTCAATTTTTATGTAAATGTTAACAACAGCCACTTTTCATATTTGAATAAGCAAGAAGTGTTTGCGTTTCTTACCTGGGATTTAACGGTGCCGGAATTCTGAAAAAGACATAGTTCATTTTAATCTAACAGAACAATATTTAAAATACAAAAGAATGGCATTAAAGCTTTAAAAAAATGTATAAAAATTAAAATTTCCTTAACAAATATAATCGTGAAGACAGCTCAAGAAATTTTATTCCAAATTAATGGAAAATGAATTTGAAAAGTATCAAAATGTGACAAAAGAGATGTCTTAGAGAATTCAAAAAGAAATTAACACTTGATGACAGTGAAGTATTCAGTACAAACTCTTTTGTTATCAACAAGAATAACGTATTTTTTTGAACAATAAATTTAAGATATTGGGACAATAAATATCACTATTACACTGAGACAGGCTTCGTGTGGTCTTAGAAAGTAGTAAAATTACTGCACTGTACCATAAAATAGTACAATACACTTCTTACTCTAAATATCTCCACGAAAAAAATATTTCTTGAGCAGAAAGTGTGTGTTGTCATCAGTAGAAAAGTTTCCTGGGAGCAAATAACAACCGTAAAAATACAAAGGCATGCGTTAACTTTCTTTTCGAACACTCCAGATCATAGTATAGTCCAGCTGAACTGGTGTAGGTAACATCTTCATTAGTCAAAAACGCCTTGAACTTAAATTCTCTTAAATAAAGTATCCCGATTCAGTCAAAACAGTGATTCTCTACGTTTTCCAAAGTGGAGAGAAAAAAGGAACAGGTATAGTTTGTCTAAAATAAGTGCTCCCCTAGACATTCGTCTGGACCTGTGGTGGTGACTATGGTAACGAGGTAAGACTATTTCAAGTAGGGGTGAGGGTTCACTGTTTTGGAGTGATTTCGGCTCAGGTCGGCAAAAAAAAGGGAATGTCTCCCTTCGGTCTATTGTGTTAGTCCTAGAGCGAATCATCCTCCCCAAAATGAGCTATTCTTGTTTCCGTAGCACCAAACGGTCTCAGACTTCGTGGCGGGAGGATTTCTTAGCTTAGACCAGCTATATGTTCCCTCCATCAACATCTTGAAGTAAAGTGCTGTATGCGTCGAGGTTTCGTAGTTTGGCTTAGCGTCATAAATTGGAGACACAGACCTGTACATCTCTCAGGAAATAGTTCTTGTTTCTCTGACGTATAAGGGTGAGATCTTAGAGCTCTAGGTCAGAATATTCAGACACATTGCTGGTTCCAATATTATTTTTGAGTTTGACTAATCGTCTTTATACAGATCTTATCTTGTCGCATGTAAATATTATGAAGATGAAGAGATCTACCAGTTTCTCAATCACAAGATTTTCATACATCAGTTTTTCTTCACGGAATTGTTTCTTTACAGCAATTGCAACTCGTGATCTCTTCCATAAACCCCATTCGCACTAATAACTGCCATAATGGAGAAGTGAGATTAATTTCCTTAACATTTTTGTCTTATTTGTAAATTACATGAGAGTGTGATGTTTGCAGCACCACCATCAATGATAGCA
This sequence comes from Parasteatoda lunata, assembly GCA_949128135.1. Classification (NCBI taxonomy): domain Eukaryota; kingdom Metazoa; phylum Arthropoda; class Arachnida; order Araneae; family Theridiidae; genus Parasteatoda; species Parasteatoda lunata. The sequence continues at coordinate 104,962,699 of OX421970.1, forward strand.
TACAACTGTAACACTGTAAAAAATATCAGGATAAAATTGAGATAAAAAAAAACGTGCTGTCCGTAAAATCCATTCTAAATCTAGCATTTTTTTTACCGTGAAATTTTTTTCGTTATTTAAACAGTAATACTAATTTAATTACAGAGATCAAGTAAATATTGCAGTAAAAATTACGGTTTATTAGATTTTTTGTTTCTTAATACTTCACATTAACGTGAATTACACAACTCAGTGCCAAAACTTTTTACCGAAATCCGATCTGGAATTTTTCGCAGTGAACTGATTCCTCTAAAAAGTCCGATATATCGTCTAATTTTTTTCAATCTGTTGTTACCTCTATTAAATCTTGTTTTTGAGTATGTATCATCGTTTTCATCATACTTTGTGTTTTCATGAAAAAAAATCTACTGGATTTTGTTGACTATTTTTTTAGTTGTTTGAAGAAATGCGTCGATCCAAAATCTTTGAGCGTTAATCTATTATAGAACAAAAAATAAGATTTATTCTAATATTAAAGATTTAATTTTGGTGAAATTGTTTAATTGTTTGCGTGTTTTCATGATCAGCAATATCAATTGATTAGATTTATGGTTTCGTTGAAAGCAGAAATGTGATTTGTGTATTTCAACTGCAAATAGTAAATTTTGACTGTACTGGGTCCATCTCACATGAATAGATAAATTTATAGCCTCTAGTGTTAATTATGCTTCTTTTATTACTTAATGCGTATTAGTGTGGATGATAGCTTTATAATTTATTTTTACAAATTAAGAAATACAATTAATAATTTTCAACAATTTGATTTTGTTGCTTTTTTTATTTTAAAAGCGTATTCCTTTCTCTCCATATACCTAAAAGTTGATTTAAAATACTAAATATCATTTCTCAGAAAGTAAGCAATTAGTTAAAAAAATATGTATTTCTTTATTTTAGAAAAAAAGAAAATAGAATTAAGAGAAAAAATTTGAAGTTCAATTTCTAAACCAATGTTAACGGATTTATACATAAAGCATCTTCCATCTAACGGAAACAAGTCTCAGAGTCTTCATCCGTAGATTGTATTAAGCTTCTAATTGCTAATAATTAATGAATTTTGCTGTCATGACTTTTTAAATGGTTTCAGCAAGAGACGCATAAATAGTGATGGTTAATATGATGTGTATTTTTTGTAAAAAAATGATAATTACTACTATAATTCCAATAATAAATAATCACTTAATAAATTGGCTCATTTAATTAATAATTTTAATATAATAATTTTATATATATATATATATATATATATATATATATATATATATATATATATATATATATATATATATATACAGCAAAATAAAAAAATACAAAAAAAAACAGAAAAAAATTAAGAAAAACAATAAGAATCATTTATTGCGCATAAGCTGCAAGTAAGTAGAACTCATAAGATATGTTCAAAATGAAGATAAAACAAAGGTAAATTACAGAGAAATGGAAAAAAAAAAGGGGGGGAATAATAATAATAACAAACGACTGGGGAAAGAAAAAGAATTAATTAAAAAAAAAATTTTAAAAAAAATACAAAATAAAAAAGAGGAAAAAGTTTTTTTAAAAAACCGGAAAATAAAACATATAATCTTTTCATCAGCCCACACGATTATATCCGAAAAAGAGTGCTTTTTAATATTGTATCAATATAGCCAAAGCAAAATATATCAATACAATAGTGTGAGGAGCACTCAAAAAAATTTTTACAAAAATTACGACGAATAAAATAAAACACAATAAGTAAAAATAACAAGTAAAAAATAAAGGAAGAGCAGGAAAAATAAAAAAAACTATAGAGCGAGTAGAGATATAAAATGGACTTACATGAACGGGAAATTTTTCAAGAATGATTTAAAATGTTTACGTAACAAGATTGCCAGATTGCAAAATATGAAAACTATGAAAACAAAAGCGCAAATTGAGTGTAACTAGAGGAGTTTAAAGTGCGTTCTTGCTGCATTACTGAAGTGCGTTTGATTTGTTAGTTACCAAGGATGGGCCAGAAAACGGGTGTGCGCGAGGTAATATTATATTGGATAATTTAAAAAAGGCGACTATAAATAATTTTAGAAAATAAATATTTATTTAGGAAAAAAATAGAAAAGAGAAAGAAGCATGAATTGCCTGTATTGCACATAATTTTAGCCACGGATTTGTCCGAAATGGATTTGCACAAGGAAAAATTATATAAATTGATAAATAAATCTTTTTAGTAAATAATTTTAGCCACGGATTTGCCCGAAATGGATTTGCACTTGGAAAAATTGTATAATTTAACAAAGAAATTTATTAGTATATAATTTTACCCACGGAATTGCTCGAAATGGATTTGCACATGGAAAAATATTATAGATTAACAAAGGAATTTTTTAGTAAATAATTTTGACCAAGGATTTGCCCGAAACGGATTTGCACAAGGAAAAATTATACAAATTAAGGAAGAAATTATTAGAAAAAAAATTTTTTGGCCACGGATTTACCCGAAATGGAATTGCACATGGGAAAATTGTATAAATTAACAAAGAAAATTTTTAGTAAATATATTTACAAAATATGCGATTAACTCAATGATTTTATATAGAATTTTATTACTTTAGTTGGGTATCTATTGTTTTTTATCAAATTTTGAAAGAGTTTATCGATTTGTTTTTTGGATAGATAAATATTACTACATATTCTTTTAGTTCTATTAATTTCCTTAAAAGTAGTATTTAAATAGATGCTCCTAGAAATATTAGAATTCCAAGTAATTAGTTTATTGATATTAAAATTAGAATCATATCTTTTATCGTATAAATCAACAAAGCATATATTTTCTTCTTTTATAATACCCAAATCCAAAAAAATGAAATTAATATTATCATCATGATTACGAAGCAAGATTAATTCCTCGGGGTAAATATCATTTAATAAAATAGTATAGTCTTGAAAATTAAAGATAATTAAGTAAAAGTAAAAAAGAGTAAAAGATAGTTAAGTAAAGATAATAAGGGGTTTGGTGAGCGCCAGCGAGCAGGGGGCGAAGCCTCCTAGTCATAGTAATAATTCAAAAGGACATCTTTTAGTTTAGAAAGGGGAATGCTATTGAAAAGATCCTGGAAATCAAAAGTTGCAATAGAATTAATTTTATTATGTTTAATGAAATCTAATCCTCTTTTTTTTTTTTTTTTTTTTTTTTAATTAATTCTTTTTTCTCTCCCCAGTTGTTTGTTATTATTATTATTATTTCTACCCCCCTCCCTTTTTTTCCATTTGTCTGTAATTTACCTTAGTTTTATCTTCATTTTGAATATATATATAAATATATATATATATATATATATTTATATAGAATTCCACGTTTAATTTTAGTTTCAAATAATTTGTTCTAAACATAATATATATTCTTACATTGTTATGGTACATATTTAAGAACATTTGTGAACTATGAAACCTGATCACATAAAATTTTCAAATTTAAATCCATATAGTTTCTTTAGATGGAGTGAATCTTTGCATAATAATAAATAATTTAATTCATTAGAAATTAGCATTCATTTTCGCAAATAGCTTCAAAAATTTTAATAATTGCAATAAAATAGTTTTTTTTCGGTGCATTTATAAATGGTATATTCTTAGCGGTATATACTGATTCATTCAAAATTATTATTCCTGTCATGTTTTCATATGAAGAAAAACAAAGACCCGGTAGGCCAAAGTGCTGTGATCTTGACCAGTGAATAGTTGGTTGCAGATATTTGCACGGCTGTCAGACAGGTTTTCTTATATAGGAACAAAATTCTTAATTTTCCATAGTTATTATCATATGCAGTGTACGAAATTCCACCTTTACTCTCTGAATCATATGGAGTACATTTCAGAGTCGTATATAAGTATTTTCAGATTCTACCTTGGGTCCTGAGACAAATTTTTAGGATTACAATACATGTTCACACAGATCTGGTATTGTTGATGATATTCAGAAAATTAAAGGAGCAATCTATATCTAAAAATATTATTCCATGAAGCTCCATTTCATTTATTCCATTTTCCAAGCATATTATTCCATTTTTGATTGTCTTACTTAAAGGTTAAAAAACATTTTATAAGAAATAATTAAATAAATTCTTCAAAAATAACAAAAAAATGTTTCTACGTTTCAGAAAATACTTACTATGGACCCGCCAAGCTATTAATGAAAATTAAACAACTTTAGTTTAAAAAAATTAGTACACAAATGAATTTTATTCTAATATAATTATTACTGCTACTATATATTTATGAAGTATTTTTCCCTTAATATTTAAAAATGATATATTAATACTAAAAGGCTTTCAATCAAATATTATAACTGCGTAGCTTTTAAATATTTCTATATGACTTATTCAAAAATTCATACTGATAATTAATAATAGAATGAGCTTTAAATAGTTAGGGGGTTTTAGTATTTTTAAAATCATTTTTACGTTCTTTTTTCTTATTTAAAAGTTTAAAACATTTACTGAAAAGTGAAAATTAAATCAATGCTGCAAAAATTACAAAACTTTTTACGTTTAGAAAAAATACTTACGTCGTTATACAGTGAATGAAATTAGCATAATCTTTAATTAAAAGGTTAAGTGCAGAAATGAAATGCAGTTACCAAATGTATTTCAAGCAAGTATTTTTTTGCTTAATATTTTAAGCAAAAACAGTCATGTTTATTAACTTTATATTAAACGTTATTACTGCGTAGTTTTACATTTTTTTGAGACAATCCAATACTCATAATAATGGTTGTTGTAGTTCATTTACGTCGTACTAGAGTTGAAAAATGTGCTATTGGCGACGGTCTGGGAAACATCACTGAGGATGATCCGAAGACATGCCATCACAATTTTGATCCTCTGCAGAGGGAATGGCACACCCGCTTCGGTAACCCGACGATCTGCATACCAAGTTGAGCACTTTACGGTAGAACAGTTTAACGACCCACCTACCTGCACACTCACCGCAACCAGAGATGTTTGACTTCGATGATCTACTGGGAACCGTGTCTTAACAATCAGTCCACTACGAAACTCCATATTAACGGAGAAAAATACAAAAAGAGTACCCTTAAATCAACAAGCAGTTTAGGCATTTTAATATTCTTTTCTTCCATAATTTTTATTTTGATGTATATCTATGAAGTATTTTTTTACTCAATATTTAAAAATGAAAGAGTAATACAAAAAGACCTTCGTCAAACATTACAACTACATAGTTATTAAATATTTCTATATTACATATTCAAATAATCACACTGATAAATATATATAAAGAATAAACTTACAATGTCAGATAGTTGGGAGGTTTTTTTTTTTTTTTTTCGTAATTTTTATTTTTTTTTTTTCATATTTAAAAGTTAAAAAATATTTCTAAAAAATGAAAATGAAATCAATTCTTCAAAAATTGCTAGAAAAAAATGTAAAGTTCTATTTAAGAGAATACTTACAAAATAATCCTATGAAGGAAATTAACACAAGCTTTAGTTAAAAAAAAGTTTAATCTTACTGAATGCATTTCTATAAAGTTTTTTTTTCCTTATTACTTTAACTGGATATAATAAAACATAATAGCAACAAATATAAAACATAACCATTAAACATTATTACTGCCAAGTTTTAACATTTTTTTATATGACACATTCTATAACCCATTCTAATCAAGAGGAATAAAATAAGCTAAAATATTAATCTTCAAACCATTTGCAATTTTTAGGTATTTTAGCTTCCATAATTTTTATTTTAATTTCTTATTTAAAAGTTAATATACATTTTTTTTAAAATTAAAATAGCATAAGCTTTAATTAAGAAGGCTTAATACGGAAATGAATTATTTTTTAATATAAACATTATTGTTACTGGTGTTTATGTTTTAAGTATTGTTTTACTTATAATTTTAAAATAATATAGTAATACAAAAAGACCTTTCCTTAAACATTATTTAACTACGTAGTTTTTAAATATTTCTATAATACACATTCAAATAATCATACTACTAGAGAAAAATAATAAAAAAATAGGCTTAAAATTTCAGAGAGTTTGGAATTTTTTATATACTTTTTCAAAATTTTTAATTTTTTTCTTATTTAAAAATTTAAAAGAAAAACATTTTTTTGAAAGTGAAAACTAAACTAATTCTTAAAAACTTACGAAAAAAATGGGATATTTAGGGGAAAATAATACTTACACTACCAGGCTGTGAAGGAAATTAACACAATATATAATTTAAAAAGTTACTGAATGTATTTCTAGAAAGCATTTTTTGCTTAATACTTTAAACAGATGATAACTTTCTGATAAGAACTTAAAACAAAATAACTTTCGATTAAACATTTATTTTAACTGCGTAATTTTAATTTCCTCTTATAGCCCATACTCATAGAGCGAAACAGAATAAGTTAAATTTCAATCATCAAATAATTTGCATTTTTAAGATATTTCTCAGCTTCTATAATATTTACATTCTTAACTCATTTACTTATTTAACATTTAAACATTTTCTCTCTATCATATATATATATATATATATATATATATATATATATATATATATAGCAAATCCGTGGCTAAAATTATGTGCAAAACAGGCAATTCATGTTTCTTTCTCTTTTCTAATTCAATTTTTTTCTTAAATAAATATTTATTTTCAAAAATTATTTATAGTCAACTTCTTTAAATTATCCAGTATGATATTATCTTAAGCACATCCATTTTCTGGCTCATCCTTGGTAACTAACAAATCAAACGCACTTCAGTAATGCAGCAAGAACGCACTTTAAACTCCTCTAGTTACGCTCAATTTGCTCTTTTGTTTTCATATTTTGCAATACGGCAATCTTGTTACAAAAATATTTTAAATCATTCTTGAAAAATTTCCCGTTCATGTAAGTTCATTTTATTTCTCTACTCGCTCTATAGATTTTTTTTTTTTTTTTCTGCTCTTTCTTTATATTTTATATTTTCTGTTTTTACGTGTTATTATTACTTATTGTGTTTAATTCTATTTGTCGTAATTTTTGTAAAAAATGTTTTGAGTGCTCCTCACACTATTGTATTGATATATTTTGCTTTGGCTATATTGATACAATATTAGAAAGAACTCTTTTTTACGGATATAATCGTGTGGGCTGATGAAAAGATTATATCTTTTATTTTCCGGATTTTTGTAAAAACTTTAACCTTTTTCTTTTTTTTTTCTTTTTTTTTCTTTTTTTTTAATTAATTCTTTTTCTTTCCCAAGTTGTTTGTTATTTTATTATTATTATTTTTCTTTTTCCCCATTCTTTCTTTTGTCTGTAATTTACCATTGTTTTATCTTCATTTTGAACTTTTATATATATATATATATATATATATATATATATATATATATATATACACAGGGTGTCTCAGTTAAGCGTTTCAGAACTTCTAAGAGGGGTAAGCGGCACCCTGACGACTCGAAATCATGTAGCAATGTGGGGTCGGAAATGCTTTCCTGAAGCGGTGACGTACACAGAAGAATTAAAAAAATAAGAATTTAAAAAAAAAAATTTAAAAAGTGAAAACTAAACCAATTCTTAAAATCTTACGAAAAAATTGGAAACTTAAGGTAAGAGAATACTTACAGCAGCAGGCTGTGAAGGAAATTAACACAATATATAATTTAAAAAGTTACTTAATGTATTTCTAGAAAGCATTTTTCTCTTAATACTTTAAACACATAATTAATTTCTGATGAGAACTTAAAACAAAATAACTTTCGACTAAACATTTATTTTAAATGTGTAGTTTTAATTTCTTCTTATAGCCCATACTCATAGAGCGAAATAGAATAAGTTAAATTTTAATCATCAAATCGTTTGCAGTTTTAAGGTATTTCAGTTTCTATAATATTTATCATCTTACCTCATTTTCTTATTTAACATTTTAACATTTTTCCCTTTCATATATATATATATATATATATCTTTTTATTACTATCAATAAGCCTTAAAGCTTTGAGAGGTTTGAGTTTGAGGAATCGACAACAAATTACGATAGAAAACAAGTATTTTTAAACACCCTATGCCACAAAATCAAGCAATAATCTTCCAACTTGTATTGATTTATGTGGCTGTTATTTTGAATAACTATTACTAATTCCCTAGTTTAAAAATTTATGTATTATTTTTCTTGCTATAACTTTAAAAATATTCAATAAAATTAAAAAGAAATTGGAGCAATTTTAAATTAATTTCAAAAAGTTTGAAACTATGAAGAATAAGTTATTAAAATCTGTGCTAGATAAGAGTAAATATAGTTTTATATTGCGCATGCGAGTAAAAGAGATTTTTTTTTTTTCATAATTTTATCAATAAACTTCGTTAGTGAATTGTAATTGGCCATGAATGAAAAAGTCTGATTTAAATAGTTTACAAATTTAACTTCAAGCAATTTTATATGTAAACCTTATACTTTTTAAATGAAATCTCAAATGTTTCACCGATAACAAGCAAACTTCATTTTTTAGTATTGCGAATAATCATGTCCTGTAATAACCTGTAACGAAAATTGTGGAAAACCCCTTATCGTTTCTGAGCTTTCTTATTAAAAGCACTGAAAAGTACTGAAAAATGGGTTAAAATAATGCAGGATTTTTGCAGATTTTTAACTGTTCTTGGTAAACTTTTACAATTTGGGCTTCTGTATGTATTCTGTATTAAATTCTGCTGCATCTAGAAGAAGTCGCAACGGGTTAATTTCGTTCAAACAAAGGGGTCAATCTAACTTAAACATATTAATTGATGTATTCAGTACAAAAATTTCTAGTTGGTCTTTAAAAAGTGTTTTTTGTTCAAAATAACATCCAACATAGCTATAGTTTATAAATAAAGAATTATAAAAACATAAGATGAAAGACTCGGGAAAAAGACTAACATACAAATAGCATTTTAAAGATTTACGTGATTTGAAATATTACATGATTTACGTGTGAGAAACTTTACCTGTAATCTAAATTACATGGTTCGTCATGGTTCTTATGATTAAATACGAACATGATTCCTTCCATCATTACTTTCACTAACGATTTCAAGAAATTGGTAGCGTGTAATTTAATATATATTTTTATCTAATTCTATCATTTATTCATCAATCGATTGTAAATTTCAATGAAGTCCAGTGTAGTAGAGTAGAGTATACATGAAATTTTTGATATTTTATTATTTAATTTCTAAAAAATTATAAAAGATTATATTGTTTATTTTTTTACCTCAAATATGATGCCAATTTCTACTCTCATCAAAAATAATATTTTTGTCCTAATGGAAAAAAAACTAACTCAAAATTAGCTTATGTTTTAACGAGAATAATAAATATAAATTAACATTGATTTTAAGATTAAATTTTTCGCACACATTTTGATATAAAAGATGTATTTAAAAAAGTAACCAAAATGTTAAAAAATTAATTGAAAAATATATCAGCAATTACCACATTATCAGGAACGCAAGTAAGACCTTCCTGGCAACCACAGTAATAATAATAGGCCCTGCTTACAAAGGGTGAGCACTTTTCACCTGAAAAATATAAATATATTGCCTAAAACTAATATTTGTATATATTGTTCTGTTTATATAGTACACTATATATGTTTTTGCCACAATCCTATTTCGAGGTAGATCACACACACACGCACGCATCACTATTTGCATTTTAAACGTCCATTGCTAAATATTAATTTTAGACAGTATACTTATTCACAATGTTTTGAACAGCAATAATTTCTTTCACTCTTAAAAACTCGAAACACACAAGTATTTTTCAAAACTCCAATATCTTCGAAAACTATTTCAATTTTAGGTAATTTTTTCTTTTTCTCTGATTTTATTTAAATACTATTAGACTTAAAATTTCATTTACAGTCAGTTGTCGAAAAATATACACGAAGTACGACAGAGTGAACAAAAATTAGCATTAGATAATTTAGTTCAAGTATTTTTAACAACTTATCGCTAGAAGTGCCGTAAGGGTCATTTTTATCGTCTTTTTCCCCTTATGTTGTTCTTGAAGATATGCGTGAACTTCAAAGCTCTTTTTTTTTTACTGTTTATTAAATTATTTAATAGAATACACATCAAAATTTCATCCTTCCTGTTGATCATTGAAATAAGTAATCACAGAAATACCTAAACCGGCTAAAACAACTGTGACAACTTTTAACATCTATAAGAGAAATGCTCATATTCGAAATTCCATGTTGCTTTAAATTAACTTCGGGATGATAAATTGTAGAACCGAAATCAAGGTTCACCGTGCTACAAAAATCTTCACGCACAATTGTTTACTCAAAATAGTTATACTCCATAAATATTCTTACTTAATTATATTATTATTAGCTTTTTTGAGCTCTCATTCAAACACAAATTCATTATAACTTTTGAGAAAAACCATCTTTATGCTGATGTAAGCAGTAATATTTGTTATAATCATGAAAAAGTAAGAAGTTTTAAGGAGCAGTTGTTTCCAAGTAAATCGTACTAAAAATTTATTTTATAATGAGGAAGCGAAATAACTTTGGTTTCAACTGAGATAAAATCCAAAAAAATATTTTTTTTAATATCCATCTTTATTTTTGCAAGCTAAAAATTAAATTTTGAGAGTAAACAAAAACAATGATGGATAATCCTGTAGGTTTGTGAGCCAAGTGATCAGGGTGTGGAGACTTCTAGTCTATTTAAAAATTTTAACATTTACCACCTATTTTGATGTTGTGGAAATTATACTTCCTCTGTAATTAGTCTTAAACTTTGATACACCTTCAGTTCAGGTCATAACTAAGAGTAAAAATAGCATATTGAACGTAAAAAAAATAACGTTTTGTAAAGAGTGGAAAACATTTCTGATGTTTTTCAGGTTCTTAACTTATCACTTACGTTTAAAATTCAATTATTCAGAGAATAATTATGCTGTCATTACTATTTTTTAAAGTTTTTTATTACATAACTTTTTATTAAAGACGTTTTTATACGCATGTCAAAAAGAAAGCTAAGAAAGTTATAAAAAAAAATTCTAAAATTTTGATGCTGCACCAAACACCCAAAACTTACATGTCGCATTTGTTGTATGCTTCTGAATGTTTCCTATATATATTTTTTGCTGCAACACAAAACGCCCATAACTTACTAGTAGCCAAACCATGGCACCAAACCATTACTCGATAAAGTTGACTCTATTTTATGAGAATATTTCTCAGACTTGTAAATTTTTTTCTTCATTTTCTACATCACGCAGCTCATAACTAAACTCATTTAAACGATATTTTGAAAGGCTCTAAGTGCAATGATAATCATATGATTGACTAGTCAGAATTGGCCATACGTGGATTTCAAAACTGCAAGCAACTTTTGGCGAGCAATACGCTGCTTGCGCACCCTAACACCGATGCAAATTTATTAATGCAAGTTGCTAATTTAGATGCCTCCGCGTTTGCTATTGGTCGAGCGTTATTTCTAACAGAAAACAAACGCCTTTAACCGTTAGCATTTTTTTCGAGCAAGTTGTACGAAACTGAAAAACGCTATAGCACTTATGATAGGGAGTTGCTTGTCGCATAGTCAAACAATTCAGGTACATGCTCTAAATTCAAATTTTTACAGATCACAAACCGCTCACCTACGCATTTAAGCAGAAGTTGAGATAAGTTTTACCTCAGAAAGCTCATCAATTAGATTTTATATCGCAGTTTACAACAGATATACGACACCTAAATGGTTCTGGCACTATGACTGCAGGTGCGTTATCAAGAATGTCATCTCTAAACATGCCAAAGCCAATTGATCACAGCGAAACAGCCAAAAGCTCAGGGAAATGACGAAAAATTAAATGGTTTAATCAAGAATTCTCAAAATTTATATTTTAAACAAGTAAATATTCCAGATACGAACTTTATTTTATATTGTGACATTTCTACTAAAAATGTTAGACCTTTCACTCTAAAACAATTTCATCAACATGTATTTCATACTATTCATAACTTTTCACACCCCGATATAAAAGCAAGTCATAAATTAATTCATATTAGATTTATTTGCCCTACCTTAAATAGATTGCAATATATGGTCTAGACACTAAATTCCATGTAAAAAATTAAAAATAATTGTGCATACTAAATCTCCTATTTAGTCGAAACGCTTTGACACTATTCATCTTGATATCGTTGGCCCATTACCAACATCAAAAGGATTTTCATACTGCTTGACAATGATTGACAGATATACTAGATGGGTGGAATCTATGCTTTCTTTAAACCCTGGATAGCTTGATTTGAATCACCTTGAGTGATAGCGAAAGACCAGGTATTGGTTCGTAGGTATACTTTTCAAAGCTGAAGCACATCTCCTGGTCATCAAAAGTGTTCGATCCTCACCTTGCCATGCTCAAAGAAATGGGATAATAGAACAATGACACCGACCCATGAAAGATGTACTCAAGGCCTTCACTACAGACCATTGGTCAGGCGCCTTACTAGCTATTCTGTCGGGCTTTCGAGCTGTATATAGGGAAGATCTAGAGTCATCATCCGCAGAGCTCGCCTACGGAACAACACTTCGTCTTCCAGGTGAATTTTTTTGATTCTACCCCAAAGGACTCCTACCTAATCTAATTTGTTGAGGATTAAAAAAAATATTTCTCTACCATTACACCTCCAGCTTTCTGCCACTTTAAAAAGTCAGTATTTGCTGCGGGCTGAGTATGCATTGCTCGCGACTCTCACCAGTCTTTTCGCCAGCTTGGCGAGTTAGAATCTTCAGGCAAAAGCAAACCTGTGATATAAGCACCCAAGAGAAAATTGAACACCATAGAAAACCAATTCACAGATAACGACGACAATACCCCACTGTTTACAAGTAAAGTTACACAAGAATATAGCAAAATTATCAATAGCAAAAGCCTTAACATCGACAATAACACCAATCAAACAGAAGTATTAAATATCATCAGAAAACTCAAGAATAAAAAAGCTCCTGGAAAAGACAACATTAATAATCTAATGATCAAAAATCTTCCCCTAAACAACATAGATAAGATAGTCAATATTTTTAATTCCTGTTTAAAACTAAACTATTTTCCAGAATCATGGAAAATCGCAACCATTATCCTCTTCCCGAAACCAGGAAAAGATCCTAAAAATCCAGCCAATCACAGGCCGATTAGCCTCCTACCCTCCATAGCTAAAATATTCGAAAAAATAATCTACAATAAAATTAAGCCCTTCCTTAGCATTCTTCTAAATCAACAATATGGATTTAGAGAAAACCTATCTACTGAAAAACAACTCCTCAGAATCATCGAATACATCAGCAATGGCTTCTTCAAAAAAGAGATTTCAGCTATGCTAATGCTAGACGTTAGCAAAGCCTTCGACAGAGTGTGGCATAAAGGCCTAATATATAAACTACACATGTTAAATATACCAATAGATTTTATACAACTAATTAACTCCTATCTCACTAAAAGAAAATTTCAAATAAAACTTAATAACTGCACCTCAACAACTAGATATATTTATGCTGGAGTTCCACAGGGGAGCATTTTAGGCCCCATACTATATATTTTATACACAGCTGACTTCCCCAAGCAAGATCATGAAGTGCACGAGCTCAGTGCCTATTATGCAGATGACACAGCAATTATCTCGAAATCTCGCGACCCAAATAATGCAATTAAAAAATTACAAACCACCTGTGAAAATATAGAAGAATGGTGCAATAACTGGAGAATCAAAATTAATGCAGAAAAATCACAATTACTAATTATAAGAAAAAATAAGACCAAAGTTCAAATTACAGAAAATATCACCCTGTTTAACGAAGTTATTCCCATTGTCGATAATGCCAAATACCTAGGAGTCAACATTAATAATAAACTAACATGGAACGAACACATATCAATAACAATTAAAAAAGCAAATAATGCCTTTTTTGCACTCAAATATTTACTAAATTCCTATTCAAGACTATCATTTAACAATAAAAGACTACTCTATATAATGTGCATTAGACCCATCTTAACGTATGGCTCCATTGCTTGGGGAACTGCATGCAAAACTTATCTTAAAAAACTACAAGTATTCGAAAACAAATCACTCAGAAAAATCACAGGGGCACCCTGGTTCATGAGAAATGATGATATTTATAAAGATCTGAAAATCACACCACTCATTAACTACCTAGAAATCAGAAAAGCTAAATTCTACAGAAAAGCCCAAGATTGTGAGGCAGCAAATTTTAAAGACCTTTTCAAATTAGAAATTATTATAGATAACATCAACCACAGCCCCTCGACAAATTTCCTACTATCCGACGGAATTTTGTCTAAATACTACAATAAATAATTATGAACAACACTCCCTTTATATTAATTCAAATTTAACTGATAAAGTTGCTGCACTGTGCACCAATGAAGCCCTACGGGGGGGAGGCGAGGCAGTGTAGTAACGATATCAAATTACCCCATATCGCTAGTACAATTTTATATCAATTTTATATCTTTTCCTAATGGATTTTACTTCCCCATGTATACTCGGCGCTCATTGGCCGTCGTCAGATCACCCAGCCTCGAAGTCATGCATCATCGGGCGCGGTCAGTACCTGGGAGGGTGACCACCTGGGAACACCGCGTACCGTTGGCATAACTTTAACATTCGATACCCGTCTCTGATTGGTCGTCGCTCTATCGCCTCGGCGAATCATTAATTGTATATTTTTATTTTTCTACTCGTTCGATTTTTGTAAATATATTTTTATGTGATCTTAACCTTTGTACATAATTTATTATTCGGAAATTATATTATTCGGTCATTTATTTTAATTATTGATAGTTTCTTTTTCATTTTTTTGTATTTTTGTGTAATTTTGTTGTTTCACCGTGTTTACTACTTGATTATAGAACCACCATTTAAGATACACTCTTTCGTTGCTCATGCGACTAATTTAGATGAAGTGGCAAGTGCCGAAAGGCAGGTACCACAATAAATACTAGTACATTAAAGCATTAAAAGAACTGCCCCTGACCTTTTCTGTCTCTTAACGAGCAAGCATGGTCGGAGGACGACTGACAATGTTTAAGTTAGTTGATTTTAGACAAATATTTGTTAAATAAAATGTTCTAAGAAAAATCAGCATTTTGTTTTTTCTTCAATCTAAAATTAAAACACTTACTACAGTATTATTTTTTTTTTTTTTTTTGCCCTTATTCATCAATTGAACAGAAACATTAAAAAAATATAGATTTTACATTTTATAACGATTTGCCCTGTATTTTACTTGGATGGTTTGATTGATACAACTATCATTTCAATTAAGTGCAGGAAAAAATCAAAAGTCTTTGTGTGTGATTAGATACTTGTATAGAGGTTATTATATTTACCTTTTTTCCCAAGCTTTCTACACTCTCCTTCGTGTGTAATATTGATACAGCATTCGTCGTTGTTGCATTGACTGTTCTTAGAACAATCAGCGTCAGCAGTCTTGAGAAAATATATCAGAAATAAAATGAAATTAAAATATAATTTCAAAAATGTTTTTCATGAAAAAAAAATTACTTGTTCATCACACTACATACTTTATATATTTAAAAAAAAACTTAGCAAAATATATCTAAAGTGTGTGAAATTGTGTGGTAGCAAGTATACTGTAAATGATGTTTGTAGTACAAAATATAAGTAGACAGTTTCATTTCGCACAGTATTAGTAAATAACTATTCATTTCATTAACTGAGATTGCAAAATAGATTAAGTAGCGTGATAAGATAAACTCAAGCTTAACTTATTTATTTTTTAAACCTGTGCCTTTAAATATAGCTGATGGAACAAAACCATCGATTTCCGAGAATAATAGTCTGCTAAGAATTATTTTAATTTCAAAAGCTGATTATTTTTTTTTTAATATTTTCCTCAAAACAGTAACTTGTAAGAATTATTATGTACGTTACAAATTTGCAATCCTGAACCGATCCGCACCAAATTTGGTGTGTATACTTCAGAAGACGCGGCACACTAAACTGTCTATTTAATAAATTCCTCCAACCATCTGTTCTTCCACTAAAAGAAAGATTTTTCATAGGATTTGGTACATATTATATATTTTGAGTGATCTAGCCTTTAGCTGTAGTACATCAAAAATTAATTTTATAATACAATTTTACGAATTACACATCCTTCAATTTCAAAGTTAGTCAATCACAAGTAAAATTAACGTTAATAATTTGGCGATGGTGATAATTTTCGTTGATGACGTCATCGAACTAATATCTAAAAGGGTTTATGGAAACCACGTGTTTCTTTACTGCAAATAAATCAAATCACCGAAAAGTAGTTAATTAAATAAATATTACTATAAAAATTACGGAATAATATTTAGGGTAAAAATGGATTTTTCAAATGATCCACTCATGATGGCTTTTAACGCAATTCGATGCGGAATTTTTCGCACTGCTGCATATAATTAAGAATTGCTGGAGTCTTAAGAATATGTCAAATTTTTACGCTCTCCGAATAAAATACCGATATTATTTCGCAAAAAATTGATCGCTAAAATATTGCTGTTACTAAAAATTATTTTTTAGAATATCAATTAATTAATTTTGAAAATAGCCACAAATTGAAATTGAAAAAAAAAGTTTTGAAGTAAAATGCGAAATTATTGGAGAAAAATTACTTATATTTCTAGGAAAACTATAAAAAATCGCCTTATTATTTTTTATGAAAATGGTGCTAAATCAATTTTAGTAATATTTACTACTGGCTAATTAGCTAATTAGCATTTCCAATAGATACTAATTATACTAATATTGGTACCAAAATACCTTCCATTGGTACTGTGTAAATAGTTTTTTATAACCTACCGAAAGAGTTAATTACAGGCGAATAATGTTGATTGCATTATGCCAAATAAAACTGGATATAATTAATTTTTATTTTGATAGAATAAACTAAAAATATGTTTATTTTAATCTAATACCATAAGGCCTCCGGAAAGGATGATATAATACTTATAATAATTATTAAAAAACAGCAGTGTACCTAATTAATTTCTTTGTAATAATTTTCTTGTATTATATTCGCGTTACATTTATGAATTTCTTTCTTTCTCTTGTCGTAATTTCTTTGAGCATCTCTTTGAACATTTCTTTTTACAGTAAACGTAAAGTAAAAATTAAACGGACCACTCTGAAGAACGTTTGATCTAATGATCTGATCCAGCTAAAAATAAACTGCAGAAAATTACCAAAAAAAAACAGTTTGAGGACTGTGGTGATTTGGTCAATTCCGCTACAGAATCGATCTTCACGTTCTAGGACTCAATCTCAAAGGTTTGAAGGGGTGACCTCAAATTTGTTACTTGATAATTGATTGATTGATTAATTAATCAGATGATATTTTAAGATACGAAATCAGACACAAAATTAAAATTTTACTTAATATTTATCATAATTTATCATTTTATATAATAATGGTCGAAAACAGTTACTGCAAGTTACAAATATATTTTAAATTATTAGTTTTCCTAATTTTTTACTTCCAACCACTTTCTTTAATTAAGAACAGAGTTATTATACTGATTGAATGCCCTATCTAAACAAATATATCAGATGGAGAAAATAGTGCCTTTAAGTTACTTGAAGCAATAAAGAAAAGATAGCTTCAATTATTCTTTCTTTTGAAAATTCAGCTGCTTTAAAGCGCGTTTTTTTCTTTCAAAGAAAGCTCTGTTATTATAGAATTAAATGTTTTGAATTTTCTTACTACTGCCTTTAAGTTACTTTTTTTATAATACTTACCCAAAGGCCGAGAGAGCCTAGTCGGTAGGGCGCTGGGCCCCTGTCCAAGAGTTCGTGGGATCGATCCCCGCCGGCTGAAGAAAATGGTAACTGATGCACGTTAAATCTGTCGAGACGCTAAGTCCTCCATGTTTCCATAACAAATCAATACCTCTGGGGGTACTGATCCAGGAGTTTCCTTGTCTTCTGAATTGGTTCAAAATTACAAGGCTACGGAGTTGAACATTAGTAGTCGTACACCTAAAAATTGGGTCGGCTGTTCAACGACGGATATAAAATTAATTAAAATACTTACCCAAAAGAATGCCAAACTTGAAATGAGAACGAGGCAGAGGAGCTTCATTTTTATGGTATATGATCGACTTCTTTACTGGTAGGTTATATACTTAATTCAATTGTTTCCCTTTTATATACTTCCGTTGAAATATAAAAATAAATGTGATGTTTAATCATATTGTCTTATTTTCATTTATATGAATGTCTATAATACTTTAAAAAGGCAAAAGATAATACATCAAATAAAGTGAATATACAATTAAGATTATGCATTCAGATAAAGCTGCGCTCGATAAATTAATTTTACCATTTCTTTAAATTCGTGATCCGAAGATCTTAGAAAAAATTCTTTATTTCAGTTGCTGCAAGATTAAGGTCGAGCATGAATTTCAATAATGGAATCCAAATAACTATTTATTTTATGGGAACAAATATTTGAAAAATAATCTAGAATTCAAAAACTTTTACATACAGCTAACAAATTTTCCCAATTAGACACGATGAAAAAATGCGAATAATAAATTCAGTGGTAGTGATAAAAATTTATAGGGCTGTGCAAAAAATATGTAAAAATTTGTATTTTCAATTAATAAATGAATTTGTAGATAAACTTTTCACAATTTTCATTAAATAAAATAATAAAAAATAATAATTAATAAATATTATGAATTTTATAATTTGAATAATATTTCAATTTGTTTACAAGAAATTTTGATAAGCAGCAAATTGTTACAAATTAAAAATCAACATTGGTCGAAGATTTGGGCTGCTTTCCTGTTAAAACTATTTGGAAAGTATTTACCAGATAGCAATTTCTCTGCTTAATTTGTGAATCGAAAAAAAAATCCATCAAGAATATGAAGGCATTTTTATTCGGAGAAAGTTTTTTTTTGGTCTCTGTCAGTAACTTAAAATATTGTCACCTGAAACTAATTAGCGTAATATAGGACAGACCCTTGGATCTTACCGTATGGTGGATAGAGGCTTTCACCATGTGGCCTCTCTACTCATACACGATAGTCTGCACCACCCAAATTAAATCTTGATTCATCACTGAAGACAATCTGGTTTCAGTCGGTTGTAGTCCAATCTCGCAGAGAGCTACACCACACCAAACGGAAGTAACGGGGAGTTGATGTCAATCCTGCAAACGCTGCTATGGAATGCCATCGCAAGCATCACACAAATACCCCTAAAGTTGATTCATGGCTTCTTGACATACCAACAGTACGCCCGTGACATTCTTCGAAAACATATTTCATCACTGATGTCGGGGCGGTCTTTATAGCAACTGAGGAGTGAGATTTTGGGAGTGGAGAAAGTTTCCACAGGACGTTATGAGAGAATTGCATGCCTCAATGCTTGACCGTATCACATCCTGTATTTGAGCTAGAACTGGCCAAAAACAAGTACTAAAACATCCATTCATTTCCACTTTTTCTGCAATAAATGATCACTTTGTGATTTTTAATCACTTACTGATATAAAGGATTGACTTAGATATGCAAAATTTCGTTTCATACTTACATCTCTTTTAATGTGCGTTACATTTTATGACAATGAGTGTACATATACAAGTACATATTTTTATCAAAATAGCATTAACACTAATTTTACTTAGGAAAACTGCTGGCACATTCAATATGAAAAATCATTTCTGTTGCTTTTTCAAATTATTCATTTCTTATCCTTGCATTTTTACAAAAGTCATTGGAGCTGGTCCTTGAACTGCAATAGAGCATCCAAGTGTTCGATGTCAGTGTTCGATTGGATTAAAGCCAGGGGACATCGCAGGTCACTCCAATCGTTGAATTTCTTCTAATAGGAGGCATTCGTTCATCAAATGAGCCCTATATGGACATTCCTTATCGTCCATAAAGATAAAGTTTGGTCCATTTGCTCAGCGGAAGAGTCTCACATAGTTTGTAAAGATCTCAAACTTGTACCCCTGACCTGTCAGAGTACCTCATTTGAACACAAGAATATCATTCTGCCCATCGAGAGCCGCCTTGACAGGAGAACTGATTACCTGTTAAGTTATTACCTAAAGATATTACCCGTCAGAAGGCCATGGCACGCGTTTCGATTATCTTCATGCTACTTTGAAACCAGTTATCGTAAAACTTGTTTGTTATATCCTTCTCTAATATTTCAAGACTGCAATGAAGATAATGTTGTATCACTCATCAATTTTGACCATACACGCATACCTAGCTTTCACTGTCACTTCTAGGTTCTGTAAAGATGTGTCAAACATGTGACTATCTTCAAATAAATATAGTCCAGTTAAAATCAGTTATGTCTTATTTCTCAAAAAAAAAAAAACAAAATCAGGCTTTCTGAAACTAGAAATTTGAGATAGCCAATTTGTAACAAAGACCTCTAGGCATATCTTTTTCCCGAAGTACTGCAATGGATATCTATTGGAAGATTAGAAGCAGGAAAAAGTCAGATAGAAGTAGCCAGATGGCTAAAGGTGAATGAGTCCATTGTTCATAGACTTTGGCATTAAGTTCTAACTACAGATTTGGAATCCAAAAGCTTCAAACAAAGGTGTCCATATATTACGACAATCACCGATGACCGATATTTATCGTTATGTGCACGAAGGAATGGAAACAGAGATCCGAGTCATCTCAAATCCTTTGATAGTGTAGTCACCGGAAAATTAGTGTAAACTTCTATTGCGTGTAGAAGGCTTCGCCATCATGATCTCTTACTAGGCAACGAGCTGTTGACAGTGACCTTTCTTGTGCTTGAAATTATCTATGTGCCAAATTTCATCTCTTTCAGTCGGATGGTTCAGTAGTCTATAAAGATCACACACACACACACACACATCCACAGACACATTAATTTTTATATATCGCTCATGGGCTGCAATAGCGGCACAACTCAAAAAATCAAGTTTTGAGATAAGGGAGTTTAAACTATTCATTGCTAAGCAAAATGCATATGAAATGCTTTAGTTTGTTTAAAACGAAGATTACCTTCATATTAAATTATGAGTTGTGCTAGTATTGCTGCTGTAAGAATGTGTATTTTCATATTTACACCTGTTCTTAGCCCAAAATGCGTGTTTTTTTAGTTGTGCCACTATTGCAGCCCAAGAGCGATACATAGATTGAATTCAAAATACATCCCTGTGGGCAAAGCTGCGGGTAATAGGTAGTCGGTGAAAAAAAATTTTTTAACATAATAGTTTAAAAAGTGAAGGTGTTAGAAGAGATAAAAAAAATTATGAAAAAAATAGATATTTCCATGGTTAATACTAAAGTTCATATGATTAAAGTTCAAAAAATATTCTACAAAGATGATCAAGCTGGTCGGCAATGTCAGGTAATATATTTATAAATATTTCGTCGGGCACTATAATTCAAACAAAAATTCATTAAATTTTGATTAAGAGATTTTTAGGATTTTGATTTAAGAGATTTTAAGAGATTTTTATTGTACTCAAACCTTAAAAAAGGAAAAATCTCAGAAAATAAGTTAATGTGTGCTTGAATGTGCTTGCGAAATACTTGTCTTAAATGGAAACACTGTAAAAAATTCCAGATCAAATTACGGTAAAAAGAACCAGCACTCGGTGCAGATACTTTTTACATAAAATCCAATCTTACCGGAGAATGCTGCAGCAGAAAAATCTGACATTCTGTCATTTTTACCGTGATAGTTGCTGTAAAACCCCTTAATCACTCTCATTAAATCAATATTACTGTAAAAAGTACGCTATAATATTTTACCGTAAAGCTGAATTTTACGGATAATGCACCTAAAGTGCCGGTACTTTATACACTAATTTTATCTGAAATTTTTGACAGTATAAGAGAGAGAGAAAAAAATAATATTTTTGAGATTCTTTTTAATAAGAGCTACAATTTTTCAATTATTACAAATCAAAAGTATTTCATTCATTCCTTAATTCATCTATTTTGTCTAATCTCACCAGTTCATTTTTTTAATTTATATCTTTTATGCAAAGCACAATATCAAAATTATTTTAACTAAAACTATTAAAACTAATTAAGCAGCATCATCATATCAGAAACGTAGTTTCAGCAAAATTGTACAATTTGTCGGTAAACTAAGTGGGCCCCGATTCTACACAAGGACTCTTCCCTTACAAATTAGTTCTGCTTCTCCATTAGTTTTCCCTTTAAATACATAACTTATTATTTTTTCTTTCAATTATGCTGATTTTAAATTATGTTTTATAGATTTGTATTTTTAAAGCCTAACATAAACACGTGGTTTCAAATAACTTTAGGAATACTAATTTGGAGACGTGATCCGCCAAGGCTATGAGATTCATGTAGATCATGAAGTTCATCAGCCATAGAGAATAATTTTTTTCTTTTTTTTTTTCTTTTTTTTTTTTTTTTTTCTTTTTTTGATGAGAGCAAAATATCACTGATGTAATCTTTAAAATATTTGGAAGGAAGAAAATCGTCTGAAGCAGTGTCATTTTCATCAATGGCGAGTTCTAAGCGGAGGAAAATTTCCATTTTCCCTGACGGCCCTGCCGTACAAATTAATTAAAATTTCAAGATCGGATGAAAAATATATCAAAATTCTAAAATGATAGAAGCGATTCTTGAATTATAAAAAAGACGCACACACAGACAAACTCTTTATTTTAGCATTGCAGATAAGAAATATTTGAGTAGTTCAATTTCTTTATAAAAAAAAAAAGAAAAACGATACGATTAGTTTCGTCTAACAACAAAAAGATTCTTAAATAAAGGAAATAAATAGTCTTATATATTTAAATAAGTACTTCTGGTTAAAGTAATACGTTTATTCTTTGCACTTTTCATTGAAAAATCCTTTAACGACATTCCTCTCTGATAATTTTAGCTAACTATATTCTTAGTTATTGACCAAAAATATTACTAGTTATTGAAATTAGTTATTGAAGAAAAAACGCATTATTAAGTACAGTGCTTTCAGGGTAGGTTACTAAACAAAAAGTAAAAATTAAACCAAAGACATTTCTCCTTCCTACAATCATAGTGTTTAAATCCATACCTACACAGATACAAAATAGGCATGTAATGAAAAAAAAATCTTTTCATTTCCTTATGGTAGCATTCGAAATGTCCTCACAAAAATATGTAAACTTGCTACTGTATTTTCGTTAAGAGCTTTTCCTCTATAATAATTTGTATAAAATATAAAAAAAACTTCATCTGTAAGTGAATTAAATACTTATAATTTGTATAAAATATAAAAAAAACTTCATCTGTAAGTGAATTAAATATTAAGCGAAAATTATGAAAAATTATGTCTCATTTTATACAATCATGTATTTTTTTATATAATAATTTTATTGAGAGTACAAATTAGTTCAGTCCGTTTTTTTGTGGTCAAAAATGCATTTATTTTAGAACAAAATGAATGAACAGATTAATCAAAGTATTTTCCATTGATGGCTACTACTTTTTCCTACATCTCTGGCAATTTTCAAATTCCATCTCGAAAAAATGCCTCGTCTTTTGAGGCGATCCAAGTTAGGATCCAATTTTCGATTTCTGCGAAAGAAGTGAACTGGTGACCTGCCAAATTGAGCTGCATCTGTCGGAACAAATAGTAATCAGAAGGAGAAATGTCCAGTGCATACGGCAGGTGCGGTAAAATATCCCACTTGAGCATTTCCAAACCATTTTTTACGACTTTTGAGACATCATGCCAACCTTTATTATGCAGAAGAATAACTTTGTCATATCTTTGCTCGTATTCCGGCCATTTTTCTCGTAATGCACAGCTCA
Organism: Parasteatoda lunata; assembly: GCA_949128135.1. Classification (NCBI taxonomy): domain Eukaryota; kingdom Metazoa; phylum Arthropoda; class Arachnida; order Araneae; family Theridiidae; genus Parasteatoda; species Parasteatoda lunata. Next base: position 104,986,581 of record OX421970.1, read on the forward strand.
AACGAATCAATTTTAGCCTATACCGATCGCCCTTAATTGAATCACCAAGTTTACGCAGCTCATAGTATACAACACCATTCACCATTCTTCATTCACCTTTCTTGAAACCTCGAAACCATTCCCTACACTATTTATCAGTTGGAGCATTGTCACCATAAACTTCTAAGCATTCGATAAAGCATTCTAAGCATAAAGCATTCGATGCGTTTCAGATGCACTTTTCTTCCAATTAAAGCAGAAACATAAAACCTCCTGCAAATGCTGCTTAGTTAACACAAAATTTGACATATTCAACTAAGTAAAAAACAAGGTTTTGGTATGAAACTCAAAGCGATATAAATTGAATATTAATGACAGATGCACCCTTCGCATGCTTACCTCTCTGAAACCACCAAAACCAGCTGTCACTAAGAAACATTCATAACAGCAGAGACATCTTTTCAAAACAGACCGAACTAATTTGTACTCCTAATAGATAACTGCAAAAGTTCTTACTCGCTTGGGGTGCATAAAAAAAGTATAGCTTTAAATCTGGTGAAGTGCAGAAAAATGGAAAGGAAGAAATAAATAATTGTGAGGAAGTGTTGTGGGCAATTTACTTTGAAATCTGACTAGAATCATAATGATGGTTTAAGAAAAATATATCTCTTTTTACCCACTAACCATTTAACAAAAATATGTATTATAAACATATTAATAGAAGGAATCATTATATTCAACCTGATATTTTAAATTTTTTTATTTATTTAGTTTTCAAGAAATGAAATTCAAATGATATAAAAGTAAATGTATGGAATAAATCAAAACAATACTTGTGTTTTTTTTTTTTTTTTTTTTTTTTTTTTTTTTCAATAATAAAAATAAGAACCGCAAAGGAACTTTCAAAATACTCGAAGCGTTGAGAGATAGTTAAATTACGTAACTAACGAATAAATACTATAATGTAATTCATTAAATGTTTTATATTGCATTAGGCTTCAAATTGAGACATTAGTTTTGTGATCATTTGGTATTAGTGGTCTATTTAGGAAAATCAATATGTTTACTAATCAAGTGTTTTATATTTTACTACTAAAAAAATAATTGGTTCAATATTTCATTCAGAAGAGCTAATTAATCTAATTTTAAATATTTAATACCTTTATATATTTTATATCTTTACTAGATATATAATAGACTATTATTTTATAACTAAGCATTGCATATCATTATTTTTTATTCGCTTGCTGAGTTTTATTCGTTACACTCTTATTTACGTATTTTAGATAGTTTTAAAATGTTTTTTCTTTTAATGACTTTCTTTCTTTCTTTTTAAGTGTATTTTTTTAATTACTTTTTCTATAATTTTTATTTAAATTCTTCATTAATCAGATTTTTTAAAGTGCGCAAGTACCTTTTTTTTAAATTAAAAAAAATTATAGTATCAGACAATTATTTGATCTCACATACGGAGCATGCATATATATATATATATATATATATATATATATATATATATAGGATGCTAATGTAGATCGCTCATATGTGACATCAAACTATTATTTTTCCTTCTTCTTTTTGATATTTTTATTTATTTTCAAGGAATTATTTTTAAATTTAAATCCCATTAAAGGCATTCCCATCTTGTTCTGGGTGCTCTTGTGACAGCTGGGGTGGTCACTTGTAGACTGAACATGACTGTTTTATTATCAGTTTAATATTGTTGGCTCATCTTTGTAGAAATTCTTTTTTGTTGATTTGGACAAGACATGAATTCTTCAAATGTTCCCTTTTTTCTAACTATAAGAGAATTTGACTGTATTTCTATATATATTTATGCTCAGAAAGTAAATTGCAGGCAATGTATTAAAATATCATATAACAATTTTGCTTCTCAACCTTCAGGTACAAAATAAACTAACATAGGTACAAATAACTGTGTTCCTACATTAGCATATTTAATGCCATTTAAAACTGCACAAATTACCATAATACCGGTAGTGTATATTACCAATCTTCATTAAACGTCACGATCAATTAAATACCACTGAATAGTGCACTTCCTTAAGAACCTTTTATCCATTTACTTAGCTCTTTAATTTATTACTTATTTCGCATAACAATGTTAATACGAATGTTCAGCTTCGACATAATGCAAGTTGTAACATTTGCATATAATTAACAAAGTACTTTATTATTTTTTAATAAAGAATCATGTAATACTTTTTCATTCCATTGCAGTGACTTAAACTTTGAGTACTGCTTAAATACTTACCATTTTGCTTCTAATTTTATATCTATAGGAAGAACTATAAAAAAGAACTCTAGAACTTAATTTAACTTTAATTTTATTGCATAGACATTTTCAAGACAATTTTATAGAAAAACAATCTGACTCTTGATTTCTTTAGCAATATATTTGGTCATAAATATTTTTCAGAATCCTATTTATCACATGTTTTGGCTTTCTGAAAATAAAAGTATATATGCATTTGGAATATTTTAAAATTTGTACTTAAACTATTATAGACTTGCTTCTATTTATTCTTAGATTTAACGTAATAGAGAAAATACATCTTACTCAAATTCATATTACAGAAAGGTAGAAGCAGCTGCTTTTTCAAAGTTGACCCAAGGAAATTGATATTTTCAATTCCATACAAATTCTATTGGTCACAGATTTTCTGAAAGATAATATTTTCGTGCAAGATTATATTTCATCGTTTGATAATCAATGCGTTTTCAGCTTAAAAAATTGTAAAAGATTTTCTAGAAATATTTAGTGAAATTCTAATTTTTATAATTATTTGAATATGTGTTATCCTGGTGTTCTTGTGACTTTTACTTTATTACTTCATGAAATTTATTACTATTTCGAACTATTGTAAATAAAAACATTTTCTTAATGTTAAGTTAGGATTTTCTTTAATTTTAATGATTTTCACAAGAAATTTATAAAAAAGAAATAATTAAATTTGATTTCTAAATTGTTTTGTGTGAGGTGAAGAGTTATTAGTTCGAGAAAAATTTTTAGCTGAACAATTTTTAGTCTTAAATTATCAGACAAAAATAAACATAAAATGTTTCATTTGTCAATACGTTAAGTTCATTTTTAAGCTGTTTAATAATACACTGGTGTGCAAAACTTAAGTAACAAGTGCGTTTTTTGTCATAACTCTACAAGAAATCATCCGATTGACATGAAATTTGAATATGATGTACATTATTTTGTACTTAAACGATGGTAAAAGAATAATGGCGCAGAAATGAATATAAAGCTTAAAGTAGGGTATGGAACTAAAAAAGGCTTTATTTGACATATAGTGGCGTTACACATGATTGCCTGAAGAAGCGTAAGTACAACTGGCAGATGTTCCCTAGTATGGGATATGCCCTCCCCTTACTGTAATTGTTGCTTGGCATCGTCTCTCCATGCTAAGCACCAGATTATCCAGAAGTTCTTGGGGTAAACGTCTCCATTCCTCCTTTAACGCATCTTTCAGCTGATGGGTTTTACCAGAAGGAGACTGTCGTGTCGCAAGACGTCTCCCTAATGCATCCCACACATGCTCTATGGGATTTAGATCTGGAGAGTAAGCTGGCCAATCCATTCTTGTGATATCTTCACTTTCCAGTAGCTCTTGAACATTAGCAGTACGGTGTGGCCGGGCATTGTCATCTATAAAAAGGAAGTCTGGTCAGGTGGCCCCTCGGAACAGACGCACATGGGGTAGGATTACCTCATTGCAGTAGTGGTCTCCAGTTACAGAACCTCGGTCGAAGATCTGAAGCTCAGTCCGCCCGTTCAACATAATGCCACCCCAGACGACAACTTCAGGACCACCGTAACGATCTCTTTCCGCGATCTTATTGGGATGAAATCGAGCTCCAACCTCTCTCCAGATCAACTGACGTTGAGACTCGCTTATAGCACTAAAACGACTCTCATCTGTGAAGAGGACGCGACTCCATTGATGAGGTGTCCAGGTTTCGTGTTCTCTGCACCACTCTAAACGGTGCCGCCGATGGCTAACTTTTAAAGGTATGCAGCGTTCAGGACGTCTAACAAATAAGCCACCTTTGTGGAGGCGTCTGGCCACTGTAAATCTTGATACTTGTCGTCCTGTGGCTGTGCACAGTTGCTGAGATATGGCGCTCACTGACTGAAAACGGTTTCTTTTCGCCTGGAGGACAATGTAACGGTCATCACTTGGTGTTGTTCTCCTTGGACGCCTACACCAATCTTCCGAACAGCTGTACTAGTAGTTTTAAAGGCATTCCAAGCACGAGAAACAACACTTTTGTTGACTCTTCGGCGACACTGGTCACAATACGCCCCTCCTCAAGCTTCCCAGTCATTCTTTCTCGAGTAAAGTCGTCTAAATGATTTCTTGAGGACATGTTTCACAAAACAAATCACTTGCACTTGCAGCGAATGTCTTTAACTACGGTGCTCTTCATCCTTTTATCACAGCTTTGACCTGCGCACGTCGACCCATAAGATTTACGTACACTTACATCACCTACGACGTTTTATTTCTAAAATTTCCATACAAATAATCTTTCTACTGAATTACGTGCATATTATACTGCAATTTCATGGCTATCTTATATTTTGTTGGGGAGCTGTGGCCGAAAAACCACTTGTTGCTTAAGTTTTGCACACCAGTGTATATGAAGTTTCGACTGGTATATCCTTAGATTTAATATATTTTAATTGCAAGTTTAAAATTATTGGTTCTCGAATGAAAAACAATGTAATAAATTGCATGAGGAAAATTAACACAAAAGTGATCAACTAGATCCATAATGTGTTAATACTACAAAAAAAACTAAGTTTTTATCAGTACAGGGAAAATAGAAGAGTTAAATTCAAACTTTCAAAAAAAAAATCTATCCAGTCTTAAACTTTCAATTACCCTCTTCTTAATGAGTGGTAAAAATTATTGATCTCACATATCGGACTTGGAAAAAGAGAAAGGACACTTAAGTATTGCTATCAAAACAGAATAGGCACTGTTTCTAATGCATTTATTTACGCTTAATCGAATGAGACCCAAAACGATTGAACTAATACTTCCGGCATTATAATGGTTTTATATATGTCTTAGAACAAATTGAAATACCTTCTCTTCTCCAACTGCTAATATCATTTGCTTGGCTTGTTGAAGTGATTCTTGTAGGTGCCTCGCAGAAGGGCAAAAAAAATATAAAAAAATAATAAAAAAAAACTCCTTTTCTTATTAGGTGTCTCCTTACCTCCCATTCTTACTACGTGTACAAAAAGTATAACTATTTTTTTACTTTCGGACTTGTTTATATGTTTAGCACTGCTATTCTGGGTACGTGTAAGAGATAGTTTCCTGTACGTATTTTACACGTAAAAGGAATGAGACTATTACTGTTGTTGTTGTTGTTGTTATCGTAGGTCATTAAGGCAAGGGGTATGTTTGTGCGGTCTTGTTCCCCTTGTTTTCCAGTGGCGCCATCTATGGCCAAGAATTCGACTTCTGGTACACCTATTCATCGCACCCGTTTATAGGGCAGATCCATTCACTGATCCACAGATTTAGTAGTTTTGACCTAAACCAGAAAACTCAGTACCCCCAGAGAACTCCAACGGTAAAACTCCAACTCAGTACCCCCAGAGGTATAATTGGTTACTGGAACATGGAGGACTTTGTGACCTGACAGATTTACCAGTCACGGGGAGTTTTTGGCTGGCTGGATTCGAACTCCCGTTCTAACGAACGTGGTCCAGCGCCCTGCCAACCAGGCAATCCCGCCCTCGTGACTATTACTAAATCGATAAAATAGTTTAGAAGTTATAATGGTTTATTCATTAACTATTTATTTTCTAACTTTATGTATTATATAATAATTTCGAGAGAAGGATGGAATTATGTCACTAATGGAATAATATTGAATTACAATACAGGACGATAAATACTTATTTTTACTCATTCAAATTTGAAAATATCATATAGCATATATACTTGAGCATGCTGCATTAAGTGCAGATGTTTCATGTTTAAATATAGATTAAAGTACTGAAAATGGAATATATATTCATTTTGAAAATATTATTCTGTATTCTTCGGATGTAATATTGGAAATAAAAGTATATATTATGAATGCAATTTCAGAAAATCGGCTCATTTTCATGAATTGTTTCTCCTGGACACGAGGTTCAAAGCGGCCATAAAAGCGCGATTATTGGGAAAAGAGAAGTTCGAAACAGGAGCTTAACAATGACCATGCATCTATTCAAAATCGATTTTGAGTTACTCCGGTTAGATATTCGATCTTTTATATCTTCAAACTTTCAAAACTAAGTCGACACTTGGGTAAATCAAAAATATCGATTCAAATAAATCGAAACAATTGAACGATATAAAAGAATGAAATGTTTGTAGGTACTATATAACCTGTTCCATGCATTCAAAAAGTAAATGTAACGTGAATGTCTTTATTTTACATTACATTTCACATCATAAAATCTCACTTGTTAAATATTGCGTTAAATCGAACTGGATGCAGATTGAGATGTGGTTATTGAAATTAAAATAAATATAATCTATACATAATAATAAACGCGGCTGTGTGTGTGTTTGTAATCACAATATATCGCTCCAGAAGTCTCGCCCAGGCACGAAACTCGGCACATAATTGTGTTTTGACATAATGAAGAAGTATTTTTTTTCTTTTTCAAAAATTTGGATTATTTTTTTAGTTATCAGTCATTTTGTAGGAAAATCTTTGCTTTTTCTTCTTCAAAGAGCCATAAAAATGCATATACTTTTCTCCACTTTTATAAATGTATGCTAATGCGAACCTTACAATTGAAATATTAATTTTCGACAACTTAAACCAATAATATACGAAGGAGTTAATAATTTAATTGTAAGGCTCGCATTAGTTTACATTTATTAAAGTGGAGAAAAGTTTAACTTCTGTATTAAAAATGTGGCAACATATTCGATACGTAAATAGAACGCTTCGCTTTGATATATTTGTCGCTGTTCATAATTGTTATTATAAGTTTTTCTTCTTCTTTCCACGCTTTATTTTTTTTTTTTCTTAAGCGAAGACGATAATTTTTGTAGCGATATAGAAATAGAAATTGATACCATAAAAAATTATATAGAAATAGAAATTGATACCATAAAAAATAAATTCGTTTTCGTTTTCTTTTCATGTATTTAGCATTTTAGTTTTTTTTTCTTAAGCGTTCTAGCTATATAATATATAAAATAGGAATTTAATTATTTTTGAAGGAACAATCACACTTACCTTGGATCTCTTTGGTTTTTCTATTCTTTATTTTAACAGTTTTTATTAAATGTAATTAGTTATTTTCAAAAAGTTTCAGTTTGCAGGTAAGCACTTAGATTTTAATTTTGAAGTTTCATGATTTGCTTTCATAGTAATTGTTGATTTAAAGTATTCGTTGACTTCTTAAAATTCCGATTACTGACATGGCAGAACCGCCTTCCAAAAAACTTTGTATTTTGTCAAAGAAAAAGATATTAAGAGATTCTGAAAGAAGAAGAAGGGCCCAAGATATGTCTGTGGAATGTCAAAGAAGGATGGAACATGACCGAATTTCGACAAGCAATTCTAGAGCCCAAGAAGTATCAGAGAAACGTCAAAGAAGATTAGAAGAGGATCGTGTCTCAACTAGCAGTGCTAGGGCCCGAGAAACACCTGAGGAACGTCAAAGAAGATTGGAAGAGGATCGTGTCTCAACTAGCAGTGTTAGGGCCCGAGAGACACCTGAGGAACGTCAAAGAAGATTAGAAGAGGTTCGTGTCTCAATTAGCAGTGCTAGGGTCTGAGAAACACCTGAGAAACGTCAAAGAAGATTGGAAGAGGATCGCGTCTCTACTAGCAGTGCTAGGACCAAAGAAACATCTGAAGAACGCGGAAGAAAAATTGTCCACTAATCTTCAGATTTCCTGCTATGTTTTAAGAAACTTTATTTGTGAAAATCTTTAGCGTGGCGGACAGCTGGCCGCCTTAAGCGGCTAGTGAACAATAAATTCTATAAGACGATGATAATTTTAGTTAAAAAACATGTTGATGCGACTATTACTGTTGTTGTTGTTATCGTAGGTCATTAAGGCAAGGCGTATGATTGTACGGTCTTGTTCCACTTGTTTTCCAGTGGCGCCATCTATGTCCAAGAATTTGACTTCTGATACACCTATACATCACACCCGTTTATAGGGCAGATCCATTCACTGATCCACAGATTTAGTAATTTTGACTTAAACCAGAAAACAATCAATCTCCAACTCAGTACCCCCAGAGGTGTAATTTGTTACTGGAACATGGAGGACTTTGTGACCCGACAGATTTATCAGTCACCATTTACTACACGGGGAGTTTTCGGCGGGCTGGATTTGTGCCAAAAAACGGACCACCTTGAATAACTTATGATCTAATGATCATATCTTCACGTTCTAGGACTCGCTAAAAATGCATCGATCAAACTAAGGGTTGGCATGCCACCACGGTTAAGAAAATCAAAACTAAAATAACTAAACTTGTTCATTTAAAAGATTTCCATTGTGAATAATAAGCTACAGAACTGAGTTGAAGCAGTTAAAATAAAACCAACAATTTGGCGCTCGTGTGATGGAACAACAAAACACAGATATTAAAACAAAAATCTTTTCGAGATATTTTTTTAATGTATATTATTTCATAAATATAAAAGAAACTCCTGAAACTTTTATTTCAAATGTAATAAAATATGAGTCATAAAAAACCATATCGCCCAAACATTTTTTTAACCAACTATACTAAGTATTTTAAACTATTTTCCAAACGCCCATACGAAGATTTTATTTAAAGTTGTTTTACGAAACTATCATCCCCTTGAAATAAGGTTTTTTTGCGAATAATATGTTATTTTCATAACTCCTGATAGTTTGCAACAATCAGGCATGATTATTTTAGGTAAAATTTAACCACTATTTAGCCAGAGCTCCCTGTACTGATTCTGGAATAAAAGCCACAGTTTCGTGACACTGAGAAGCGTTTGCAACCTTATTTTTTATTATTTAAAAAGTTACTCTTACCTTGCATTATTTGGGCACATAACACTTCGAAAAAATTGAGAATTGTTCGAAAGCACTACATTCGAATATTTTGCAGTCTTCTTTTTTGAGAATAACATGCCATTTTCATAATTGACGTTGGTTGACAACAGTTACTTATGACAGGTTAGGTCTAATCTAGCCTATCTTTAGCAAGCGCGCCCTCTATGTTTATTCTAGAAATTCCAGAAAACTTTATTTGGGAGAAAAGCCACAGTTTTGAGAAAATGCAAAGCGTTTGTTGTTCAATTTTTAAATATTTAAAAATTTATTCTAATTTTTAAATATTTAAAAATTTATTCTTTCTGTAGAGAATCATAAGCCCATATAATTCTCTACAGAAAGGTGGCAGATACTGCTTAAAATTACAGCTTTGCTTCAAAAGTAAGGCACTTAAACTGTGACTTTTTTTTTCTTAGCGAAAGAAATTCGAAAAACCATGTGTAACACATTTTCACCTAGGCGGAAAAAATCTCGCCAAATTGGCGATATTTTTTTTTAAAAATATGTAGCAACTTTTAAAATATTTAAGCTATTTGTCCTGTTCTAAAGCCCAGATAATTCTTTGCAACAAGATACTACATAGAATTTAAAATTATAGCTTTGCCTAAAGTGTAAGCCACTTAAACAGTGGCTTCTTTTATTTTTCTTCCCCAAAAACCTTCGAAACACACAGTTAAGTCTTCGAGTAGTACTAGCTATAAACTCTAGCTTACTGAAGATAGATTTAAGTATCAGTTATGTTACAACCAGGAATATTTACAAAGTGGCAGCAAAACTTTAAAAAAATATATAAAAGTATTAATTTATTCGTATATACCAAACAAGTTTAAGATAATATCTGTTAGTGAAGAAAATTTTCGTATGCTTTTGTATGTTTTGTAATTCGCGATCGCAACGGTCGATACGCCCTCTAGCGAGAGCCTGTAACCATTAGTTCCCTCATAACCTTTGGCAATGACGGACGCCATTTTCTTAGAAGCAAAATTTCCCTAAGGAAGAGGTAGAAGAACTTGGAAAAAACTTACCAGAACATGCCAAACATTGAAGCAGAACATGCCAAGCATTTGAAGAACAACTTTTTTGAAGAATAATTTTTACCTTTCTATTACCAACAGCATAAAATGATTTCATGATCACTTGCTGTTACAGATGTGTGTATTGCGGTAAAATAATTTTTCTGTCTTCAATTCATTACAAGTTAAAATGAAGTCAACATTGCTTTCGTCATTCCAATGAATAAATGTGTTCCAATGAATTCCATACAGAACTGTAATAGTTATAGAATATTCTTCTTCTTCATAGAATAGTATATATTTCTGTATCTACATAATTCAGAAAACAACAATAAAGAATAATCCGAATTACTTGAAAAAGTATCTTTTGTGCTGATTATAAATAATTTTTTTATCGTTTTCTTGGTAAGTGTTTTTTAGTTTTGAAAGAATTTCAACTAGAATTCAGCTATTCTGTTTTTAAGCTACATATTAAAATACATATCGGGATCTTACAATTATAAAATTTTGATGTGTGGTATGTTACCTAAAAGTAATGAAGGGATAAACTATGTGTATATTATTTGAGAATAAAGTTTTCAAACAAAGAACATATCATTTTGGAATTCTCCGGACTTATAAATCATGTAAGTGTTATGATTTTTATAATAAAAAATTTGCTTGCAAATAATTTTTTTTCCTACTTGATGATAGTTCTCTTCAGAATGGTTTTTTACGTCTGATTAAATACTATAAGAATTAAAAAAAAGAAACAATACGAAAGTTTTTATTGAAAAATGAGGAATTTTTAAAATCGTTTTTATCCTAAGAATTCTTTATTTTACGTTTTTTAGTTTATAATTTTTTGATAAAATTGTTGTCAAAATACCTTTTTTGAAAAATTAAATGGTATTAAATTATGTGTTTATGTATACTCCTTGCATATATTTGAAGTAATATGATTCAGAAAAGTATGGAAGAAAAATTCGGTACTTACGTATTAACCACAGCTACAGATTTGGCAGATTTTTAAGTGCCGCCAATCTACACTTAAACTTTTTGGAAAAAATCTTAAAATGAAACACTTTGTTTAAAATCAAAGTAGTCAATCGGATTTCGGAGGAAAATGGGCCGATATAGAGTTTAGCATAGATTTAAAACAAACTTTTCTCTCACCTGATTCTATAGCCATTATGAACTCTAATAAATAAGATTCAAAATGAAATAACATTTCCAAAACGGACGTTTACTAAGATAAAGTTTCATGTTATGAACATTGGTACATTTTCGTTATGTTTCACTCCATAAAATATTTCGCTTCTAAAAAAATAAAATTGCATCTTGTTTTGTTTTTGGCAAGTCCCAAAGACGCATTTTCGTAACACCTAAAAATGGCGACAAAAAAAAGAATGGTTCTTTTTTTTGTTTCTGTTTCGTAAGCATTCTTTATTTTACGTTAAAATTTAAATGGGCCTTTCATGTTATACCATTAAATTTAGTAAAACTATTTCTCAGGCATTAGGTTTGAACTCTTATAAGAATATACCTATTTTTTCTCTTTATTTACAAATATTTTTCCGATGTGTTCTGGATGTTCCTTCTCTAAAAAAAAAGAGATACCATTTTGTTTTCGTTTGCATAAGAAGGAAAACAAAAATTTTTCTTTTTTAAATTTAATTAGCCACAATAAATATGGAACGTTACAACGCTACATTAAAGACGTCTCCAGTGTAACTGAATGACTGTTCATATGGAAATCGCAGGGATTCGGCACATACAACAACGCCCCCTATAGTTCGTTGCGATCGCGAATTCTCGAGTAGAATATAATTTTAAGAAATTTTTTAGTAGCCTTGAGAACCTTTAAATTCCATGCATCGATATTTTCTTAGTAGTAATAACCCTGAGCACAAGGTTATCACAAGCAGAATTTATAGCAAATTATCCTCCATAGTATATTACTAATATAATTATTTTTAAATCAATCTGAAGTTAATCATTTGTTCTCAGAGGTGTATTAAGTTTAGTGTCAGGTGTATTTAGTTTAAAATATTACCAATGATTAGAAATTAATCATTAGTAATATTTTAAACTAAGTACACCTACAGTTGAGAGCTTGAAATGCTCAGCAATGGCTTTTGATACAAATCTATAATTTTATAGTAGTTAGTACATTGAAAAAGTAAGTTTGGTCAAAACGACCAGAATATGATAAAATTTATCATGTTTTTTTCTCAATGGGAACCCCAAAAACTAGATACTTTTAACTGAAGAGCTTCATTTATGAATTTGATAAAAATAACAATGAAATATTGGTTCATAATATGTGATAAAATTTGGTGAATGTAGTAAAATTTGGTAACTTCTTCGCGACACCTTAGAGCAAGGCATAAGAACGATTTATTCGGTTAAATTTACTTTTCAGTTAGGTATGTTTTTTTTTTTTACTCTATGTGTGGTAATAAGAACTATAATTTTGAAAACCAGAATTTTCGTTAAATCGTTAACAAATTACCAAATACATGATTTAAATACCGCATATTTTGGTTTTATAAAACAGAATTAAGTTCTTTTTACCAAAAATATCATTACCATGCAGTGCAGAATTTTTTTCATCGTGTATGTCATATTGCCATAAAGAATTACCTGGGAATTGAAAAATAACTAAAATATTTTAAAAGTTATTCAACTTTTATAAAAACACAGATTTGGCAAGATTTTTTCGCTTAGGCGAAAATTATAATATTGAGTGAATAATTCTCAATTTTTACAAATTTTTATGAGAAGCCTTATTAGGAGAAAAAAATAAATTAAATGATTTGAAAACCAAGAAAAAATCTTCAAACTAGAACTTAAAGAATTAGTCTTTAAAAACGTAAGCTTCCAAATAAGCACTATTTGTTTCTTAAAGCTCTTTTAAATAATGCATTGAACCAAAACACGATTGAGTGTTTTTCTTCATTTGTACATATTTTCCCCCGCCATAATGGCCCAGAATCAAACTTTTTAATAAGTATTTTCGAACTTATTTCTATTTAAAACCGACGGGGGAAAAAATGTCCAGCTTACGTTAATGAAGGTACAAATCTCAAAATACTTCCTATTCAGAATTTTTAAAGTGAGGGAGCTGCCAATTAAAACTCATCTTAGGAAAATCTCTTCTATTTCTCATTAAAAGAAAAAAGCCATTTCTCTAAAGATATTTTCTTCCTCTCAAAGCAACCACAATGAACAATTCCTTTCATTAAAACTTAACTTACAAAAGTCGCACTTTACGCGACTACTTTCTAAATTGGTTGAATTTTATGGTTGGATTGATTATTTCTGAAGAAGTATATTTTGTCTTTTGTCAGTAAAAATGCCTCCATATGTTCTTTTGTAGTCATTCATCATTACTTTGGAGTTTTATATTTTGTAATATGCTAATTAAAATAGTTAATATTTGTGGTTAAGCTGTAAATGCTCAATTTTCTGTATTATATGAGTTTGCTTACTTGGTGAAAATTTAAAAATTAATATTAATATAGATAATGAATAGCCATGGTATTACATTTCTTGCACTTCAATGTTCATTTTTACACTATAACAGCAAATAAATTGTGCGTTTTTTTTTTTTTTTTATGAATAATTTTGGGTAGCAAAGAGAAAAAAATTCTGGCAAAATTACGATACCGTAATGACATTTTTGAAGACACGAAAAACACAGTAAAGTTTATTATTCAGATAGTTTCGCCCATATTTTTCCTCAGTGTGTAATAAATGTGCAAATAATCTTATTTATAGATTAAATATTATTTTTAACTAATTAGTGATGCGAAATTAAAATTTTTAGAAAAAATTCATTCTAAATTTTGAAAACATGATTATTGTCACTATTTTCTCATTTAATAATATTTTAATTTTGACCAGTTTAATGCCTAAAAGACGTTATTAATGAAATTGTTTAGTTTTATTCACTGCAACATAATCTACCCTGCTATTAGGTATTTAGCCTAAATGGTTAAACATATGCTCAATAGACTCCAAAAATTTGCAAGCTATGGGAATTCAGTATCTTATCATAACACTTTTACAGAGTTTTGTCAATTTTGAAAATTCCGTACTATACCGTAACAGTTTGACAAAGTTTTGTCAGTTATGGAAATTTGGTGTGTAAACACAACACTAATATATTTTTTTTTCAGTTTCTTAAAGTCAATATGTTACGTTTGCAGTTTAACTGGGTTTGCCAGTTTTAAAAGGTCAGTATGCTACCATTATAGTTTAACTGCTACAAAAATTTGAAGCAACAAACTTTATCTCTTAGCTGTAGTTTGACCAAAACTTAAAGAATATTTCCTTTTTGCTACATTAATTTTTTTGCACATAGACTAAAGAAACGCAAAAGAATGCACGTTTTTAATTCATAGCCCTCAAAAGATTGATAACAAAAAAAACAAAAAAAAAGATTCGGATCACTTTATTACAATCACTGGTTATCCATTGGTCATTTTTTTTCTGGTTTGACTCCGGTAAACGCCACTACATTTCAAATCATGGGTTGCAAAAACTTGATGTTACCAAACAGTAGCGGTCGCCATAGCAACGCATGCACACTGTTTACTATTACTCTTGAACACAGTTGAAAAGTGTGATGACGTCCAAATAAAGTGAGCAAGCCATAAAACCCAAAACAAGACGATTTTGCCAATGTGTAATCAGTACCGTCTTTACGCATGGGCACACCTGGGCAGTGCCCGGGGGCCCCAGGCACTCAATGGGCCCTGGAGAATCTTACTTTTTATAAATTGTGTTTAAGGAATAAACAACATTGCCTTATATATTTTTTAAAATAAATATGTTCTATTATATAAAGAGGGCATTTTTTTTCTACAAATAGTGATTGATTATCTTGCATTCAATAATAATTTGAATAGTTTATCAAAAAGGAAACCAAAATCTATTTTTCTAAAATTTCAGGTACTTGGGCATTGAAAGATGTTTTAATAACTGTTTAGTTTGACAAATAAGTCATGACTTCTGAATTTATTTTATTGTTATACCTTTATGTTTATTTAACTTAATTTAACTTTTGTGATTTTGAAAATTATTTTATTATTTGAAGATTACAACTGGTTAGCATATTAATTTTTTTTCAAATTATACATAGTTTAAAAATGCTTTTTTTTAGTTTTTGGGGTAATCAAAATATGTTTAAATTTGTTAAAATTATTGCATCATATCTTAAAAATGACTTATTTTATATATGTGAAGTTTTTTAGTTCGTTTTTAAACATTATGATATGTTATAGGGGTATAATATTTTGAAGGGAGGAAAATGCATATTCCATTTCTTACAGATTCCAGAGAAAGACAAAATGTATAAACGTATCTATACCAACTTTCATTTTAAAGAAGAACTTCTCTGTTCTAGGAGAATAAAAGCGGACAGAAGAATTGGAGTAGACTTAGTATGATAATGGAAAAGATTTCTCATTCTGACTGTTGAAATGATTCCGTAAAGCTCGATTCTTGATGTGTTTTTTCCTCTTTTCTTTGGCGGAGGAGATTTAACGGTGTTATATTTTTTTTTTCTCCTGTAGCGAAGATTGATTAAACTTGTTTTGTGGGATTCATATATGAGGAGTCGCATAAATTTTGGCACTCTTAGGTTTGGAATCGTCACACAAACATATCCCAGTTCTATTTCTCATCAAAGCCTTACTTGCAAATGAATGCAATAGCCTGGAAAGTTCACATTCACTTTTTTAGGCTAATGTGCTATTATCAAAACAAATAGTATAAATATAATTAAAAATTCTCCATCATGCTGCTTTAAAAATTGCCTTTCACTTTCAGAAAAACAATTTAATGGAAAAATGAAAAAAACATATTACATACTTCAGAAAAAGATCTACCCAGTGGCAAACTATTAAGATGACTGACTGCTTGAGTTTGATGGAAAATTTTGATAAAGTATATGTATGGTTTGATAAGAATAAAATATTTGAAAAATTATGCTAAAATTAGTGAAACTTGAGACTTACGCCAGGCAAAATGCACTGAGTTCTAATTAGTATGATACAGTTTCCCTATCAATTCAGGTTATTATGAACCTTACCTGTGTTCTGAATTAAAATTTATAAAATATTTAATTTATAATAATATTTAAAATATATAACGATAATTAAAACATCATATATATATATATATATATATATATATATATATATATATATATATACGATATTTTTCTATTGTTTACATCGATGTAACAAAAAAAAATATTTTTACAGGAATTAAATTTTAATTCAAAACACATTAAATGTAATGAGGCTGGAAAAAATTGGCGGCAACTATTTGACACCAAACTGGTGTAATGAAATGTCATACATAATTCTTAGATTTAGTGTTTCACTGCCCTAATAATTCACTCAGCGCGGTGTAAATTAGCCGCCACCGTTTTCGTTATTCAGTAACACTAATATTTTACAGTAAGATAACACATGCATAAGAGTCAATGAAATTATTTTTACAATGCAATTTAAAATAATAACCATTTAATTAGATTACATAGATAGATTAATACTAAAATAAAATTAATTGTAAAATTAACTCAGAGAGAATATAAAGATGAATTCGAACTAGGCTTAACAGAATGGAAGCGGATAGAAGTTATGCATTATAAAATCATTTAATACAGAAATAAATATTTAAAATTAAAATATAATTATCCTTATTGCACAACTAAAAACATACATACATCTTTGAATGGAGAATTTTGTTTATGAATATAGTTAGAAGACAACGAAATTTTATTCCGTCTAGATTGTAAACAAACCAATGAGCGATATTCAATTTAGCGTTTCTTGAATTTTTGATATTCAAAGCGCGCCAACATTCGCTTTTTCGAAAGTGAAAATAATTCTCGTGTGGTGTGGGAAAATGCCAGAGTTTGTTGTAAGATTATTCAATTTTAAGAATTTGGATCTAAATTACACTCTTTTTATCGTTTATGAACGCTCGATTTGGTGTTTACACGGAATAAAGTGTACATTCATACACTTTTTTGGGGTTGTTCGACAACATATTTAGAGAATCATTACACCACAAGCTTTACAAAATACTGCTTAATTATAGTTTAAAAGCACATATTTATTAAAGTTATTAAATAATGATAGCCAAGGGTAGTTTACTCTTTTCAAAGAAGGATGAAAACGAAAAGTTCTGACGACCAGTATTTTACCTTTGCTCGAAAATTATAGCCCTTGTACTTTTCCCTAAATTAATTCACCCTCATTCAAATCATTTTTTTTTAATTGTTTCGATCACTAGTCAGTTATTCTAATTTCCGTAGGGAAAAACTCTATTCAGCAAAACTCTACTAATTTCCTTTATTTATTTCAGAATCCAATTTCGGCGAAAATGTTTCATCTTTTAATTAACTAAAATCCTATTATACTCATCAAATTAATGCAATACAAATAAAACTTTAATCAAAAAGAGTTTATTTTTGATAAAGAGGTTATTTACTATCACCATTTAAGATAAACTAAGTGATAACAGTTAATTAGATTACTTTATACGTTCATTCACCAAAAGGTGGGATTTTTTTTTTTTTTTTTTTTTTTTTGCGTGTTGATAATAACGTATAGAGAATTAAAACGCTTCTATTTCATGCTTTTGAATTAATTAACCAACCTGCTAAAATAATTCCATGGTATAGGTACGTGAATTAAACCCTATGATGGATTATAAAAAAAGGCAGCTTTGTTGTCCCTCTCTTCATTTAATTAAGTAATAGTAAATTTAATGAAGCTGAGATTTACTTAATGGACCTCTTTTTCCGTTACTTAATTAATGCAGTTTAAATCAACGTTGATTAGATCACGTTATAAAACAAGAAAAATTTTGAAGTAGAAAGATGCTTCTTTATCATGCTTTTTTTTTTTTTGGTCATTTTAATTTTGATATTCAAAATAAAAGAGATAAAATGTTCGTTAAAAGATAAAAAAAATTTATTAATTTGTAGTGTCTGGTAAATATGTGGATTATACAGATCCCTCTTCAATGCATAATGTAAAAAAATAGAAGAGGTCTTATCCCCATGGATCAAACACGTGACAATGTTTGTCATTCATCCTCAATTGAGCGTATTTTAGAAGTTCTAAAAAAAAATTTTGACACTTTTGGGAGAAAAAAAATTTTTTTGAGACATTCAGAATAGTTTATTTTTTTGAAAAACAAATACTCATTTAGTAAACTGAATTACTACCTTAACAAGAGTAGTGTAGTTCGCAAACATTATGCAGTTTACAAATATTACCTGGCATTCAAGTTCCAGGAAAATATCAGCCAGGATAATGACATTTTACGATTTTATATCTTTTTATTTCTATGTTCTATACGTGTAGGCCTGACACTTTTACTATGTGTTCTCTACAACAAGGTTATTTAAAAGAACTCAGAACAGAAAAGAACTCAGAAAAATAAAGTTTATTTTATCAAGGATTTAGAGAAGGCAGGGGAAAAAAACAGCATAACCTACTTGCTTTTACAAACCTCTTTAAATTGATTTTTCTCTGAAACTGCCTTCTTTGCGACTACTGAAAGATTTATTTTAACGAAATGGCTTTACCATTGATACATTTATACAAAAATGATTAGCGTTTTAAATAGATTATAGAGAAATGAAAATTAGTGGCCAGGAAAATTAGTGGCCAGTGCATATAACATACATTATATAACGTAAACACATACATTAAATATATAAAATAAAATTATAGACGGAAAAACTTTTTTTTATTGCAAAATAATTTTGAAATCATTCCTTGTGCACATACTTCAGAAATGCTTTTAACATTTTAGAAGTAAGAAATTTGTCAAAGAAAAATGTATATGCAGTTTTAAAGTAAGAAATTATAAAGAAAAAAAAGCTAACCATTTTTGGAGACCAGCTTGGCCACGTTCCAAATTAGCTTATACAACATATGAACTTTAAAGGTTACTAAGTCGTACACACAGCACAATTATATTTAAATATTCTAATTCTGTAACCCCTCCTCCAATTCTAACACCTAATCAGTTTAAACAATATATTAACCAATCTTTTTCACAGTCTGGCTTTTCCCGCACGAAAGTACTTTGATTTCAACTTTAAATTTAGTTTCAAAAATTGGGTACTTGCACT
Organism: Parasteatoda lunata; assembly: GCA_949128135.1. Taxonomy (NCBI): domain Eukaryota; kingdom Metazoa; phylum Arthropoda; class Arachnida; order Araneae; family Theridiidae; genus Parasteatoda; species Parasteatoda lunata. The sequence continues at coordinate 105,005,828 of OX421970.1, forward strand.
TCAAGCAGAAGAAGATCATATATACCCACACATGTGACCTATGGCGTTAGTGCCAGCTCATCGTTTGTATGTAAAATAGCGTGTTAAAGTTGAGTTTGAAAGCTAAAATGTTATCTAAAGTGAACTAAATTAAATACAGTGCCGTATCACACATCGAATATGTTGAAATATAATTCTTTCTCGTCTACATATTTTACTTAAATTTAACTTTTTGTTTTTGTATTTTATTGTAACCGTGATATATTTTTGTTTTGCATAACTTTGATGCATAATTAGTTTGTTTATGTTCTACATGGCTGCTTGTTGGTCTTAGTGTTAAGTTAGAAATATAAAGTAAAAGAATTGAAATCTTTGTGACTATGAAAGAATATAGTATGTGTCACTTAGGAAAATTGAAACTTGGCTCACTCAAATTAGAATGTAAAGAATAGTTGCTAAAGTAAACAAAGGCCACGCTTCAACAACCAATCAGGGTCGAGGTAACCACACTACGTCACTTGCAGGCATCCCATTGTCTGAGATATTGACTAAGTTCTTAATGTGTTGAACTTAAGTAATTATTTAAAATATGTCCGACTGCCATTAAATCATGCAAACCACCGTAAGTATGAGTTCGGGACACTTCAGCATAGTATACAGCAGAAGCCACTTCTATTTTCAGATAAGATTAAAAAAAATAAAAAATTCAAAACTTATCCCAAGTGCTCCATTACGTGCTGTAACACTTTTCTTACGCATCGATACTCATATGGTAAAAATTAAACAAATGTTAAATACTGCCTTTACAGGCATATTCAGGAAGTTTTTTTCAAATACATAGATATTTTTACCACCTGGAATTTTACAGTAATTAACAGATTTAATCGATTTAAATTTTTTTTATTCATAATAATAAAATTGACATTATGTGACAAACCATTTTATTACTTCGTCTTTTAATATCAATAAATTAACTACATTTGATGCAAAAGAAATTTTTTAGTGCCTAGTGCATTATATATATATATATATATATATATATATATATATATATATATATATATATATATATATATATATATATATATATATATATATATATATATATATATATATATATATATACAGGGTCATTCATAATTCCCTCTGTTTACTACAACCTTATTTTTACTACAACTGGCTTCAGTGGTACATGTTACTGCCCTCTACCGGCAACTTAAATTGAAACTTGAATACTTTCGGAACAATTTCATATGTTCTTTTTTGCCATATTCATCTTCGTTTTTTTACTATAACGCTTCGAAACCCCAGAGGGAATTATGAATAACCCTGTATATATATATATATATATATATATATATATATATATATATATATATATATATATATATATATATATATATATATATATATATATATATATATATATATATATATATATATATATATATATATATATATATATATATATATATATATATATATACAGTCCAGTCACATTAATGTGACCACCACCTACTTACGACGTCAACGTGAGATAACCAATCACAGAAGGCAGCCCATTACAGTGGAGTGTATATAAAAGATGTCCTAGGGCATCGGAAAGTATTTCAATCGCTCGGGTAATGTAGAAACATAGCGATTAATCCGACTTCCAAAAGGGCATCATTATTGGCTTTAGGGCCAAGGGTGGAAGTATTTCGGAAACGACTAATTTTGTGAACTGTCTCGTACCGCCGTGGTAAAAGTATAACATGCATGGCAAAATGGCACTATCTAAAATCAGCAACGTGGCACATGTGGTGCACCACGGACTATAAATGACAGAGGCGGACGAAGTCTACACAGATGCGAATCGAATAGATGTGCAACAGTTGAGCAACTGACCGCCCAGGTGAACCAAGGGGCTACCAAGAGTAAACCTAATTGACCCTTTTCCTGCACGTCTCGCAGCGGTCCGCTCTGCCAAAGTTTTCGACAGGTGGGCACATTAATGTGACTGGACTGTGTATATATATATATATATATATATATATATATATATATATATATATATATATATATATATATATATATATATATATATATATATATATACATAAAGCTTGGAAAATATTAAAGATTAATGAAAAGATATAATTTCTTCATCAGCTCACACGATTATATCCGCAAAAAAAGGAGTGTTTTTTACTATTGTATCAATATAGCCAAAGCAAAATATATTAATACAATAGTGTGAGGGGCACTCAAAAAAAAATTCAAAGAAAATAGAACACATTAAATAATGTGTTCTACGAAATAAAGCATATCAAGCAAGAAACAGAAAATAAAACGTAGAGAAATTACAGAACAAAACACAAAACGTAATCTATAAAGCGAGTAGCGAATTCAAATGAACTTACACGTAACGGAATCTTTCAAGAATGATTTAAAATATTTTCGTGATTATAAAATATAAAATTATTAAATTATTATTATTTATTATTATTTATTATTAAATATAAAATTATAAAAATTATTATTAATCACCAGATTATAAAATATAAAAACAGAAGCGCAAATAGAGTTAGAAGCGTTAATAGAGTATCTTTTATGGCGCGTACTTACTGCTGTACTGAAACGCGTTTCATTTGTTAGGTATCATGGATTGGCCCGAAAATAGATGTGCGCAAGGTAATAATATCATGTTGGATAATTTAAAGTTTATAATTAATAAGGTTGATATTTCATTATAGAATTTTTTGAATGATTTTAGAAAATTGACATGTATTTAAAAAAAAAAAAAAAAAAAAAAAAAAAAAAAAAAGGAAACGTGATTTGTCCGCTTTTCACAGTTTTTTAGTCAAAACTATTATGAAATTTAATCTTATCGAAAAAAGGGTTTTGAAAGTTAATTAAATATTACTAATAATCAACCGATTTTAGAATTTATTAAATAAAATAAAATTAATTCCATTGCAACTTTTGATTTCCAGGATCTTTTCCATAGCATTCCCCTTTCTAAACTAAAAGATGTTCTTTTTAGTTATTACTATGATTTAGAAAATGTCCTTAAATGCTATTTTGATTTTTGGAAAATTCTAGTTAATTTTTGTCTTTTTAATAATTATCTTTACAATGGATATTAAACACTTTTCCTGCTTAGAAAGCGTGAGAATCGCGTTTAGTGTCCATTTTAAAACTTAAGATCAAAAATATTCGAAACAGTGACCTGAACATGAAAATATTGTAACTTACAAGAAAATTTGCTATCAATCAGACTGTATTATCACTAATTGTCAAATCAAATTTAATTTGTTTTTAAGGGAGAAAAATAATTTAAACACCATTTCTTTCGATTTCAAGAGAAAAGGTTTGAAAAGGAATAAAGTTTAGCAACATAAGGAGTAAAAGATTTATGTAGTTGTACGCCAGAAACACATGTTTAAAAGAATAAAGATGCTATAAAAATGATTTACCCAGCTCTTTGCAAACCATAATGGAGATAAAGTTAACCTATTTACCCAGTTTGTCACTATCATTCGTTATTAGCGTAAAAATACACGGACATTTAGACAACCATTATTCTTGTTTTATTTATGATTTGCTTATTTATATTTTTGTTGACAATTTCATTAATGTTTTTAAATACAAAGTATTCAAACAAAAGATTTTCTTTTCTCCAAACTTAAGTGACAAACTGAACTTTACAGTTAGTTGTTATTTTGTGAAATAATTGTAACTTGTTAACTATAATGTAACAGTTAGTTTCAATCTATCTACTGAAACCATTTTTTTACCTTGCACAATATAGCAGATTAGACTACTTAGATATTGCTATATTTAAATGTTCTATTGATTTAAGGAATCTAATAATTATTTTTATTTTATTTCATATTTTATGATCGACGTTGAGCAGCCGATACATTTCTGAGTTTGTGGCTATCAATTTCCAAATCCGTACCCTTGTAATTTTGAACCCAACCTAGAAGACAAAGAATGAAACTCATGTATCAAGCTTTTGAACAAACTAGCCTTCGAGGAGGACTTTTTGATGGGGAGGAAAACTATGTAAACATCCCACAGTTTTGACAAATTAGAGGGAGTTTGAATCCATTATCCGCCTGCAATTGAGGATATTTTACGACAGCATCGCTGGAATTTGAAACTGACTCATAACTCATATATATATATATATATATATATATATATTCGTTTGAGTTAATGATTAAGCATAAAACATACAAAATAAGCACAAATTTCATTCAACTGTACAAGAAAAATTGACAGTTTTTTTTCCAACGAATCTCTTATTAACCTATTAGTTTTAAATGTCCATATGTCATATTATCAACGAGCCGGCCAGGTGGCCGAGTGGTTAGCGTGTCTGACTGCGAAGCCAATGGTCGCGGGTTCGAATCCCGCCCTGGGCATGGATGTTTCTCTCTCTGAGTTGTCTTCTGATGCGTGAATGAGTGAATGTGGCCCACCCTATGAGCGGATATGTGTCAGTGTGGCGTGGGAAACGTTGCTCGCCTCCGTGACTTTGGTTCACAGGTGCCCACTGGGTAACGATAAATGAGCAACACTTCTGGCATCTTCTATGGCGAAGAACGGAAGTTCAGTGCCTGCCGTTATTAATATATATATATATATATATATTAATAACGGCAGGCACTGAACTTTCGTATATATATATATATATATATATATATATATATATATTATCAACGATTAATAACTTAGTAACAACATTGACCATTAGTGGCACCAGTATTAATAATCGCTTAGTTACAAAATCAATAAATCCAAAATATTGTTATTCTTTATATTGTTGTTTATCTAAAACTCTTAGAATATAAGAAAGGAATTTCCCTCTATAAAACAATTCTCTTATTTTTTTTAACTAAAACAACGCCAATATTTAAGTAAAATATCTCGACAAGACGCCAAAACATTTCTCTTAGAATAAAAATAATGCCATTCAAAACATCAGTCAGAATACAAAGAAACGATGAGGTCTAATATCAAAAGAAACGATTCTCTGGACTGTTCGATTTAGTTTGAATGTAACTGCAGCAATATGTTTTGGAATTTCAAAATATATAAAAAGCTTTTCTGAGCAACTTTATAGGCCATTCGAATCGGGCCAACAATGGATCTTTCAAATTATGGTGAAACACATATATTTGTCTTCAGCAATGCACAATGATCGTAATAGAACGGTAGAAAAGTTTTGCTGAATGCCAAACCAAAAATGGCGCCATGCATCAAAGTTCAGGGTACATAATGGCTGTCTCAATTGGAGAGGATTCCATGAAATTTGAAAAGGTATCTGTCGAGTCTCTTTCGAAAGAAGATGATGCATACGCTACGAAGAAGTATGATCTTTAAATTATATTTTTTTTTTAAGAAGTTTATATTTCCTTGCTCTATATTTTTTTTTTTTTTTTTTTTTTTTTTTTTTTTACATGAAGCAAATTTTGAAATCACCATGAAATATATTCGAAGATTTTATATTTAATCCATTGTCCTTTTTTCAAATTTATTATTATTAATTTATTTTTTTTATTAATTTATATTTATATTTATTAATTTATTTATTATATTTAAATTATTTTTTTTTTAAAAATTAAAGATTTTTATGACATAAATTCATAACAGCCACCTTTTAGACTTATTGCAAAATATTTTTCCAGTAATGACAAAATTTATGTTCGATCATTTGTTTTAAAAAATATGATTTCAAACTATTTCGGCCACCACAGCAACTACTCAATTTATACTCACACTGTAAAAATATTTTGTGCATTTTAACACTAAAAATGGTGGCAACTACTTACTCTTACTACAACTACTTACTACTTACCCTAAGCACTGTTCTAATAGACCAGCAATGTTCCTTTACACAACTCAGTTTTAAAGTAGCTGACTCAATAATTTGATATTTAGTAACACTAGTATTTTTAATTACAGCAAGATAAGATACACGTGATATTCAGTAAAGTTATTTTCACAAAACAAAAGTAAGAATCATTCATTTAGGATGTATATATACAATGATTCTTAAAGTAAAATTTTTTGTAAATCAAACATACTCATAGCACATAGAGAATATCAAGAATTATCGTTCTCTGGTTCAGGCCAAAGATACGATCTGTGGAAGAATGAATGGATGTATAAATGGGTCCGCCCTATAAACGGTTGTGACGTATGGATGAAGTAGAAGTTGAATTCTTGGCCATAGATGGCGCCACTGGAAAACAAGAACAATCGCTCCCTTTGCCCTAATGGCCTACGACAACAGCATTACAAGCTTAGATGTATGGGTCTTATCTAGACTGAATAGTGACTCTAAAATAGTGGCAGAAACGGACATACCTTGATAGACGTAATATAGGCTGAGTAATAGCCATAAAATATAGGATGAATCTGGCATTGTTGGACCTATCTATGCACAATATTGGTATATAACGGCCACTTACCCTTATTCCACTCACATTCTACATTTCTACTAAGATTATTGTCAGACTAGGTTGAAAAATGTCACCATGAGTAAAAATGTATTTTTTTTAAACCTTACTTTTTACATAAATATAGAATATTAAAAACACCTTCTTAGAATAAATAATAATTAGTCAGTATGTAATATATTGTGTAAAAATATTAAAACGAATATTAACGCATTTCTTACATTTAACATCTACATAAAATTTTTCGTTTTTGTAGTAGATTGTATACAACAGTTTTAAATTGACTAACAAAAACAAGTATTGGAACCTCAACTAAATATTTTAGACTAGTTATTGCTAAATAGAACAAATGCTAAAATTTTATTTGCATTTAAAAGCTGGGTCGCATTTGATTTCAATACATAAGTTTACCAAAATTTCCCGTGAACTATAAAATTGTGTTTAAAGTGGAAAAGTGTCCATGAAATCCCCCATATCATCTCAGGAGAATCCTAGAAACAAGATTCACGGGAAAGTAAAATTCCAAAATGTGTTTACGCTACTTAACGCCTGCAGCGTCTGTTGAGCTTTTATGGTTCATAAAATTCTCAACAAAACAAAAAAGAACAAAATATTCGAGTACTCGCATAATCGGCGAGCTTCATTCTCTACAGGTCATCTCGGCAGAGACATTACGAATTTGGATTATTGAAACTTAGACTGGTTCTATCTTTTAATAGCTGAAAAGACGAAGAAATCATTTCATTATTATTCAACTTATTACAAAAATCGATTTTATTCGAAGTAGTTCAAAAACTTTTATTTCTATAACACGACCAGTTGAAATGTGGCTAATAAAAAGTTACGAGAATTTCTTAAAAATCTGAATAATCTTATGCATAAAGTCAACAAGTAAATCAAATTCTGGAACTCATAACTGAGAACACTTAAAATGTATGCACTGAGAGTAGACTATAAACTTTACACTCGTAAAATAAAAAGTTTCCAATATGGAAATAAAATGATCAACAAAACAATTGAATCCATATGCAGAGTTAGCCAAGTTTGGTCTTTCTAAGTGTTGTTAAGTATTAGATTTCTCCTTAAGGCTGTCATCATATAAAATAACACATTTTGGTGAATATAATATTTCAATAACTGTTGTTAGTTTGTAACAGTTATTCATGATTATTAGGATTTATTTTGTCTGTGTTTAGTCAGTGCAATTAATGCTAAAAATGAAAATGGCGCAAAATATTAATATGAAGAAAGGCTTCAATTTAGAGAAAAGGAAGAGCGTTTCTAAATATTTTCGGTGCATTCTTATTAGCTCTTGAATCATACAGTAAGATTCTATAGTTTACAAAAAAAAAAAAAAAAAAAAAAAAAAAAAAGGTTAAACTTAGAAAATTGAAATTGCGAAACTGTGTAGAAGAATGCAAAGAAAATCGATTCAATTTCATTACCCTCGTTGAGCAGACAGCCCAATTTTGGGTTCACGACTACTAATGTTCAACTCCGTAGCCTCGTAAATTCGAACCCAATCCAGAGAACTCGGGAACTCCTGCATTAAGAATTAGGAAAAATTTGCGTTCGCGGATGACTTTTTTGATAGCACTAACCCGCAATTGCATTACATAGGGAGGAAAACAGTGAAAGCCTCTCACTGCACACTGTTAGCCTGGCGGAAAGGGGACTCTAATCCATGATCCATCTACTACTTAGGATATTTTACGTCAGCACAGTGGTCGGTGCGAGCCGGGAGCGGAATTCGTATTGACCAGCCATCACTTGGATTCGAAGCCGGTTCACTTCATTAGAAGGCGAACGCTCTGTAAAGACTTTTAAATTTCACACGAAAGACGAGTCCCCTGCATCTTAAATTAATTTATGCACAGCTATTGATGCACATAACAGATAACAGACAAATATCAACATAGACAGAACATTTATCAAAACCCGCCATCCATCTTTTCAATCTCGACTCCCACTACACTTCAGGAAAAGAAAAGAACCTAAAAGAAAGTTTAATGTGCCATATAGTGGCCAGTATCTTACAGCTCTATTCCCTGAGCCACCACGGCCAAATTCGATTCAATGAAAAAAAATTAAGAATTGATTATTAGTTAAAGAATTATCAACTGTTAAAGAAGTGGAAAAAGCTATGTTGTATAATCGACAGCCCGCTAAAACACAACAGAGTTAAAATTTTACGTTCTGATAAACTCATTTTCAATTGTAAATTTAAAACGGGTTTCTCATAATTCCATTATGTTCAAAAATTATTTCAATTTTAAACTCTTTTTTTCTTTCTTTTTTTTTTTTTTTTTTTTTTTTCTTTTTTTCTTTGCTTTAAATATAAGATTTTTTATCCAGTGATACTAAAAAAAATCATTTTCTTTCGAGACTTAGTTTGATGCTCACGCTTGACTTGATGTCAAAGTCAACAAAAAAAATTAATGAACTAAATAAAAAATGCGAGAAAGAAATTAGATGTTACTAGATATAAATCATAATATTCATATAAAAAAAATTTAATCTCAGGAGAGATAAAAACCATTTACAGTTCGAATTGTTTTACAATGGATGGTGTTTTCTACACTAGGGTGCACTACTGCAAGCTCCTTACTGCCCATACTTCCGGGTAACTGTCTCCGGTGTATTTTGTGATACAGTTGATGATTGTAAAACGTGATCATTGTGTTTTGAGAGTCTCTTGAGTAGGATTTTTTGTATACGTGCATTTGTTACCTGATTGATTATATGTGTTTAAAAAGAATTAAAAAAGAATGTGTTTCTTGATATTTCAATAGGATTCTATATTTAGGGAAAAAATACTCAAGTGCCTGTTTTCGGTCTAATCTTAACAGCTTTCTGGTAAAACTAAAAAACGGATTATAACTTTTTTTATAATTGAGTATTCAAAAGTTCACTTCTTTACTTTTCCAATAAAAAATAATAATAATAATTTCTATTGCAGAATCCCTGTTAGAGATTTTTGTTTTGAGAATTTTTAATTTTAGCCATAAGGCAAATGTTTGAATATCTTTTAAAAAAACATTACTACCGATATTTTTTTTAAATAAATCTCAGGATGCTGATATACCTACTAATAGAGGGAGACAGGAAATAATTTAGGTACATATACACTTTATTTTAATATTTATTAGAATATATCAACGAAACTTACTAATAAACATGAAACATTTCTACTAGTATGATGTCTGCAAATTCCAGAATGACTACTTTTGATCTTATTGAAGAGCATTAAATGTGTCCCTAAATTTTCTACTTAATGCTACAGACCTACCTAAATGGTACAGACTTACCAACAGATATTTTGAACGATTCCTTCCTGAAGAATATTGCCTAAGTCTTATGAGATTCAGCACTAACCCTTATCGCAGCGGTTCGCAAAACACTAGGGTTCCGTAGAAGAACCACAGTAATTTCAAGAGTTAGGGCTTTTTTTAGATTGTAATAATCATATTTCACCCAACCAAAAATCTATAATTCATTTAATATTTCCACTGCTTATATAAAACTATTTTGTTATGCAAATGAAAGAAAAAAGCTAGCAAACTCTAAAATACATTTCTTTAAATAACAATGAATTGAATATACCATGAAAAGAATACATTTATTAAAAATTTCATACGAATTTTCCATCTTACTTTTCTACTCAAAATAAAGTGACGGAAATCAGGAATAAAGAATTACGCTTTTCGGATAACTTTTCATATTTCTATCCAACCAAAAATCTATAATTCATTTAATATTTCCACTGCTTATATAAAACTATTTTGTTATGCAAATGAAAGAAAAAAGCTAGCAAACTCTAAAATACATTTCTTTAAATAACAATGAATTGAATATACCATGAAAAGAATACATTTATAAAAAATTTCAGAAGAATTTTCCATCTTGCTTTTCTACTCAAAATAAAGTGACAGAAATCAGGAGTAAATTAAGAATTTCGCTTTTCGGATAACTTTTCACACTATTTGCATCAAGACTTTATGGAAAACTATCATTCAGCATATTTCATTTATTTTTGTATATGCCTGCATCAAGAACAAATTCATAATTCAAAATATTTCATTCTACACATGAAATATGTCAAAAGGTAGGTGTCGTGGCTTATTCCTCAACGTCTAGCTGCATGCTAGATCATGTTCAGGAGGTCACGAATCCTCAAAAAGTCGAACACAAAGAGAGGTGTAATCACTGCAGGTAATGAACTTTATAATGCCATGGATCCACCAAAAAAGCTCGGCCATTTAGGATTTCTTATCCAAAAAAATGTTTGAACCGCTGTACGACAGCATAATGCATAACACAATCCAATCAAATTCAATAAATATGTTTGGATGCTTCATGAATCATGAATCAATACATAACATTAAAAAGAAACTTTAAAGTTTGATAGTGGATAAAAATAAATAAATTTCCCTCTTTGTCCAAGTTTTTTTTTAATCTTTTTAAATTGTAGCTTATTGATGTACTCATAGATATAAAAGTCCTATATCAGTTCCTGGATGTACTATATACCAAGACACATTTAGTAGGATTGCTACAAATTGGAGAAATCTCCTTCGTTGGATGTTTTGAGTTACACGAAGGCCTTATTTGTAAAGTGGGCCAGCTGAAATTTCATTCTCTCTAAATTGCAGAGTATTAAAACCTAACGGGTGCATTATTTTTCCTATTTCGTCTGATTTGGGAAGTTATCTGCTTATAAGCAGATTTCCTTTCATACCTTTTTCCTAAATAATTCAGTTTTGATGAAAAAAGTATATAGTTTAACTCAGTCTTTTAAGTAATCTTGAATTGTTTCTATTTATAACAATTTCTTGATTATATATATACAGGGTCATTCATAATTCCCTCTGTTTACTACAACTTTATGCTTATTACAACTGGCTTCAGTGGTACATGTTACTGCCATCGACCGGCAACAGCTTAAAATTAAAACTTGAATACTTTCGGAATAATTTCATATGGGTTTTTTTTTTTGCCATATTCGTCTTCGTTTTTTTACTGTAACGCTACGAAACCCCGGAGGGAATTATGAATAACCCTGTATATATATATATATATATATATATATAGCCTTTATGTTAGATGAACCATAAATTGCTTTAAATTAATTCTTTTTATCCACTGTAGAAAGAATCAAAAAAAATTTTTTTGCTGATATGTAGGGGAGAGTCGGGTAGCCCCGCCCACTTAAGGACTATTGCTTATATTTCTGTATAATATTGAGTAATAATCAAGATTTTTGTATGTTTCTATTGTTTTATCATTTAATTAAATAATACAAAAAGAATAAACCAAAAAAAGAATTCATTTATAAACAACAAATGTTATATTTTTTATTATTATTAATGTATATTAATATATTATAATATTAATATATATTTATATTAAATATTTAAAGAAAATAATTTAATTTAAGTAAATCTTTGGAACCGTACATTTATCGACGAAATAAAAGTGGGCTGTGATACTTAACATACATGTGACCCGAAATCGAATTTTTTTGTAAATTTTTAATTACTCGAACAATTTTTCACAAATAAATTTCGTTCTTTGTGCAAACTAAACTTAAGACTACATACTTTAATGCTGTATGTATAGAAAAAATTATTTTTTTAATATTAAAATGAAGTTTAATCGAAACATTCAACCAATTTTTCTTAAAATCATGACAACTGTATTCAACATATTTTCAAAACTATTGTTTACCATGTTACCAGCTGCATAAATACTTGAAACTTTGAAAATAATCTTTTTTTAATATAACAATTATTGTCCGATGGCCCATTGACTTGAAAAAATATTCTATACGTATGAAATTGACATTGGGCGGGGGTACCCGCTGGGCGGGGCTACCCGACTCTCCCCTACAGGATAAAATTGTGTAAAATAATCAATCATTAAATAAATAAATAACTTTGATTACATTCAATCTTATTACAATCATACATAAACTTGGTATTAGGTTAATATTTGCTTTCCCTCTTTACAGTATTAGCAGTTAAAAAATATTTCTGGTTACACACTAATGTCCTGTCATTCATTAGCCATTAAAATGACAGCCAGGATAATGACAAATTTGTCATTTTATAGCATATAACTTTACTTTAATTTAATATTTTTGTCTAAGACTTTTATATTCTGCATAAAACAACAGGATTTCTTAAAATAATTCAGATAAATCTATGTAGTTTATGTTATTAATGATTTCAAGAAGCCAGGAAACTGACAACACAAAAACCTACTCACCTTGAAAAAAATTTTGAAATAGATTTTGAACCAGAAAGTTGGTTCTTTATTCATGCAACAAGACATGTTAGGATAGGATGGTATCTAATAAATCTATTAACATAAGATATTGATTGCTGGCGTCATGTATTTTGGTTATAAACCACTAAATAAAAGTAGCCAGGAAAATGACAGATTTTCTTGGGACAAACAAATTATTGAGAGAAAAAATTATTTTAAACGAAGTTTTCTTAAATAATAACCTCTGCGTGTATTCTAGAAATTCTTACACCGGGTAAGAAGAAAAAAATAAGATATTGAAAAATTTATGGAAGGTTTTGAAGCTAGTTATTATTGGAAACATCGTTTGGGACATGCCAGAAACATGAAATTTTGAAGTTCAATTTAATTTTTAAAGTATACAAAATAGTCGATGCTAGTACTAGGTTATTTTAAAATGCTAACAGCAAATGCTATTTATTAAATTGTTTTTTTAAAAAATTCTTTTAGTAGTTTAGTATTAAAGCTTGGTGCAAGTGACTGTAAATTGTCATATTTCGTGAGAATCACCCATATACATTTTTGTGTCTGATTTCGTAACTTAAGATATCGTCTCCTCGTATTAATTAGCATATTTGAGGTCACCCCCTTAATTCATTAAGATTGAGTCCTAGAACGTGAAGATTCGATCACTTGATCAAAAATTATTCAGGGTATTCCAATTTTTTTTTTTTTTTTTTTTCCTGTGCCCCTGTTTTGTAGGCAATTCAGGTGGTTTCCGTATTCCGTAGTTCCTTTTTAAGATAAATCTTTATAAATAATTTCTTCTTTAATATTTTTTTTTCCGTGTTATTTTGTAGCTTTCTTTGTGTATCTTAAATTCCCGCATTGCGCATTCTTTAAAACTTGAAAAGTAAATTATTCTTTGAAATTTTCTCTTTTCACCTTACAATATTTGAAAAGAAGCTTTTAGTTTTTAACATTTTCTTAAACTTCACAAGAAATAGTTAAAGGATTGTTTTATAACCTTAGAGGTATTTAATAAATTATGCATTTTCTTATGCTTATCAATAAAGTGTTAAGCTTTTAGAACCTTCAAAATTCAGAAACTTTCTTTTTAAAAAAAATAGAAAAATTACTTAAAAAATTTTTGAAAACTTTTTAAATATTCAGGATACTCCAAACGAACCTTTTTTATTAGTTATTAAATGTGATTGACTACAAAAATATGTTCGTGTGAATGAAACCTGAACTTGATGAGCTGAAGATAGTGCATTTGTTCTTATCTTGGAACTAATGTGGAGGTTATTGTAAGTTTACATCGATATACAATCTAGTATGTCACCAGCTGAATATCTGAAATTGAGAGGGCATGGATTTTTGTTAATTGTTGTGTGGGTTTGCATTTTACGGTTCAACAAAAGTCAAAAGCCGATTTTGTTTCGGATAATTGAGAATATTATGGACTCTTTTATAAACAAATGCAGCATACAAATTTTCAAAAAGAAGTCAAATAAACAGATTTTTTAAAGTCTGGCTTAAAGAGTTAAATATATTTTCAAATTTTCTTTTCCATTAAACTCGCTGTAGGAAACCTTTAAATTCTTTGATATTTTTGATTTTGTACTTTGTTTTAATTCACCCTAAATGTTTTTCTGCTGCTTTATCTGTCGATATGAAAGCAATTTTGCTACCTTTTGACTTCACATGAACATGGTTCGAATGGGTTTCTAAGTTCTTTTTTTTTTTTTTTCTGCAAGAGCACTGGAGAAAACAAATATTTAGAATCCCTTGGAATCCTTTTAATATTTAAAATCTGGAGCCCCACAAAGGGTGCAAAATCTCCAGTCATTAGATTAAAATTTACATTAAGGAATAACGCTTTCTCTTCATCTGATTTCTCTTCACTCTTGTAAGAATGTTAAAAATATATATGTTAAAATATGTATAAATATACATTGCATATTTGGCTCGTATGTGATGGGTGAATCGGCTACATTGAAAATGGATCCTTCTCAGATTCTGCTGCTATTCCCTCCAGGGCCGGATTAAGCGTGCGCGGGGCCCTTGGCCACTCAAATTTTTGGGGCCCTTAGATTAAATTTTTTTCTCGTATATTTTTTATTTATTCAAATATGAAAGTATTTATATATCTTTTCATTTAAGAAAGCATATTTAAAATAAAAATAAATAATAATAAATTAAATTTTGCTTGATTTTGTTAAATTAGAACTAAATAAATTATCGTATTTTATTAATATATATTTAAAATTGAATTTTTTTTTAAATCATTGTTTTTTTTTTAATTTTTTAAATTTATTTTCAAAAAAAAAATTTTTGAAGGGGCCCCTTATCATTGGGGACCCAGGCCATGGACCTAGTCTGGTCTAATGGATAATCCAGCCCTGATTCCCTCCCATTATCACTACTTGTAGAAAATTTGCAGATGTGAATACAGTTATGAAAAACATCAAGTTATTCGCTGGTTTATTTTTCACCAATCAGGTTCACACTCGCATCACCGAATTCACATCGCGAATTATTCGTAAGCAGTGAAAATGGGTGAGAGTCAGTATCAACCTTTCATTGCGGAAGCTAAAATGATCTAAATTACTAACCAGTTTTATAGTTATATTAACTAAAACACATTTCTATTGAATAGCTAGTCAAAATGACGGTAAATTGCTTATAATAATATAAACACATATTGAGGAATAACCCCGCCATGTGCTTTAATAATGTCAGTTTGAATTTGCCTTATATGCTGCGGTTGCCATTTTACAATTATAATAGTTTCTTTCTTGCTCTTATAGCAGGCAGAAAAAGGTAAACGGAAGCGAATGAAGCAAACAAATACATTATTTAGTGGAAATTGTTTCTTCTCAAGCGTATGCTCCGTTTACAAGATTAACGAAATCAAGAATTTTCGCAATAATTAACTCTTTAAATTTCTTAGAAATGTTTTGATGTATGAATAATTCGTTGTTTAACTGTACATTAAGGGTGTTTTTTTAAATTTTTCGTGAAAATGGATGAGGATCTTCTTGCCGATGATGGACAGTTCAAGGTGAATTATTTTCATTTTAAATTTTACCATATTTTATATGCATGTAATTGTATTTAAATTATTACATAAATAATTATCCATTTCCAAAAATTAAAATTAGTATTTTTACGTTTTGCGATCGCCTACCTTTCTTAATGTTTACATTTTACAATGCCATAAAAAGTCAACTCTACTAATATTGATGAATCACGATTCTTTCTAAAAATTTATATGTAATGTTTAAATGTTCGATTTCTAATAGCATTTGAATTTAACTTTGATTTTCTAGTTGAAAAGGAGAAATTAATTTTTCGCGAAATGTTTGAGATTTATGTCTTAATTATTTCGATATTTAATGAAATAATTTTAAGAATTTTTATATCAGAGCCTGCGCCATTTAAAATCGTAAATTTTAGCGATCATGGGGCTGTGACGTGAAAGAAACTTTAAAACAAAAATAATAAAAAATCTCAGAAGGGAATCAAATCAGCACCTCTGGCTAAACTGCTGCATTCTTCTAAAAATATAAAGTTCTTGCTAAAAATATAAAGACTGTTACTTTAAAGTTAATGGTACTCATCACTTTTATAAAAAAAAAAAATTTTAATCTAATTGTATTTGGAATTAGTCATTTATGATATTAAGTTGATTATGTTATTGGTTATTTTTTCATGCAAACAGTACTTGAAAAATTGTCCATTCATTACTCTGAAACTAATATGAGTTACTGAGTACCTATTGATAAAATTTTACTGAAAACTGATAAAACTTTCTATTCTAAACAAAGTAATTTTTCAATATAAAATTAATATTTTATAATTGTTTTGTAATCAAATTTGCTTTCATTACAATTACATTTAAAAAGAGCAAATTACACTTTTTCAGTTTGCCTTTTCTAAATGTAGTCTAGTATATATATATGTATTACAGTTCTAGAAAAAGTTCTAATTTTTTGAAAATATGTTGTCTTGAAAAGTTAGAAATAATTATAGCGAATATATTAAAGCCATAAGCTATCTTTTCAAGAAATATCAAAATTGTTTAAGGAATTTTGATTAAATTATATGCAAAGTTTATAAATGTTAGATCTGTAAAGACAAAATTGGCTTAAAAAAAGTTTTCTTTACTTTAAATATTTTGCAAAATATCATACAGCCTACTTTCTGCATCTGATAATAAATTTACTGCTTAAGATTTTATACAGGCCATACAAAGTATATGTACAGGAAACAGATAGTAATCTAAAACTACTAATGGGCCTTCAGATTTTGTATGCAATTATATTTTAAATCATTTGCTGGATTCACCTTTTTCTTGAATCTCATTGTCCTTGAACTTTGGGTTTCTAACATTTAATACTTGTTAAATTTTTTATTTGTTTTTCATGTTATTTATCTTTTTACAAATGATAACCTCATTTAGATGTGAACAGTGCAGCATTTTTTTTTTTTTTTTTCCCAAGCTTATTTTGATACTTTCATCAATAAACTTTTTTTTTTTTCCATCTCAAAAATGTTTAGAATTCTAATTATTTTGTCTAAGGAAAGAAAATCATTTCGTTTTCTGGTAAACTGAGGAAACCGGTTTTTAGTGTCGTTTTTTCCAGTGTACATTTTGTTATTTAAAACTTTGTTCAACATATTGGAAAAACTATTTATGCAAAAGCATTGCATAATAAAAATCAGTCAATGTTGCCAAAAACTGGCTGCGAACAATAAGTAGCGTATCTACCACTACAAAAATACAATTCCAATTCCCTAGTATATAAGACATTGTAACTTGATTCTACGATGGGGTAACTTTTCATAGATGAAGGTTGACACTGATGATATCTACTCTCCCCACATTGGTGACCTCCGAACGTGATGTGAACACGTCTACCTTGACAGAAACTCCCACTTTGAAATGAACATGCCTATTTTAACAGTAATGCCCACTTCAATTCGATGGATGGTCCACATTGAACAGTTGACTTGTGACTGTGACATTGTCCTCCTCATGCTGTTGCTTCTCAGTCTCGATCACGTGCAATGTATACACTGGACTGCTAAAGGCAACACAGGAGTGACCCTGGCCGTGAACTTAATATAGCTCTCACGATCAGCTCTCAAAAATCATGGTGATCTTAATACAGCTCTCCCGGCTTCTCACAAAAACAGCAGTGAATCAACTAGTGGTATCCATTCATCGAATTCTATCACAGATATAATTCTGGTTAGGGAGTACTGTAGTGTATCTACCACTACAAAAATACAATTCCATTTCCCTAGTATATAAGACATTGTATCTTGATTCTATGATGGGGTACCCTTTCATAGATGAAGGTTGACATTGTCGATAACTCCTTCCCCCCCCCCCCACAAATATATCTGCATTTATTTTTTGGTGTTTTCACTAATCCTAAACCATCCTAAAGCTTTTTTCTCAAATTAGAACATTAAAATATATGTTTTTATTTTTATTTTAGGATGACGGCCTAGATGAACTTGATCTTGATGAGGAAGCTGCCCTTCTAGGTTTAAGTGATGAAGAGATTGAAGACAAAAGGAATTTAAATGGTATTTATGTTTAAGATGGTATTTATTTTTTAATGTTGGTCATTCGTGTTCAAGTTTTGCAATTAATATTGAATTTTCTCAAACTTTTATTTCTATCGATCATTCTCACAAAAATAGTTATTTTCATGTCCCCAATGTTTCAATGTACCACTCTGCTTTTTTTATTTATTATTTTTTAAATGTATTTTAACAAATTAATAAATATAAGACTTTCAATTTTTATTTATTTTATGTAACTAAAATTCACATAAGCCGTTCCCCCACTTGTCCCCACTGTTGAATGAGAATAATTTTCTCTTTTTCAATTTAGAATATTGAAATTATATAATGCCATAATATTATTTTTAAATTAATCCGTCATTCCCTCACGACACTATATTATCCCTTCTTAATCCTGACAGAATTTTAAAAAGTGTTGTTTCTATGTATGGATTTTTTTATCTTTAATTGGGATTTTTATTTAGCAAAAGAGATAGTAATTCATATTATTCCCTCACACACATAGCAATTCAGGATGTTTCAGATCAGTGGCATTATTATTTGGGTATTAACAATGTACATGTTCTGATAAAACTAAAAAAAAATTAATACACAAATTGTATAAGTGGCAAGATGACACTCTCTTTCCCTCATTCAAACTTATGAAGTTAATTTATTTTCTTAAAATGTATTGACTAGTGTTTGTATTTCCTCTAATGGGATAGAATTAAAAGATATATTATACCCATTTTCTCATTAGCTCATTGTGTAAGAATGGCAGTTTTGTAATTTATATAAATTATTTATATTCTAAAAACTATTAATAATATATAGTATTCTAATTCACTTTTATAGGATAATTTAATAATATATATCATTAATTTAATTTCATTTATGGGCATAAACTTCAACAGCAACTAATCTCGTCTTCTCATTCCCTCACTATATTATGATTCCTTCATTGTGAGAAAATGACTCATATGTGAGGGATTCATTCTAATGGTTTCCAAGACTTGTTAGAAGAAAAAAAAATTTTGCTTATTTTTGTTATTTTTTAAAGTAATTAGGACTGGCATATACTTGATTATATTCATTAAAATTATTATATTAAGTATATGATTAAAACTGAAATTATTTTTGGCTACATGTTATCATTCTCTAATTTTAATAAAAACTTATAATAATTGTAGCACTTTTTTTAAATAATAAGCATGAATGTGTGTGTGCTATCTTGTTCTTGTCTCCTCCTGTGTCTTATTACAAAAAATTAGAAATTCCGGGCATATTTTATTTATTTATTTTTACTTGCTGTCACTACTTGAAAATAGCGTATTAGTAGAGAATGACCCTTGTTATACCCTCTCTAATGTATAAAAGTGAAGGATGCTAAAGTGAGACATGAAGGAATGAATAAAGAGATGTGACTACTCAAAAGACATAACTCTTTCGGCTTATTAAAATTAAAAATTACAACTATGTATATTAAAAACTAGAATTCACTTTTAAAAAAATTTGTATTTTGTGAACTTAATAATAAAGCAAAACCTAGGCAATTTTAATGAGTAATTTTAATATTTATCTTTCGTTTTAACTTAATTTTATATAAAAATCTATACAAGTCACTCTTCGGAGTCGCTAATGTGGTTGAAGCTCCAGGCCCTGAATAACTTGAGCGTTGCACAAGTATCATGCTAAGAATGTATGGAGAAAAATAAAAGAAAGTGATTGGTAAAAAGAAACCTGTAAAAACAAATAAATGAAACTAAAAAAGTCTTTAACTGACATTCCTGAAAATTTCTATTTAGAAGAATTAAAATTATCATATATTTATATACATACAGGGGTCTGACTAGGTTTTTCTGAGAGGCACCTATTTTGTGAAAAATTATATTAAAAAATCAACACAAAAATATGGCTTTATCGTTTCTTAAGAGGTACAAAATTAAAATTTTAAGAAAAAGTATTTTGTGAAACTACCGTTTTTTCTAAAATTGAATTTGTGAAACTACCATTTTTCTTAAAGTTGAATTTGTGAAGGTACCGCTAAACGGTAGTAAATTTGGTCTGGACAGACCCCTGATATAATTATGTATTATTATTAAATAACAGTCTTTTGGCCGCCAGGCCATTAGAACAAAGGCTCTCCAATATTTCTATACTTTAGTAGAGCAAGAAGATAGTGCAGAGCACTCGTCAAAATGCAAAGCAGGCGTATCTTGGCCAGTCATACTGAGCGAACATGTAAGAGAGTCAACAATGTTTAAATGATAAAGTTGCACTCAAAGGCAATTATGCTTTGGCAGGAGTCTAAAAGTTTCAACTGAAGCCAAAGAAAGATAATAAGTAGCAAGCAGTGGTTTTGAGAAAAGTACATTCCAAGGTTTTTCTCTCGAAACATGCAAAGTTGTTGCAAGGAAGAAGCACTTGAAAATCTATTTTTGGAGAACTCAGGGAAAGCTAAATCTGCTTCAGTTCTATTAGTTCACGAAAGCTGAAGCGGATTTAGCTTTCCCCATTGCACCATGAGGAGATCTGCTATGTTACATCCCATATAATTATCAGGGGTCTGTCTAGGTTTTTCTGAGAGGTACCTATTTTGTGAAAATTTAGACATAATTTGTGAAAAATTAAAAATTATATTAAAAAATCAACACAAAAACATGGTAAAAATATAGTTTTAACGTTTCTTAAGGGATACAAAAATAAAATTTTAAGAAAAAGTATTTTGTAAAACTACCATTTTTCCTAAAGTTGAATTTGAAACTACCGTTTTTCCTAAAATTGAATTTGTGACGGTACCGCTAAAAACGGTAGTAAATTCAGCCTGGGCAGACCCTTGATTATGTGTGTGTGTGTGTATATATATATATATATACACACAGGGGTCTGCCCAGGCCAAATTTACTACTGTTTAGCGGGTACCTTCACAAATTCGACTTTAGGAAAAACGGTAGTTTCACAAAATACATTTTCTTAAAATTTTAATTTTGTATCCCGTAAGAAACAGTTAATCCATATTTTTACCATGTTTCTCTCTTGATTCTTTAATATGCTTTTTAATTTTCACAAAATAAGTACCTCTAGTAAAAACCTAGGCAGACCCCTGAGATATATATATATATATATATATATATATATATATATCATTTGAAAATTTTGTAAAACACTTTGGGGAAAGATAAATAGAAGGAATGAAAGCAAATTATTGCTGTTTTCAGTGAAATCATACCTCCATTGGGGAGAGTAATTGTGAGAGTAAAGTTTCGTTTGTAATATAGTGTAAAATAGGCTTCTAGGTGAGAAACAAAAGCAGTAAGCTTCAATAAGCTTAGGACGTTTGATGCATTATTTATTGTATTTTCTGATACAAGCTCCTAAAAAGAGTTGATTAAATAAGTTGCTTTACAGAAAGTATGTTTGGATTTGTTGACTGATTAATACTATAACAAATTTGTGAATATATGTGTATAATTTTGTGAATATTCATTTGTTTCGGGGCTAAATATCTCAGATGGACCCTAAATAAATTGTTCAATCAGAAAATTTGCAAGAAATTGTGCAATACTAATATAATTTATAAAGATAAAATTGACACCGATTCTTATGGAAGACTCCTTTTGGCGACAGAATGGTAGTTCTGGAAAATTCGAGTTTCAAAACGAAAGGCCTGATATTTATGGAGCTAGAATCGTGTCAAATCATGTCCATGGTTTTCTCAACAAACCAATATAAATAGGAATGTGTCTCCTCAGAAAGTTGTAGAGATTTTTAATCACTTGTAAATTCATTGAACCGTCTGAAAGTTTCCAAGCCCGTAGTTTGCTGTGTGCTAGACTGTTATCTGACCTGTAACTGAGTGCTAGGAATAGCTGTATTTTCTGAAAGATTCTGCTAATAAATTTTTGGAGTCTTAAGAACTGTTTTATTCATCTCCAATCGATACGAACCCTGTGCTTGGTACAATACTTTTTAAACCAGCATTGTAAATGATAGACATAACTTACAAAGCAAATGAAAAAAGCAAATAAAACTTACACCATTTAGAAACCAGCAAAAAAAAATTTATACCTATTGATTGGGAAAAATACTGAGAGTGATTCATCATTTAAAAATTCTAAAAAGATTGAAAAATAAACTCATTATCAAATCAAATCTGCCATGTGCTTAAAAATTGTTCTTTAGAAGAAAAAAAAAAAACTTTTTTTTTAACTTATAAAAGTTTTTTTGATTACCACTTTTTGAGCGACTGCATTAAGTTTTATCATTAAAATTTTAATGAGAACAGAACTAAAGGTCCAAAATGGCTCACTAAAATTATATTGACCAGTTTTGGTGTTAGTATAAATCGCCAAGTATAGAAAAATTCATTAAAGTTAAATATGATTTTTTTATGCTAATATTTTATAAATATCAAAATATTTTTCTATTTATTTTATATTCTTTATTTATGCTGTTCATTTCTGAATTGTTCACTCTAATTAAATTTAGCTGATTTGAACATTAGTCAATTAAATATTGGTCAAATTTAAAATCATTTAACTTAATGTTCCGCTAATTTTAAAAATATATTAGAATTGTTTTTTATTGGAATATTAGTCAATTAAATATTGGTCAAATTTAAAAATCATTTAACTTAATGTTCCGCTAATTTTAAAAATATATTAGAATTGTTTTTTATAATAAATAAAGCCCCATTTTACTCCATATGTCCCAGGCCTTGTGATACCCTATATAGGTGCATGATTTAACTCAATCATCAGGTCAGGGTGGATCATTTTTTATAGAAAGTGTGATAGCACAAAATAGAAAGAAAAAAATCTGTCATTGAATGAACAATTTGTTTTCTTGACCTTTAAAATCATTCAAAAATCTACTTCATTGCAATAAACCTCACAACTTTATATTGAAAAATTTCATCTTTTCTTTACTTATATGTTTTTATAATGGACAAAAAGAATTTTGAATTCATAAAATTTTAAAACGAGCAATTACAAAATAAAAAATTATAAATAAAAAATACATCTAAGAAAAATAAAATATCAATCAACAATTTCACTTTTGCAAAATTTAAGACAAAAGATGAACTGATAGGCTTACTTAGGCTTTTTGTTAAAATGAAAGCAAACTTGATTATTCTATTTGAAAAGTTTCTTAAGGTTATATTGCCTTTCACCCCAAATAATCAATTTAGCTTGTGTGGAAATATAAATGGTACATGACTGAGTATGTGAATGGTTCACATTGCTAGTTAAGCATCAATTTTAGTAGGAATAAAATAATTACCATTAAAGGGATTCACCGTATATTTAGCAATGATTCCTGCTATACTTTCGAAACTTCTTGCTCTTAGGAACATGGACTGGGGTGACAAACCTTTTTCGATGAGAGTGCCACTTAAACTACAATTTATTATTTCCGGGTGTTTAGTGTGCCACTTGTTAATTTTCTTCTCAAATTTAATCTTTAAACTATTATTTTAGACTAAGAATTAAATTGTGTAACTATATTTGCTGTTTAGTTATTAACTTGCTTCAAATGAAAATCGAAAAAATGAAAAATATTTTGAAAGTAATTTAAGTTAGATATTTAGTTCAGGTATGAATCTTACAGAGGGTACCTTGGTGATAAGCAATAAATTGAAGTTGATGTAATTATCGCTAGATATTTTTATATTGCATGAATCTCTTCAATAACGTGTACTTAATTGGGTAATCAAAGACGGTTATGAAATA
This sequence comes from Parasteatoda lunata, assembly GCA_949128135.1. NCBI lineage: Eukaryota > Metazoa > Arthropoda > Arachnida > Araneae > Theridiidae > Parasteatoda > Parasteatoda lunata. The sequence continues at coordinate 105,029,820 of OX421970.1, forward strand.
ATATAGCATGTACTTTCATAATTAAAAGAAGTACTATAGTCAACCTTACATCTTGGAAATTGCTTTTAAGGGTACATTAAATCATAATTTTTCTGAATCCATCTATTATGGCCGCCCGCTAGCACTGGGGAATTTTTGTGTACTTCTCGCGTGCCACTGCAATACTTGTTGTGACATGCGTGTCACTAGGTGGTATTTCTGGGTCCTTTTGTACTAAAAGCGGGATATGAAATAGTAATTCTTTACCTCCTTATCCATTCATTAATATTCACATTCATAATTATAATATCTATTGATAGAGACGAAATCGAAAATTTCAAAACAAGAAGTTCGATTATAATTTTGCCTTCATAAATCTGCTGCTTATCATCCTTTTTTATTATTATTTTCCGTGCTGGAGAATTAAGCGTCCCTGCAGGCACGTCTTAACTGATTTTTGGCATTACTTAGTTTGTTAAACTTGGTCCTAAAGTTACTCATAAATTTTGCTTTCATTGGCAATTGTATGTAAAAAAAAAAAATTTAAGCTTTCAGTTTTTCACTGTTTAAATGGAAGATATCAAAATCTTTATATATTACATTACAGTTTAGTAAATAAATAATTTTAGCGAACCCTACGTATAACGTATCTCTTGAAAATATTCCATTGGTAAAATTATTGTTTAAACTGTTGGTCCAAGGTTTCAAGCTCTGCTAAAGTTAAAATATAAATTAAAAAAAAAAAAAAAAAAAAAACTTTATCATCTTAAGCCCATTGGCGACGGAAACAAAATATTCCTACGGCGTCGATTATAAAATATAACTACTTAAATCTTTTTTCAGTAAAGTGATTTTTCATTAAAACTTATGCACTTGAAAAACTTAGATTCTCTTGAAACAAGTTTCTCAGGTTTTCTTTCGCAAAATTGTAAAAAGAAAGAGGGGGGGGGGAATGCAGTGCAAGTATCTCCAAAAAATTAACATTATTTATAATATTTTTTGTTACTATAGCATAAATATTTTAAAATATGTTAAAGACGGGAGACTAATTTCGCAACTATTTTATGCACGTGAAAACTATTTCGGAGACTATATTTCTTATTTGAAGCAACTAAATCGATTATTTTTAGATTCATTTGCAGCCCTGTTAATGGTCCTAAAGTCAGAAAGCCTGTTTTGTCTTTTTTTTTTTTTTTCCTATAATAGTATGTTTAAAATAGCACTTTACAAAATTTTACAAATCCTGAAATCAGTTACCTGCATTTTTTACTTTTCTAACTTAAACTATCAAAATGCAGAAGTTTAAGGTTTTTCTTTTCTTTCTGTATTTATATGTTTTTAAACATAGTCGTTCAATTTCAATATTAAACATTCTGCTTAATTATAATAACTCGATTAATAATCCTGGTGGCTAAGCTTATCAAAAAACGATTTAAAAAAAAATTTTTTTTTTTAAGCATTTACTGTGCTGTACTGTACTGTATACTGTGCTGAGTAACTGGAAAAAAAATTTCTCAGCGGTAGGTTTAATACCTAGCAAAATAAAAAATCATTTGTGTGTTGCTAAGGGGCCATGCAAATATAACGTAAACACGTTCTTAGAAATTTTCAATTCCCCCTCACCCCTTGTCAGCAGAAATAACAACCAGTATACGTATTTCTTAAACAAAATTTGAGTAACAGGCGTATCCATTCTGATTGCACTGCAGTTATCTGATTTTAGGATTGTTAAAATAAAAATTTAATTTTGCATAAGGCAAAATGCACGTCTAAATTTATTTCATTAAATTTTAAAACTCTTCGAAAAAATGTTTACCCTCCTTTCTTTTCAAACTCAACGTTTATTTTAATTTTCAAAAAAAAAAAAAAAAATTAAAATAAACCAAATCAATAAAAATAAACCAAATCAAAAAATTTAAATTTCAAAATTGTGTTTTTTTTCCCCTATAGCTCCCCCCCCCCTTCTTTTTTTTTGTCAGCAAAAATAAACCAATCACAAACCTTATTCATCTCTGTAGATGGTTACGTAATATTTAAAGAGACTCGTTAGAATTTTTTTTTCGATGAAGTTTCTTGCAATCTAAGAAACTCATTAAATTGTTTATTTGTTTTTAAGTCTGAAATAGCTTGATTTTGTTTTTTTTTATCCGATTTCATGTTAATATTCACCATCAATTAAATGAGTACATCGTACCGTGATAATAGCTATCATTAATAAATATTTTGTCAACTGAGTATCATAATACAATCACTTCACGCCGTTTCCTGTTATAGCGAGCATTAGAAACTTAGCAGTTCCCTCATAGCTTCTTCCCTCATTTAAAGAGTTAAGACTAAATAATTTACTTCAACGTTTTTATGTTGTTTTTCCTTCCCTGATATGCCGAAAACACTGAAATTTATTGAAATTAAAAATTTAAAAAAAAAACGTAAACTTTAAAATTTATTTACCCAAATTTAAAGTGTCACTCATACTCATAAAGCATAATTAATCATAAATTAATCGGAGGTGATATAAAATATTTCTAAGAAACGAAGATTCTTATTATTTTAGAGTGAAATAAATAAGGGCAAGTACAGTGCAAAAAAAAAAGAATTAAAGAGTGATATTAAAATATCGAGACATAGTTTTATATTAGACTAGTTGTCATCATCCATGGACGTCGCAGGGTTCAAATTTTTTTAGGGGGATGAAATTAAAATATACAGTCACAATAGCTCTCTAAATTTCCCTCAAAAAATTATTGCGTCTGCTAAATATTTGCAAAAAGATTGATTATCTTTAACTCTTTCTCGTTTTTAACTTTGATGAATTTAAATCGATGATGATTCATAATAATTTTCTTTATTTGTCTGAAATATTGAGGGGGATTTTTAGATTTCTATTGAAAGGAACATATTTTAAAAATTTGTATTACTATTTTGTTCTAGAATTTTTCAAGGTACTTAAAAAAGTAATTCAAAATTTGCTTTAGGGGAGAGTCGGGTAGCCCCGCCTAGCGGGTACCCCCGCCCAATGTCAATTTCATATGTATAGAATATTTTTTCAAGTCAATGAGCCATCGGACAATAGCTGTTATATTAAAAAAAAAGATTATTTTCAAAGTTTCAAGTATTTATGCAGCTGGTAACATGGTAAACAATAGTTTTGAAAATATGTTGAATACAGTTTTCATGATATTAAGAAAAATTGGTTGAATGTTTCGATTAAACTTCATTTTAATATTAAAAAAATAATTTTTTCTATACATACAGCATATTTCGGGTAGCCCCGCTCACATGAATGTTAGGTATCACAGCCCACTTTTATTTCGTCGATAAATGTACGGTTCCAAAGTTTTACTTAAATTAAATTATTTTCTTTAAATATTTAATATAAATATATATTAATATACATTAATAATAATAAAAAGTATATAAATATGTAATGAAAAAAATAATTTTGTGATAAAAATGATAAATAAGGTTTATCTATTGTCAATACATTGGTCATTTTCATTTACACCTGAAAAAACAATCAAAAAACATAATTTTTGTAACTGGGCGGGTCTCCCCGACACATTTTAAAAAGAGCTGAAAAACATGTTTTTTTAAATTTCTATTTTTTTAAGTTAAACTATTCTTCTTTGGTTTATTCTTTTTGTATTATTTAATTAAATGATAAAACAATAGAAACATACAAAAATCTTGATTATTACTCAATATTATACAGAAATATAAGCAATAGTCCTTAAGTGGGCGGGCCTACCCGACTCTCCCCTATATATAAATTATATTAGTAAATAATTAGAACTGAAAGTCCTTTTTTAAAAAAAAAAAGAAAATTAAATAACCATATATCTTTGTTTTTTTCGTACTTATAAAGCCATAAGATTGAAGGGAAAAAAAATTCTTTGAAATCGCTTGCAGTATTTTTTTCATCTTTATTATTTCGGTTTGGTTATTTTTGTAATACATCTTTCTCAGTTTCAGTTTTAATATTTTTATAATCATAGCTCAGTAATTTGATAATTCTAAGAAATAAAGTAACTGTTTTTGAGACTTAGATATTTCTAATTATTGAGGAAGACATATTTTAAAAATCGGTATTACAAATCTATTCTAGAATTTTTCATGGTAGTTTTATATTTAGAAAAGTAATTTAAAACTCACACTGCGTTTATTTATATATAAATTAAATTATTAAATAGTAAAAACTGAAAGGACGCCCGGTGGCTGAGCGGTAGCGCTTCGCGCTCCCGTGCCACAGGTCCTGGGTTCGATCCTCGGGCTGGGCAAGGTTGACTCAGCCTTTCATGCCTTCAGTGGGCCGATAAATGAGTACCAAGCATGCTTGGGAACTAAACACTGGGGGTTTCGCGTTTGGCTGACCACCTAACCGGAACTTCTGCTCCTGCACCCCAGAGCCCAAGGTCAAGAAAACTGAGATGGGCACAGTAGGCCTTGGCCCTCTATGGGCTGTCGCGCCGCTGAGTTAAAAACTGAAAGTCCTTTTTTTTTAAGAAAAAAATTTAATTGCTACCTTTGCTTCGTTTTTTTCGTACTTATAAAACCATAAGAATGCTACTATTCAGAAGAAAAACAATTCTTTGAAATCGCTTGCAGTACATTTTTCATCTTTATTATTTCAGTTGGGTTATTTTTGTAATACATCTTTCTCAGTTTCAGTTCGATTATTTTTATAATCATAACTCAGTAATTTGATAATTCTCAGAAATAAAATAACTGTTTTTGAGACTTAGTGATTTCTAATTATTGAGAAAGACATATTTTAAAAATCTGTATTACAATTTAGCTCTAGAAGTTTTCAAAGTAGTTTATATTTAGAAAAGTAACTTAAAATTTGCGTTTATTTATGTATAAATTAAATGAATAAATAATAAAAACTAAAAGCCCTTTTTTTAAGAAAAAAAAACTAAATTACTATATATCTTAGTTTTTTTTTTTTCTTTTTTCGTACTTATAGAACCCTAAGAAACCTGTTCAAAAAATAAAATTCTTTTGAAATCGCTTGCAATACTTTTTTTCATCTTTATTATTTCAATTTTGTTGTTTTTGTAATACACCTTTCACGGTTTCAATTCGATTACTTTCATAATCATAACATAATAATTCTAAGAAATAAAATGTCCCTTTCCGAAGTTGAAATGCAAATTGATCGTTTTAAAATGTGCTTCATCCTCAATTTTTATTGTTTGCTTTGTTTAATGCTGTTAAATCGTGTTCGACGCGTCTATTTTTTTTTTTTTTTTTCTTTCCTGCTGTGTGAACGATAACATATTTTCTCTTTTTTTTATAAATAATTATTAGAATAGTTAAACACTCACAGTCCGCATTTTATAGGATTGTTTTCGTTTCTGCCCTAGCTGCAACGCGCAGTTAATGTTTTTGCTATCAGGTTTCAAATTCCTCAGAATCGTTAATTGAAATTTTTGTTATTAGAAATAAAATCCAATTATGAATTTTTAAATTTCAAAAATGGAACTCACGGATTCAACGCTTGCTGCAGTAATATCACTCCGTAAGCTTTCATAAATTAAATTGTGATTCGCGTGTAAGGTCTCTTCATTCTTACAATTTGGATTTACTTTGTTATGTTTCGCGAAAATGGCGCATATTTTAAAAGTACATCTGTACTTTTAATTATAAATTTCTGAATAAATTTTTCAAATTCCCTCAAATACTTTTATTCATTTCAGTCAAACGTCACAATTTTTTCAATTTGCATAATGTTTACATGTTGAATTCTAGCTTGCATTATGAAGATTCGAGTTCTAGACGGTATTGAATATTTTGCCTTTTTTTTTGTAATCTGAAATTACTAGGCCTAATGCCATGTATATTGGTTATATTTAAGAATAAAATTCGTATTCAAAATAAATGAGGGGTATATTGGTTATATTTGTGTGTTTTAAGTACTTATAAACCTTCTCATAATTTTTTAAATTTTACACATAAATGTTTGAACCTAATATTTTTGAAATTGAATTTCTTGTAAAAAATTTATTTGATTTTAAATTCTAAAAGTCAAGTATATGCTGAATTTGTATATATCTATATACTTGAATTATTATTATTATTATTTTGTGCCTTTGATAAGTAAATAACATTTTTTAGTATGCACAATATAGTGAATTTTATTATCTTTGCTCACATTTCATTCACATTTAAATGGAATTAATATTTGTGATCAGATGTAATAAAACATTTTTAGCTTATTACTTTATTTTGTCTTAAAACAGAGCAAAGTTAAAAATTTAGATATCTTTTAATTAAAATTTACCTTTTATTTCTTATAATTTAAACCCTAATCAGTGGGACCTTTTTTATTGCTTTGTAATTGAATTTGAAGAGGCAAAAAATAGAACAATTAGTTTAAGTCAAGTCAAGTAGTCAATCTTTATAATTTTTCCCTCTAATTGTATTTTACTTTATGGAATTTACCTTTTTTGTTTCACTGATATTATGACCATTACTTGAATTTTTATTTTTAAATCAGTCATAAATTGTATTGGAATGTAAATTGAGCTAATAAATTGAAATAAAAATAGTAATCATTGTGTGTTGGTGATATTTTATAATTATTTTGTACTTTTTTTTTTTTCAATCTAGATGATCCAGATGTAGAATATTTTGATGAAGAAGGAAATCCTGTAGAGATAGGTGAAAATAATGCTGACTTGTATGAGGTTGCCAATGTGCGGAAATCTGAGTGAGTCTTTATTTATTTAATACCAGTATTTAATGTTATGTAATAATTTGATTATGGAAATATTGTAAGTTGTGTTATTATTTAAAAGATGATTAGCTTTAAATTAATCTTGTTATTTCTTTAATAAGTTAGGCATTCAAATTAATATAGGGTAATAAAATTAGTCATATACCGCTGAACAGGCATTTTAAGTAAAACACAGTCTCAATCTAATATCGATTTCCTCTTTCGATAATTATTTTTAATATGGTTTTATAGTTTTATTATTATTATTTTTTACTTAAGTAGTTTTCTTTCTTAAACAAAAGAAATGTCACTTAACAAAGCTTCCGAAATCATTATTAAAAAAATACAAACGTATGAAAAAATTTTATTTTAAGAGTTCATAATTGGTATCAGTATACTAATTTAAATGTTATTGTTCTTCAGCAATATTAAAGTTATTTAAGGTTGCTTTAAAGCATTGTTATAGCAATACTTTGGGGACCAAATATAAAATATTGTTTTAAAGAGTTGTATTATTCTTTCTTTCTTTTTTATTATTTTATAAGCTATTTGCTGTAGCGAGATTTCCATGTTGTGTCATGCCAGCTTCAATTGCCAAGATGCCAAATAGATTCTAAACTTGCACATTTTTTTTTCAAAACAACATGTTTCTTGCCGACTGATGCCCAGAAGTGGCCAAGAGTTGGCGATATGATAAAATTTTCAGTTTAAAAAAGATTAACCAGTTATTCTTAATATAAGCTGAAACTAAAAAACTTTAGGTTTTTATCAGCTTTGAAAGCCACAAAAAATTACCTAACTATTATTGATGCCAAGTGAGACTTAATTCCTTTTGGTAAGAGTACTGTCGGTGTTGTATTAAAATATACCACTGCAAGTACTATGGTTATGGTGATAGATTTTTTACTGCCGTTTGGGCAGATCAATACCAATATTATGCAATTTATATACTTTTTTTTTTACTTAAGTATTCTGAACCCTAGAAGGTTTCTCTATATTCAGTGTTTTTATATCAATTATTAAATAGTATTTTTAGTACTAGTAGTAATTACTAGTACTAAAGCAGAGGCGATTGAGCTCCGAAAAAAATCCAGATTTCCGGATTTTTCGCTAACCTTGATTTGGAAGTTACAATAAATCATCGATCACATTTATGAATAAAATAAATTTTATATTTTATTTAAAAATACTAGAACTAGAATTTATACTTGGCATGTGTTTAATTTGTAAATATTTGTTCTGGTAGAATAATAAACGTGATAAGAGATAAAAGTAAACTTATAAGTAATTATTCGTTTAAATTATGCTGCATATAATTTATTTAGAATTTCATGTTTTGAAAATATATTTTATTCAAGAAATTTTCAGGATTTTTGAGTTGGGCTCACAATCATCCCTGCTGAAGTATTTAGTAATTACTAGTATTTAGTACTCGTAGTAATTTAGTACTAGTGTTTTATTTTTTCCAAAAACTTAGATATACTTGACATAGATATACTTGATGTAATCTATATAAGCATTTTTTTTTTTTTATCTAGAATAGTTTCGAGTTTGTTGATTTTTAGTAAAAGTTTAACTAAAAAAAATAATAATCTACCTTATTTCAAATTTTTGGTTTTGTCAGTTAACTTAATACTTATTCCAACACAAAACTTGACAAATATTCGCCAAGCTTCATCAGCTATATTATTTATTTGATCATAAACTGTTATTTTTAAATCTATGGCTATTTTTATGACTACATACTTATCGTAATATTTTTCTCTGGTAGCTCTGCAGACGACGATATATTAGATCTTAATTTAGATGATGAACTAGACAGTTTTATGCAAGATGATGTAGATTCGTCACCAATTGAGGTAAGTATTTTAAAATTGTGTTAGTTTTAAATGTGTAATTATGAAAAAGAACATTTTGAACTGTTTGTAATTCACTGATGCTTATCCTTTGAACAAATACAGTTTTTGTATTTCATGAAGAATTCCGATAATTTATCTTTTTATGTTCATTCAAAATATATTATAGTATATTTAATAACTCTGCTTATTTCTTAACTTTGTTTTTGAACTTCTGAAAAATTCATATATCTTCCTAAAAATTCCTTTAAATAAAAAAAAAATTTGTAATTAAATATTAAATGGGGGGAGGAGGAAATTAGTAAAAAGGCATATTTCATTTACTAAACATGTTTTAATGAATTGTAAACTTATAAATGATGTTTGTTATTAATTTTAAAAATAAGCTTTAATAATTTTCTTTTATTTTTTTATTTATCAACTCTTACGAAAAATGCTAAGAAGCTTCTAAAAATGAGCATCTCACTAATAAAGTTTAAATCTTTTAAATAAATGATACTAATGTTCAATATCAAAAGTTTGGTCGGAAAAAATCCTCACATAATTTGAAAATATAGTAATTTCTATTACTTTTTTTTAAAAATCGCATGACTAAATTTCTGTCGCTATGTTGGATGAATGTGTCAGTGTGTGTGGCAGAATTTTTTCAGGCTTTCTACGACATACCTTTCTAGTGCTAATATCTTTCCGCAAGACACTTTTAATACAAATATACATGCTACTAATTTAAAGTAACAAAAGCGTCAACATCAAGAAGAAGAAAAACTTTTCGGATAAAATAATTTTTTTAATTGAATATGTAATATATTTTTTAAATTCTAATTATGGCTGATATTCTCATATATTGTGGGGGGTAAACACACTAATTAATTTCTTTTTTGCATTTGTACATCATTATCACATTAAAAAATATCAAGAAAAAAATCTTAAAATCCGTAGCAGTAACTACCGGAAAAAAATTTATGGCGGACTCACACGAATCGAACTCTTCAAAAATGGGCAACAAATTGCATGTTTTCGTTTTGAGATTCAGTTGTAATAAATAATATTGTATTGGAGAGCGGGGGCTAATGGGACACTTTTTTAATTTAAGTTGTATTTCAGTAAAATATGTAGATATTTTTTTAAAAATTCTACTAAATTAAAGCATGCATATGTGCCTAATAAAAAATGCTTTATCTGTTTGAAAAAGACTTATCAGTCTATAAAAAATTTCAATTTCTGAAGTCATATCATTGTCCCATTAGTCCCCATGTATGGGGTCTAATGGGACTTGATGCAGGGCTAATGGGACAAATATAAAAATAAGCAAATTTTGTACTAAATAAAATAAATAAACATTAAATTATGTATGGAAACTATTTAATTGAAAATTATTAATACCAATGCTCTTTTACAATTTGTTTTTATTTATGAATAATTATTTAAGGTCATATAAAGAAAAATCAAAATCGAAACTCAAAATTGTAGATGATCGCATAGTTTGTTGGTCAATTTTTGGCGGTGGCAATTTTGACACAAGGTCAGCAATATCAGTCCAATGCTTATCTTCTTTCTCTGGATGTGTAAATTTTAAACTGCCAGTTTTTTTCTGTAGATAGTTCACAAGCAATTCGTCATTGTTAATCTCATTAATGATACCGATGTAATGAAACACTTTTCGCTTTCCTGCAAACTTAACTAGAACAAAGTCATTTGTATTTAATTCCTTTGCACTTATTTTGGTTATTGCATCATTATATTCGGTTGGTGAGTTCTGTATAGACATGTTACTGCCTACACAACTGTCTGAAATTTCACAGGGTTCCTGTTGCTTAGGTATCTTTTTTAGGGGCGAATATACTTTGTTGTTATTCCCCTCTATCTTTTTTGGTGTTTTAGTCAAACCTCTCTTTCTTTTTTCCTCTACTTGCACCAGGCTTTCGAGATTCAGCTTTAGCATGTGGTCTCACAATCTCAGGAGTTACTGGAATGCTAGAAGGACCAGCTGATATTCCAGTATTTGGATCTTGACGATCAGAAACATATGAAGATAAATACTCTGCATCAGAAAATATATCCCTGTTAAATGGATAAATTCCAGTTCTTGCAAATCCAGCTAGAATGTTTTTTTTCGTCATAGATAAAACAAATGCATCATTTACCAAACTAGGAACATGGTAATATGAAACAATTTTTCCAGGGTTTGTAATCAGCCAGTCATTTAATGCTTTATTGTAGCGATTTTTAAACGGTCCATAAACACTGACATCAAGCGGTTGGAGCTTGTGAGAACAATGGGGTGGGAAGGTCAACATAACCACACCATGTTCTCTAGCATAAGCTATAATGTCGATACTTACGTGACTCTCGTGATTATCCAGCAAAAGCAAAATGGGATTGGCCTTTGTTGCATTTGTATGCTTTACAAGATGCTTCATCACGAGCAAGAAATTTTCTGCTGTCATCCAGCCAGATTTATGCACTAATTCAAGACTTCCATGGGGTGCTCCACAAATAAAAAAATTCTTCGAAGTAGCACTAGGAAAAACAAAGGCTGGTGGAACTGTATTTCCTGAGGCATTTATGAAACAACAAATTGTAACAGTCTGGCCTCTTTCAGCAGAAGTTACCTGACCAACCTGTTTACAAGCTTTTTTAGCAATTATACGTGGTGGTTTCTGTACTGTTGAACAACCACTTTCATCGCAATTAAAGATTCTGTGAGGTTCAAAAGAGTACTTTTTCATAACTTCAAGAAGATTGTCAAAAAACTTTTTAATGTTTGTCTTATTAAAGCTTGTACAACGAGCCAAACTAGTTGCTTCTGGAGACCTTATTGATAATTGGCTATTGTAGGGGAAGTCTGAGTTTATTTGTATTTTTCCAATTCGCATAAATAATGAAAGACCAGAAATTAACTAACTCTTAATATTTATTGAAAAGGACAAAACACATATAAAATAAAACAAGAATAAAAAAAATACAAGAATTTGGAAGTGGGGTTAAGGGTTCCGAATTATACGTCCGTATTTAACGGCGGTTCCTGGCAGACTGTCTTAGTTCACCGCCAGAGGCGCTGTGGTGGGGGAGAGAGGAAAGTTTGTCACACTCCCCCTCTGGTTCCGATTTAACGTCTCGTTGAGGGACCAGCACTATTTGGTCGTTTGGTTTTTGGGTCAGGATCAAGAGTTTTTCGTCTGCCTCGTTTACGTAAAGTTGCCACCGGCACTGCATTTTCATCAGAACACTTTTTCAATGCAGACACATGATACTGTCCTAACGGTTCATGTGGCTTATCAACGTGGGCCACTTCATACGATGTAGGGGACCTTTGGGTGAGGATGATGTACGGTCCATCTCTTTTTGGCATGAACTTGGCCTACTTTGATTTTGCAGCATTGCTCTTAGGATGCAATGTAACCCATACTTTATCACCAGGTGCGTACTGTGGTGATTTTTGACGCTTTTGATCTGCGTAGGTCTTTCTCTGATCTTGCTTGGATTCAACCCTATCTCGGATGTCATTAGAGATATTGGCTAATCTCTTTAGGTAGGGAGTGATCTCGGGAACGAAATTATCGTTGTTGACGATGGCACGAAAATCACTCGTAACGTCATCTATGGTTCTCATTTCTCGTCCAAACATGAGAAATGATGCTGTTTCGCCAGTTGTTTCACACTTTGCACTATTCATGGCGAATCTAATCATAGGAAGTTTTTCAGCCCAGGAAGTGTGGTCTTGTCCCACAAGGATTGCGAGACGTGGCTTCAAGTCACGATTTTTCCGCTCTACAGGGTTTGCCTGCGGGTGATATACTGGTGTTAGGTTCTGATCTATTTTTAAAAGGAAACACAATTGCTGCATGACAGCAGAGACGAACTGAGTTCCGTGATCACTTATAATTCTTCGAGGAATCCCATAACGAAGAAAAATCTCTTCCACAAGAACAGTGGCGCATTCTTTAGCAGTTGCTGTAGTGAGAGAAAATAATTCTACCCACTTAGTAGAACAATCTTCCACTATAAAAACCCAGGATTTACCCTCATTAGTTGTGGGTAATGGTCCAAAGAGATCTATTGCCAAGGTTTCAAATCGTTGACTGTATACTGGTGTCTGCAGAAGTCCACAAGGTTTTTGATTACTGGCTTTATATCTGGCGCATTCTACACAGCTCTTTACATAGTCAGCTATGAAGGATCTCATACCAGTCCAATAGTATCGTTGATTTATTCTATTTAATGTTCCCTCTACTCCGTAGTGTCCAGCACTTGGAGCGTCATGGTGTAATTTTAAAATTTGCGCCCTTTCATGCAAGGGTACTACCAACTGTGCTTCTTCAGCATCTGAAGCAGGAGAATATCGGAATAATACGCCTTGATTCATTATATATCCTCTTTGTGTCCAATTGGAATAGTCTACTCCTTTTTCCGGATCTTCAAAACATGTAATTATTTTCTTAAGCTCTTCATCTTTCATTTGCTCCTCTCTTATTTCTTTGGGCGTTTTCTTAGGGAAGTCTACAGAAATAGTGGAAGCTTCGCAGAATACTTCATCAGTTTGGCATATGGGTCTTGAAAGCATGTCTGCCACATAGTTCGATTTCCCGGGGAGGTATTCTATCTTAAGATTGAACTCTTGCAGCTGCAGGGCCCATCTCGCCTGTCTTCCAGATGGAGATTTTAAACTCGTGAGCCACCTGAGAGGTTGGTGATTGGACGAAATGATGACTTCGGTGCCTTCCACGTATCCTCGGAATTTCTGAAGTGCCCAAACGACAGCAAGGGCCTCACGCTCTGTTGTTGAGTAATTCCGTTCCGCAGAACTCAGCAATCTGCTTGCGTATTCAACAGGATGTTCTTGAGTTCCGTGTTTTTGCAAAAGGACAGCACCCAAAGCGTAGTTACTAGCGTCTGTTCGTATGAGGAATGGTTTAGTTTCATCCGCTTGCTTTAGAATCGGAGGAGAAACCAAGCTTTGTTTCAGTTCTTCAAATGCTTTTTGCTGTTCAACACTCCATTCCCAAGAGGCATTTTTCTTTGTCAAATTGGTAAGTGGTCTGGCAATTTCGGAAAAACCAGGAATAAATTTTCGATACCACGAACATGTTTGTATAAACGATTGAACTTGTTTCACGTTTCTTGGAGAAGGCATGGAGGTGATGGCATTTACTTTATCTGGGTCTGTTTCAATTCCCTCAGATGTTACCCAAAGTCCTAGATACTTTACTTTAGAACATGCAAATTTACATTTCTTTCTGTTTGCACTAAGTCGAAATTTGTCAAGACGGTCAAAGACATCTTTCAGATCTTGGATAAGTTGCTCAAAGGTTGGTGACAACACAAACAGATCATCTAGGTAAACCAGCAGTTTTACCGAAGGAAGTCCGTTGCGGAAACGATCCATCAGGCGTTGGAACGTTGCTACAGCGTTTCGTAAACCAAAAGGCATTCTTTTGAATCGGAAAGTGCCAAAAGAACAGATGAATGTTGTTTTATCCCTATCAGCTGGGTTGACTTCTACCTGATGATAGCTAGCTGTTAAGTCAATGGTTGACATATATTTACATGTCTTTGCATCATGCCATAAATCATCCATTCTGGGTAATGGATATGTATCAGGTAAAGTTTTCTCATTTAGTTTTCGATAGTCCACGCAGAGTCTATAACCATTCGGTTTTGGAACTAAAACCACGGGAGCGGCATAAGCCGACTCGCACTCTTCAATTATATCCTTCTCTAGCAAATCATCAATTTGTCTCTTCAACTCTTCTTTCTTTGAAGGAGGTAATCTGTACGGGGGTACCGATACAGGAGGATGATCACCAGTATTTATGTAATGTTTTGCGTATGGAGTAGCATCTCCCCCTGGTTCGAAGCAGGTTTTATGTTCTTGAAGTAAGCAATTCAATTTTTCTCGTTGTTCCTGAGTCAGATGTTTCCCTTCATCTTCTCTCAAGTAGAAATTAGTGGTAGGTTCAGGTACGATTGTTGATTCAAAAGTTTTTGGAATTTCTTTCTTTTCAACAGGCTTCACGTAGAAAAAATATTGTTTTTGTGGATTTTTACTGAAGTGCCAGGTTCCTTTTTGAACATCAAGCACAATACCAGCTGCATGGAGAAAATCTCTCCCTAATAGTGTATTGTTCCCTTTAGCATCGGGCAGAACGAGAAGTTCAGTAGATACTGTTTTACCTTCTATGTACAGGTTGCGAACAGTTTTCAGAGCAACTATTGAGTGGAGTTTTCCATCAGCGAGAGTCAAGGAAATATTTTTGTCCTCAAAAACAACTCCGTGATTTCGTAAAAAGTCATATAACTTTTCTCCTGCTATAGAGTGTGAAGCACCTGTATCGGCACATACAGCAATCCTTTCTCCAAAAAGTTCGAAAATTATTAGACTCGAGAGATTCAAATTTTTTTCATTTGTAAATAAGTTCATACAATTAACACTACTATCTTCAGGTTTAGCTCTTGTACAAGTAGGGCACTTGGATTTCACTACTCCTGGCATTCCACATCCAAAACATTGAAGTGGCACTCTTCCTTCGAATCTGGAAGCAGAATTTCGAGATACTAGCGTCCTTGGTTGGCGACTTTGAACATTTTCATGTCTGGTTACTTCAGAACTCAACTTTCTATCTGAAGTGGTTCTTCTATTTTCTTCTCTAGGATGTGCTTTCCTTTGAGTCGGAGTCACTTGTTTCTTCACTACATGACGTATATTCTCGTACGTATCCAATTTTTCGGCTAATTCTAAAGGATTGACACACTCTGCCCATGAATCGATGAAATGTTCCTTGATATCTGGAGGAGTTTTCCTTTTTATCTGATCAGCAATTATTAAATTTTTGAGTTGATCCAATGTAGTAATATTCAGTTCCTTTGTCCATCCTTCGAAATAAGAAGCCAGTTCGAAGAAGTAATCCCTCCATGTCGTATCAGGACTCTTTCTGTGTTGGGAGAATAGTTGTCGAAACTTATCAGCAGTGACTCGGAATCTCTTCAGGAGCATTTCCTTCACTTTATGATAATCCTTAGCATCCTGTCCATCTTCTGTAGCAAGTAACTGTGCTATATCAGCTGGTAAAGAACCAATGAGATATGGTATCCAAGATGATTCTGGAAGATTCATAAATTTCAACTGCCTTTCAAAAGTTATTAAGAACAATCCAATTTCATCGTCTTTAGGATTAAATTTTGGAATGATTCTGCCAAGCTCGTATTTTGGGTCATTTGTGGAAACAGAAACAGCAGCATTTGAAATCTTTTGGGTTTCGAGCTGGATTTTCAATTTTTCAAGTTCATATTGCCGTTCTTTCTCTAGCCCAATTTGCTCATCTACTTGGGCTTTAAGAAGTTTTTCTGCCTCAACTTCTTTCTCTCTAGCTATTCTTTCATCCTCAGCTTTTTGTTCTTCTTTTAGGCGATCTTCGATAATAATAGTGAGCATATTTTTCACAAGCTCTTCATCATAATTCTCACTTTTAAGAATTAGTTCTCGTAGATTAATAACTTTTAAATTATCGGACACAGTCAGGCCAAGCTCTGAGGCTAGAAGTCGCAAGTCTTCTTTTTTTCCTTTTCCAAGAAATGCCATTTTCACTAGATGATTCGGAACCAAAGAAAGGGGTACGTTTGGCACAAATGTTAACTAAAATTGTTCGATTCTTATATTGTTCAAACCCAAATTAACAGTGTTAGTTCGATAAATAATTAATTATTTTGAAAAATCACCTTAAAATTTTTCCATACAAATATGAAATGTTTCTAATAATAGTTAACCTATCACACATTATTTGGGATAATTTGAAACAGTTAATATATTCTATTTAAACAACCAATGGAAAATGAAAATACACGATGCATTAATTATAAAGCAAGTAGTGGCAATGTAAGTTATAACTATGAGTACATCCACAAAATTTCCATATAAAACACCAATATTGTAAATAAAACAAAATTTTGAACAATAAACATTGATACGTTTAATATACAAATATTTCACTTTATTCAAGAGTATTTATGCAGTGAATAAGTTATTTCAATATCACATTGGTGAAAGTTGTTTAACGGTTAGAATGTATGAAATAAAAATTTTACTGAAAAAATGCACATGTGTTACTCATCTATTAAATTTAATTGCTTCACTTATTATTTTCAATACCCCAAAAGTAAAACAATAAATTTCTTAATTTATTTGCTTTAATTTTCCCAGATAAAAATTTTATTTTACCAAGATAAAGATTCTGTTTTCCTTGTTTTTCCGAAAAAAACACAACCCTTTATTTACCAAAATTAACCACCTTTGTTACTAAAGTGTATTCAATATAGAAACATATATATAAAACACATAGCAAAAGGAAAAAAAATATTCCTTTTTTTTTTATAAAAAAAAATTGTAACAAATAGAAATTGTAATAATAAAACTATACTATAAGTTGCATGAATGAATTAAAAAGAAGCAACATATTCTTAAATTTCTTTTCCTCTTTCTTATTTTTTTTTTTTTTTTTTTTTTTTTTTTTAAATAAAAAGCTTTATTATAATCTTAGCTAACTCAATTTATCTCTGTAATTGAGATCAATGAAAATAAAACAAAATACAATATAACATAAGCATAAGTTTCAGTTTCGATTTACAAACACTCCTATTTTATCATGAAAAGAAATTCGTCTGTGGTTTTGGCGCCACGGAAGCAATAAAGAAAGAATCTTGTCTGATTCACAGACGCGCAAGTATTAATTGAAAGTAATAATATTCAAATAGATTAGAAATTTTAAACACACTTTTTAAATGAGAATATTTTAGAATGCAGTTTTTTTTTTTTTTTTTTTTTTAACTTTTGCACAATATATTCATTTTGAAACATAAAAAATAGCTAACTCTCATGACATATTTCTCCACCAGATTCATAGTTTATAAAAATTATTTTGAGAATTAATGATTCAAAATACGTATAACATTAAAGTGAACACACCGAATAACTATATAACATAACATTTTTCACAAATTTCAAATCAATGGATAGTAAATATTAATATTTTACTCTAGTAAACCTTACTACTATGAAAACTATACTTATCGGTGTTGGGCGGGAAAGGGTTTTCCCGGTTTTCCTCGTCTAGCTGGGGTGAGCTGGAAAACGGAAATACTAATTCAAAATCCAGGCAATAGAGGTACGGTATGTCCTCATAAAAAGCACAAAACTGAACTGGATGTTCATTTGCTTTCTGGAAAAAAAAATTTGAGCCAGCAAGGAACCTTTAATTCGGCGCGAAGTTGGGCGTCATTTTGTAGGGGAAGTCTGAGTTTATTTGTATTTTTCCAATTCGCATAAATAATGAAAGACCAGAAATTAACTAACTCTTAATATTTATTGAAAAGGACAAAACACATATAAAATAAAACAAGAATAAAAAAAAATACAAGAATTTGGAAGTGGGGTTAAGGATTCCGAATTATACGTCCGTATTTAACGGCGGTTCCTGGCAGACTGTCTTAGTTCACCGCCAGAGGCGCTGTGGTGGGGGAAAGAGGAAAGTTTGTCACACTATGACGTTTCATAAAACCATATAGCCATTCTTTCCCAGCTTTTTTATCCAAGTCACATTTGTTAGGAAATTTTAAAAATAAAGCTTTGGCAAACTGATATGCCAGTTTTCGAGCATCAATTGTAGTTAAACCATGATGTAGTTGTGAGGCTTTGATTAAATAATTTTCCAAATCGATCTCTTGTTCACTGGTAAACACTTGATTAGGAACATTTCTTGGTTGAATAACAAAAGCTTCACCTTGCTTTCTGGCTTCTTTTATATGGCGACATAATTTAGATTTTGACATATGATGCATTTCAGCAGCTTTTCTAATAGACATATTCTCTACTAAAACTTTATGAATAGCACTTTTTATATCCTGTTCCATTACACGGATCCTGTTGGTTTTCAATGGTTTATTTCTAGGCATCTGAAATATAATATATGGAGAAATGTTATAAGATAGCACTTAAGAATACTAATTTAAAATAGAAGAGAAATAATTTTTTTATGAAATTTCATAGGTAGTTTTCTTTTCTTAAATTCTTTTAAAATTCAATCAAATAATCTATACATCTCTTAAAAACAAAACCAGTTAGGCCTAATTAATTTTTAAAAGTATTTAGTCATGATAATGTAAATCTAAAACATGATTTTTACACAATAATACTAACTGATTTATTTATTCAGCTGTCCCATTAGTCCCCATATTATCAGTCCCATTAGACCCCACAGTGTAAGAATTCAAAATTTCAAGAATAGAAAACCACATGTTCTATCATATAATGCTTGATTTATATTATCATAATCTATGATATATCTGCTATCAGATAGGATATTTCTATCAATTAAAAGTTATTTTTTTAAATTACATAAAAGATTCAATTAAATATAAAAATTAATACTTACTTTGATGTGAAGAAACAGCAATGTTGTTCTCAGGCTTAACACTTAACTGCAATGGCTGACTTCTTGTAGTTCAAAGATGCAGTATTACCTTTGCCATTCTGTGGTATAAAAACTTTTCATAGAAATGTTTTATTTTGCACACAAAGTGATTTGTCCCATTAGCCCTGCGTCCCATTAGCCCCCAGTCTCCCCTATAGGACTTCAAAAGCTATGTGAAAATCAAAAGTAATAACTGCATAGGAAAAAAAACGGAAAATTTCATCAAAAAATAAAACCAAAATTATTTACTTCATTACTACTCCTTATTTTTCATTGTTCTCAAATAAAAATAGAAAAATCACTAGCATTTTTTCCCCACTCCCATGCACAAAAAAGGCATCTTTTGAATATAAATCTGGAGAAACGATCAAATCTTTCGAAAATTTCTGCAGAAAAGAAAACCAAAATTTTTTACTCCCCATAGGAAAAATCTTTCTACGAGAACTCTTAAACGTTCTGCAACAATGTCGTTGTGTCGCTACGATTCTGTCACGGGGGTGTCAGTGTGAGCATTCTAATGGACATCGAAGTAACATTGTGTCTATGAATAACAAATGAGGTATGCAACGATTCTTAAATTGGAAGAGTTACTGCAATAGGGGTTGTACTAAAAAGCGTAGACTGTATATATCTAATTATTTTCAACTTGTAATATTTGCACAGTGATTTTTCCATTATAGAAATTTTTATAATGATTGAACGTTGTTTATTTTTTTTCAGACTCCTAAAAAAGCTTATGAGAAACAAAAAGGAAATTTAATTTCTCTTACTTCACGAAAGGAATTGGAAAAAGTGCACACAATAAAAAGGAAGGAGTCCATTTCTAGTCCTA
Organism: Parasteatoda lunata; assembly: GCA_949128135.1. Lineage (NCBI taxonomy): Eukaryota > Metazoa > Arthropoda > Arachnida > Araneae > Theridiidae > Parasteatoda > Parasteatoda lunata. The sequence continues at coordinate 105,049,668 of OX421970.1, forward strand.
ATATAGAAATTGAAACTACCAGTAATACCATCGCCTATGTTAGCAAAAGTCTAACCTCATCTCAACGTCTAGTTCCAGACTCAAATGATGAAATGGAATTTGATGAAGAAAGTGAAGATGAGGATGATCACAGGGAACGCTTTAGATCTGAAAGAAGTAACATAATAACTTTGACTCCTGCTAAAAAGAGAACAGATATTCCTGACACCCTAGGTAATTTTTAGTTAATTTTAATTCTACTTCTCTAATTTAGACCAGGATTCGTGATTTATTTTATTTTATTAAAATTATATCTTTTTAAAATTATATCAGATTTTTTTACTTTATTCGAAATACCTTGTGAGTGTTTATATTATAAATAGTTAAATGTCATAAGCATGAGTTGTAAATAATATATATTATTAATTCAAATACACTTATTACTCATATGTAATTGAATTAGCTGATACATAATAAGCATGAGTGTGGTTAAAATAAATCATAACGATATATTTAAAAGTATATTATTGTGCTAAATATTGTTCAATAGTAGGATAAAATTCTTGCGTGATTCAAAATTAGAAATATATCATAATAAATTATAGAAAAACATGCAAGAATAGAGAAATCACAATTTCAGTTTTTTTTTTTTTTTTTTTATATATATATAATATAAAAATTTTTGAAATGATAAACTAAAATGTGTTGTTACATTATCTGCATGTGAATAATATTACAACATAAAATAACTTACCCATTGATTTAAAAAATAAATCACACTGTAAAAAAAAATTGGATTTATCCCTTAAACATTGTCTTTTATTTAAATTTTGCTTTAAATAAAGCTAATTTAACAAACCCTGTTTTTAACTATGCTGCAACCATAAATTTATAAGAATCTACAAGAAATTTATCATTCAATTATAAGTTTAAAATCATATTCTTATTTTAGGTGTGCCCCTTTTTTTCGAGTATACACAGAATTCAGCTTTTTTTAAATATTTCCTTCAAAAGACTTAAAAAATTTATGTGTTAAACTGAAAAATCATCCACCAGTAAAAAAGTGATATGAATATAGCCTGGAATTTTTTTTGAATTTATTGCTATCTTTAATAATTACTCAGTTAATCAAATGTAATGTTTTCTAATATTATGTAACTTTATATTATTTATTAAATTAACATTCTCTTTTATATTTAAAAAGAATAATATTAAAAAATAAATGGTTTATTTATTTTTTTATTTATTTTTTTTTTCTTTCCAAATTTAACAGTGGACTATGCATTTAATTTATTTTAGATTCAGTCATAAGTCAAGAAGAAACAGCCAAAGTTCAAGCATTTCTAGAAAATGAGCAAAAACGAAAAATGCGCTTTAAAGGCAGGCCTTTACCTAGAATGAAGAGTGCAACTTATAGTCGCAACCCTCAACCTTTTATGAACAAGCAGCAAAATCAAGCACCACAAGTAAAGATTCTTCATTATTTCCTATTTTACAAAACTAAGCCATTTATTAGTGTTCCATAATGTGTATCCTAATATCGTTTATAATTTTGAATTCATTTTGACTGTTGTTCACTTTGTTAATGTTAACATAAACTTTATTGCAAAAATATATTATTGCTCTAGACTAATTTGTCATTCAAAAAATATATAAATATGACTTTTTTTTATTCAACAACACAATATCTATAAGAATAAAACTGTAAAGTAAAAATTACTACGAAAATTTAACATTTTTACTTATGTGAAAATAAATATTGTCATTACTATTTTCAGTCAAGATAATTTTATTTCCTAAAATTATGCTTATAAAAATTTATTTTGTGGGTATTTATCCATTATCTGGGTACTATTAAAAACTGCTACATCAGAATAATCAAGTTTTTAAATTAATAAAATGAAAGATAGTAACAACTAAACTTAACTATGTTGGAAATTTTTGTTCTGCCTATTGTTTATGGTTATGTTTCTTGTATAATATTTTGTTTGAATTGAATAAAAAATAAATATAAAAATTAAGTCCATAATCTATAAACCAGCTGATGCGTTAGTTAGGCTACTGTTTTTTGCCAAACTTAGAGTTTTTACCCAGCTAATATATAAATGCATTGTTATTAAACAAATTGCTCTACGAGAATAATTTATTTATAGGTAGTATAAACTGTAAATTCTTATTGCTTCATTTTTAAAAGTATTTTATAACATTTACTTAGAGAACATTTTTAAAGTGTAACACAAAATGCATCATATTCGTTTTCTTTCATCTGTTTTAAAATTATATTATAGTGAAACTTAACGTAACATTTCTTATTGATATACTTTTGTTTATATGAATTAAGCTAAAAGTGGTGTTCGATGTCATGCTCATTGTAAGTTTTAAGATCTGATTGGGTCGTTTAGCCCTCAATATGTTACTTATAGAAAACTTGTGAAAAAATCCCCTTATTCCCGAAACTTTTACCTTTAAAGGTTCTCATTACGTATGAAATTTTTATGATTGAACATTTTTTTATTTTTACAAAATGCTTCTTATATAATCTTCCATCATCATTAAATTGATTAAATTGTAATATATTACTTTTTAGAAACCGTTATTGACTATGATTGATTATTTGTTTATATGATTATTCTTTGGTTTAGTATTCTCCTCCAGAGCCTTCAGTTCCTCCTGTTTCTACGCAATCGCGTAAAATTCTCATAAATCCTCATTTCCGAGGAGTTCTTGTTCCTCCGACTTCTGGAGAAAGTAAGTTTCAATTTTTATTGGTGCCTGATCCAACTGTACAAAAGATTTTAATTAAACTTTATAAATAATAAATGAATTAAAAAATAGAGTTTAAATAAATATTGTTTTAAATTTTGTTTTATTTTAGAGAAGAATTAGATTACTTTTGATAAAACAATTTGTTTCTAATATAAATAAAACTTAACTGGTATAATATCTAAAATTGCATTGTAAAATACAGCAGAATACTACGAATTTAGACCTATGTATTCCCATATTTTGAATAATCTGGAAAGATAATGTCAGTAATAAATTTTTTAACTATATTAATTTAGTTATAAATTTTTCACAGGGACCAAGAAAAGCGATAAGAAACAAACCAATCTAGAAAAACAATAGCTCAATCAATAATACTGCAGAAAGACAAATAATGGATTTTAATTAAGGTGTAGACGACGGGAAATTTGATAATAAAATCACCTAATGTGCATAAGATCGAGAGTGCATACGTATAATTCAATAACCATATTAAGCATGATATAGTCAAGGTGAGAAAATAACGCAGATTTCATCTCCAGTATAATTAAAAATTTTGTCAATAAAATGTGCGATTCATGTGAATATCAGCCATGCCACTTTTCCGTGGATTTACAAAAAATAAGTCTCTTTTTTTTTTTTTGCCTGTTTTCTACTTAACAATTTTAAAATTGCAAAAATTTTATGGGCTGAATTGGGAGTGCAATCTACAAATTGTACGAAAGTGATTGAACTACTTAATTTATTCCACCTAATACAATATTGTTTAATTTTTTTTTTTTAACTTTTGTTGATATTATATACTGATGGAAAAAAAACTGACACTTTCTTATGATAAAATTGAAAGCTATATACTTATTAACTATTTTTAGTAGAGGAAATTAAGTCTTGTATGTTGAAGATAAGTTGTTTAACAATTTGAATTATTCTTCTAATTCAGTTTATTGCGAATTATTTTAATTCAGTCAATATACACAAGCATTTTTAAAATGGTAAACTGAGGGTTTGTTTAGAAAGTGTTTTTTTTTTTTTTGTCCTTTTAAATTTGAGTTGCATTCAAAATTTGTAAAACATTTTAATTAAAAATACTAATCCAAATTGCAATTTTTAAGAGAATATTAAATCTTCATATTTGCTTCTCAATAAGAAATTATTTTAAGTAAAATTACTGGATATGTGTATTAAAAAAAGCTATTTTTCATTTTGTTTAAATTTTGTTTAATCTAATAATTTTTTAAAATTTTATACAGTTTGATTCATAATTTTGAAAACCTGTCTCTGAAGTTTAGTTACAACTTCTTTTTTTTTTTTTTTTAATTTATTTATTTATTTTTTATTTTTTTTTTTTTCCCCAAGCAGCTGTGACATGCCTGAAGTACAAATTGCTATAAAACATCATGAAAAAAATGATGAAATCATCATGAAAAGCATGTGTTCTTGTAGTTTATCACACAAGCAAAACCTGTGATAATTTTATTCATGATGTGAGAAGTGTTTGATGTGAATTTAAAAGAGTGATTTTGTACTGCGCAGCTTAATGTTTGTATATTCTGCACAAGATCTATAGTAAATAGAGATTGTACTACAGTATATGCGTTATGCAAAACATGCTTATGTGAACATACAGAATGTTTTGTAAAAGCGATAAATATCTCTAAAAATCATTCACATAATAATATAGTGTTGAAAACAACAGCATTCTAATGCATTCCTACCTTCGTCACATTAATTAAAAATGATAGATTCTGATACAATCGTATATAAGCATCTTCGTGTCTTAATTATGTAGATATAAGTTGTGTGCATCAAGCACAATCCGAATTTGAAATAATCACAATGGGCAAGGATTCCAATTAGTTTGGACTAGTGAGGTTCTTCAGTAATTATGTATTTTTTGATTCTGTATGCTAAACTTGGAGCTTTTTTTTCAGCTTCCATTGCATGCGAAAATACTCCAGCACCTATTTCAATGCCTTCATATGATCAGCCTCCACAGAATTTAATGCCCCCTGTGGTGAGTATTCAATAGATTTTTTTTTTAATTAAAATTTTGAAAAATATTCCTGAAATCATTTGATCTGTTATTTGAAGAATTGATTTGATTATCTGGTTTTGTGCTTACAAATGATTCAACTTTGTGTCTTTTAATCTTGTAAATTTTCTGGTTGCATGATTTTTCGGGCAATTATTAATTTGAATTTGAAAGTATGAGTCAATCTGAAAAAATTCTAATGTATAGTGCATTACCATAGATGAAAATTATATAGTTGGTTTACTTAATACATATTGTAATTGATGTATCCAATTTTGTATGATTGAAATTAAACTTTTTACCTCACTTGTTTTAAAAGAGATTGCTACATTTGTTATTCTGATACTTTTTAAGAATCTTTCATGTCTGTTGTTGTGACTTACAATACATATTCTTTTCTTTAATTTTAAATTTAGTATTCTCATCAGGATATTCAATCACCAATGAATGTTGCTCCACCGATTTATAGTTCTCCTCCTGCGATGCAGTATAATCCTCCTGACTACCCTCCTCAGCCCCCTATTATTCAACAGGTATTTTTACTGTCAAATTACTTACATTAATAATTAATATTAATTTTTATAAATGAAACCTGTCGTATCTCGAGTACGAATGTTTAAGTATAGGTCTAATAGCATGATTTTAATTAGATATGAATATAAAGAATGTAAGAAAGAAAGTAAACTCTGAAAGAGAATAAACTGTGTTTAGTTTCAGGAGATAATAGTATTTTGAAATTAAGTTGAAAATATAATTCTTTTTTATTTAAGCTTTGGGCAGTCTGGGATTTTAAATCTTAAAGCTCAGACCTCAAAAAGTTAGCCCAAATTCATTTCTAGTGAAAGTTAATTGTGACATCTGCTAAATTGTATATAGAGCAGGGTTACCCTGGTTGACAAGGCACTGAGCCCATGTCCAAACGGCCGTGGGTTCGATCCCTGCCGGCTGAAGACTCCCCATGTAGTAAATGGTAACTGATGCACGTTAAATCTGTCATGTCACAAAATCCTCCATGTTCCCATAACAAATCATGCCTCTGGGGGTACTGATCCAGGAGTGCCCTTGTCTTCCGGATTGGTTCAAAATTACAAGACTATGGAGTTGAACATTAATAGCCGTAAAGCCAAAATTGGGTTGGCTATTCAACAATGGTTACAAAATAAAATAAAAACTTGTATATAATATTGTTTTCTTTACATGCAATATATTTTACTTTCAAAAATGTTACTTAAAATGTTTTTTTCACATTGTTTTACAGGTACACAGTAAAATTGTATGTTTAAGAGTTTTTTTAGTTGAGTTGATCATCATAAACAACTATATATTATCTGTGATACCCTTATCAAAATGTATGTAAATTAATAGAATAGATCAATAAATATTTTGCTTAGTAAAAAAGTAAAGACAAGTCTCTATTACTAAACAACTACACCTTTTTTTCTAAGGTGGTAAATAATATTAATTTTTACTTAGTCTTTTATTTTTTTATTAGACATTTAAACACTTTATATTGGAATATTTTATTTATTTTTCATGTTATCTAAAATAATATTGAGTTTAACATTTTTCAGTTGTTTATATTAATAACTTATTGTTAGTTTTTTTCTTGTAACTAGTTTATAGATGCTACATAATCGATGTATATACCAGTGCTCTCCCTAAGCATTTTTTAAATGATGGCTTGCCCTTTGATCCCAATAAATGCACCCTCTTTGCCCTTTTTGTAAAAATAAACTGCCATCCCTTAAAAGGCACTTTTTTTATTCATACTCCATTTTGAAGAAAAATTAATTCACTGTTTAAATAATAATTACACACTGTTATAATTCTCTGCGTTTATAGATTTAATTCTGATTTACTTTGTTAGGATTACTCTCAACAGGTTAAGTTTTTATTATCTCTTTTGGGAGGATATTAAATAAGTTTTTAAGTGATTTTAAAACTATTTTTCAAATAAATACCTTTTTTTTTCTTTAAATCACATTTAAAATACTTAATTTCACATAATTTTCTGTTAAAATTATAGAAAAAAGCTTTCAAATTGTTTATCAATTAATCATTTTTTGTTTACCTTTTTTTAAAAAAAAAAATATATCCACAAAGATTGTCTTTTAGCGTGCCTCTAATTATTTTTATTGACTATGAATTTTTCCTCTTATTTCGATAATGAGAGAGAATTACTTTTTGAAATATACACATAAAATAGTATAAGAGGGTAATTTAAAAGGATGTATGATAAAATTTAATTATTACATTATATTACACATTTAAATAAATTTTTACAGTGTTAAGTGAGTGCCCTTTCGAAACTCAAATTTAAGACATTAAACAAGTTAAGGACAAATCTAATCTAAAATGTCTTGAGACCCATTTTACCACCAAAAAAAATATTTTTGCCAATCTTTTTGGAATAACTGCCACAATCCAAATTTTTGCAAAAGAAAATATTTTCATCTGAAATGCTAGTGTTGATGCTAAGAATTTCAGGAAGATGCCCATAAATGGTAGTTATAAAAATTATCTGTATCTCATCAAATTATCTGTATCTATAATTATCTCTCTGATTTTGTTTAAAATAATAGTAAGTTTCAATTTTGATTAATATACTGTTTCACTTAATAAGTAAGAATAAATTTTTTTAGTCTAAAAATATTTTATTTGCAAATAATTTATAGGCTCTTTTAATGCTTTTCTGCCTAGTTTTTATCTATATGTAATAAATAATTCTATTGTCTTTCTTTCAATCTCATAATAATATGTTTTAGGCTCCGCCATCACATTCTCCTGTTGTATGGCAAACACAACCACCACCAGAAATGCCACCTCCTGTTTCATATTCTGCTCCACCTCCACCTGTTATGAATTATGCATGTAAGTATACATTTTAACCAACTATTGACATCTATGTATGTCTATTTACTATGCATCACTATTGACATCTCTAAAGCTTTGGTATATTTTCTAAATTTCAGCTTTGAGTTTAGGTATGTACAATCTACTGTTAAAAATCTTTCTGTTATAGAATCTTACTGACAATATAAACTAAGGTTATAACTTTGTTGGATACCACATTCTGTAAACATAAAGTTTGTTAATTCTGCATTAAATTAATTGTCTATGTACTCATATTGTAAATAAAACTTCAAATAAATATGTAACTAATTTAAATATTTTCTTCTTGTGCAAAAATGTTTCACATATTATGCTATTTATTTTTTCATGATTGAAATTAATAGATATTTTAAGACTTTTGTTCGTTTTCCACTCTCATTCCTGGCGTGTTTAGAATGTGACATTTTATTCAAATACAAAAAGAATTTAAAAATAACTTATATGAAAAATTGAGAGATTTGGATTTTCAACCCAACATCTTTTTATGTTAATTAAATGTCAGTACAGGCATCAAAATGCCTTCAGCAGCATTATCAGAAATTCCAACTTGCTCCACTTTGTAAAAAAATATTTTCTACTTGTAACGAAATTTATTTTTAGTTTAGTCTTTCTCATTCTAAGTAATTTTTCCACAACTACATATTAAAAATTTGAAGTATCATATTAAATGCAACTTTATTACTCTTATTACGTGGTTACTCTTATAAAGAGTGGGCATAATTATCCTTATTTTGGAGATTATAATTGTGAGTTCACTATAATTGCAGAAAGCAGAGCAGATGTCTGCATTATTCCTAGATCTTATCTCACATACACACCACATTACAGGTCCTCATTTGACCAGGGATGTCAACAAGATCCCTATAAACAAAACAACCTATCTCTCTTATAAACAACTAATGAACAAATGCCAACTTCCTTTCATTACCTCAACTGAACAAAGCAAAATTCATTGCCTAAACCACTGGTTCTCGTTGGCGGTGGGAGTATGCTGCGGGGCGGTGAACTTGTTTTGGGTGGTAGGGAGGCAATGAGCATGTTTTGTCCTTCAAATTTAATTTTAAAACTTACAAATGAAATTTTTAAATTAAGATTTATTTTATAAACAAAATTAATATTAAAGAAAAAAAACATTAAATTAATATAATAAATAAAGATTATCCTATACACCATTTGTACCAGCAATAAAACAAACTTATACGACACCTATTCTCCGATCCGAACCAACACAGCTCAGCGCATGAATCAGTAGTTTTTGCCTGTGACTCATTCAAGCCACTTGGTGGAAATTGAAGTGCATGTGCTTTCAGCATGACTGTTTGATTTGACTCGTGTTTCTTATAATGGTTTTCGTTAGCTTCCTTACGGTTTTTTCCCTAGTTTCGATTTGATCTCATAGTTTATTCGGCTAGTTACGTGAACGAATTTGTTCTTTATCATAAATTATTTATTAATTTTGAGAAATAGTTGATTTTTTTTTCATCGTTTGTATTTTGCTGCCACCAACAATGTTGTTTAACAAAAAGAAGTGTCATCAATTCAGTGCCACGTACTTGAAGTTGGGATTTGTTCAATCGCTGTTGAACTCTCAACTACCCATGTGCTTACTTTGTAATAAAGTTTTATCTAATGAAGTAATGAAATCTTCCGTTATCAGGAGCATTTGCAAAAAACTCTTCCTTACACACAAAATAAAGATTTGTCATTTTTCACATTTCCGAAGACACCTTCTGTCTCAGGTTTGCTAGCAATCTCATCACAAAAATGTGACAATGGTCTGATAGCTTCTTATAATATTGCTAAATCTGGGAAAGCTCATACTATCAGAGCAGAGTTGATACTGCCGGTTGTCAAGGAAGTTTTAGAAACAATTTTACACCATCCAGCCGCATCTAATGTAATAAAAAAAATATCCCTTAAGCAACGATACAGTGCGGCGACAAAATTATGAGATGGCTGAAGATATTGAAATTTCTTTATGCAAACTTTTGATATCCAACGAATTTTCCCTTCAAGTTGATCAATCAACATTGCCAGGTAATGTAGGCTTTACTGTAGGCATAGGTTCGGTTAGTAAAGGTAGGAAAAATTATTCAAAAGATACTTTTTGCAAGAAGCTTGATTGTAGACATCAAAGGTAAATCTATTTTTATTACTGTCAAAGATTATTTCATAGAGAAATACATTCCTCTTGCGAATGTTATGTCTATTGCCACTGATAGGCTCCTGCAATGGTGAGTCGACATCGTAGGTTTATCGCCCTTTTGTAAATGGAGGTACTAGATATTTTAGCTGTTCACTGCGTGATTCACAGACAGCATTTAGTAGGAAAGAATCCCAGCGACCGTTTGCATCAATCATTACAATGTGCCATATCTGCTGTGAACAAAATTCACAGTAATGCTATCTACGATTGATTATTCAGACAACTGTGTAAGTAAAACAATAAAGAATTCAATCGCTTGCTACTATGCACCGAGATTCGCCGGCTTTCCAAAAGCTTCTGTCTCGATATGTATTGGAATCTTTACGACTCTGTGCTTGAGTTCTTCGAAAACAGAGATGTAGCTCTGAGAGACATATTGCTAGAATTTAAGAAAGACTTAGGCTGATCTATCTGTATAATTTAATGGCGTTGATTTACAACTTCGAGACGACAAGCTCAATTTGATCCCTACAAAATCAGTTATTTCTGCCTTTCTAAAAAAACTCCTTTTGTGGAAGCAGAATTTTGGTTGGAATGAGTTCAGCCAAGCAGGCGAAATTCGCTCTGATGATGCACAAGAATATTGTCAACACCTTGAATCTTTGCACATGGACTTTTCTGATCGTTTTAAAGATGTTTTGCTTCCTGGCTTAAAAATGTTGCCTCTTATAATTCAACACACCTTCCTCCATCTCCATGCTCTAAATAACTTGATTTTCAGAGAGGGGACGTTGAAATGTTTTTTGCTCCTTAAGGGGGCGGCAACGTTAAAAAGATTGAGAATCTATGCTCTAAACCAACTAAGCAAGTTTTTAAAGAGATTGGCAAAGATTACTTCCCACAAGGAAACAATTCTTTTAAAAAAAGGTGCTTTTAAAAATATTTAACAGCTACCGTGACTAATCTACAAAATTTTAAAATGTAAAAAATTAGTTTAAATGCATCAGTTTGAACTTTGCATGGCACAAAAACAAAATTTTTAACTGATTATAAGATTTAAGTTCAAACCGAAGAAAATTTTTAATATAAATAAAATTATTTTAGACATTACAATGCGTAGTCATAGTTTTTTTATTAGTTTTTAATGTAAAGTAAGGAAGCTAAAAATATAAAACTAAAATTTGCATGTCCATAAAATAGATAAATAATAAAAATTAAACTTAAGATATTTTTCATCATAAATAAAGTTGTTATAAGAGTTAAAATCCATTATAGCCTTTTAAAAGTCAAAACAACTGCATCATTAATCAGGGCGGTTCACTTTTAACCACTTTTATTTGGTCTTCGACTATCCTCCCATCATCACATATTCAACTTAATTTTGGAATTTATAGAGAAAATTTTTTAACATATGCTAATCATTAACTTTTTATCGAAGATGCTTATTTTTAGAACTTATTTAAAATTTGTGTCATATATGAATCTTAAAGATTATCTTATAGAATTATCTTTCTGTAAAGACTTTCGTTTATCTATTGAGTAGTTAGTTATACATGCTTTTCAAAGTTTTTCATCAAAATACTTTTTTGCTCATGATTTTTCTTACCTTTAAGTTAACTATGTGCTTATAATTCAGTTACAATTTTTTTTTAATGTGTTCACTTGCTAATTCATGCAGAAACTTAAGTGAATTTTTATTGTTTTAACTCTTGATTTTCAATAGCTCAACCCCCACCTAGTTACCAGAGCAATTACAATTCAAACAACTTTCAAAATCAAAATTTCCAAGCACCTCCACCTCCAGTTCCTATTCCTCAAGGTGTTTCTTACAATCAACCTCCACCACCATTCCACATGCAGCCACCAACATATACTTCTCCTCCAGTCAGCTCTGTACAAACGAGCATCCCCCATCCTGGATATCATAACACACAACCTAGTCAGGTATTTATACTCTACATTATATAAAACAGCAATGCATGTGTTTATATTTATTGATGCATAAATGTATTGGCACCAAACCAAAAATATTTCTTTCCCCAATGGTAACAACAACAAAAAATAATAATAACTGAAATAATAACATCGTTTCTCATGGGGCAAAGCATTTTTTAAAAGTGCTTTTTTTCGTTTTTTGAAAGCCCTAGGTGTTAAAATGTGCTTAATTTTCCCTTTTTGAAAATGAGAATTTTTCTTTACCGCATCGATTTTTGCCACGTATTATGCAAAAGCGTACTTTTCACATTGCTCTATTCAGCGTTTTCACAATTCATTCAACCACAATCCATTTCCGCCTACCCCCGGTCCATAGCATGTGAAAGAGCTAATCATTATACATGTTTGATGAAATACTTGCGAGTCTGCATGTGCGTCTACTGGGCTGAATTCAGCGAGATTCTAGTATCTAATATAATCAAGAAAAGAGTTCTTTGTCAGAAACTAGTTGTTTTATCATGATCATGTAAAATCTTTGAAAATTAGTTTGTATTTTGTTAATGTATATGGTGCTTAAAAATATTTTTTGAATGCTTGAACGGTGCTTATTTTTTGTTGAAAGATTTGGCTATACACCCTGTTTCTGTGCTCTGTCTGAGCTGAGTTCGGCAAGACTCTGGCAGCTAATATAATCAAGAAAAGAGTTCTTTGTCAGAAACTAGTTGTTTTATCATGATCATGTAAAGTCTTTGAAAATTAGTTTGTATTTTGTTCATGTCTATGGTGCTTAAAAATATACAGTCGAACCCCGCTATAGTGAACCGTCTGCGGACTCAGTAATGTGTCCACTATAACCGATGGTTCACTATATCCAAATTTTTTGAAGAATATTTTTTGCATAAGACAGTTGAATGATTTAAAATTAAGTTTGCAATTTTAGATAAGTTATTTAAAAAATTATTAACTAATTAACAGATAATAAAGCAAAAATTAATGAAAAAAGTACTTACGTCGCTAAATATTTGTTTTAATTTCACTTTTTATGAAGAAAAAAAATTGTGATTTTTGATTGAACACAATTTGATTTTAAAATAGAGTTCATCAATTTTCTTATCCACTTTAACAAAGCTTCTTCTATGTTTTCTCTTTCAATTCCACACAGTTTTTTCGATGAAACCATATTTTTGTCGTATGCGGCAAGAATTGCACTTCGATTTTTCCAAATGCTTGAAACTGTAGATTTAGACGAGGAAAATTCCTGACACAAAGCCGATTGATTGGTTCCATCTTCAATACGCTTTACAATTCTAACTTTGTCCTCAATCGAAAACGCTTTTCTCTTTAGAGAATTTGCCATTTTCACTGCTTTTGAAATAAAAATCTTGTCTCAAATAGATAATGTAAGAATATGAAGAGAGCAGCTGTAGAATGAGTTAAATTGTTCCCCTTCTTGATTGTCAAGGGGTGATTTGTAAAGAATATGGTTTGAACAGATAAGAAAATTCCAAAAATTCAGCTGGTGGCCAAGTTAACTAGTTGTAGAGCAAGCTTGGGGAAAAGAGACAAAGAGAGGCTTCTCAGGGAGGGGGGAGTATAAGATAAATGTTCTGTTTGACATTTATTACAGTATAGTTAAAAGTGATAAGCATAAAGGAGTGAAATATGACACATTTTATAGGAATGCGTTAATTTTCAGTCCAAACACCCGCAAGTTTAAAGTCCCAACCCTGCAAGTTTAGTTGGAGGACTGAAAAAGATATTTAAAGAAATGAAATTTGAGTCCACTATAACCGAATTTCCAAGTTCTAAGCTGTTCACTTTAAGCGTTAAAAATAACATTATCAAAATAGGAGTACGGACGGGACCGCTAAAAAAGTTCACTACATCCGAGTGTTCACTATATCCCAGGTTCACTATAGCGGGGTTCGACTGTATTTTGAATGATTAAACAGTGCTTATTTTTTGTTGAAAGATTTGGCTATGCACCCTGTTTTTGTACTCTGTCTGTGTATGAAATCTGTCCAATCAATATGATGGTAATCAGTTGCTTAATTTCTTGGTGTCTTAGTTTCTCTATATTATACCTTACTTTTTTTAAGCCCTATATTTTTGTATAGCTTTAGTTTCATGCTTCCACTCGGAAAAAGGCTCCTCTTTTTACTCTGACATCAACGAGTGGCCTCTTGTATTTACCATTTATTGCTATGTGTTCATTCTGGTTTCCAAAACATTCATTGGGAGATGCACACTTTGTTTTAATAATATCTTTGTGTCTGAAAAATCTTCCACCTATAATTAAATTGCTCTTCTCACAAAATGTGGTAAAAAGTTTTCCCTTTAGATCAGAATATATTATTGAAAAAAAATTTATTCCAATTTTCTCTGGGCTGAGCAAATCTTTCTTCTTTATTAATATACCCTAACTACTTATTTGATAAGTTTTAAAAGTACTTGTATTTAAATATATGTCAGAGAATAACAATAACTAATCTAGCAGAATTATCAATAATTTAATTAAAAACGTGATTTAGTGCAATTGAAAAATAGAAAAGACAATTAAAAAATATTTTTTACTAAGCCACATTTAAAATAAATCTACAACCAATTTCAACCTTTTCAAACCATTTTCACAAAAGCCTGTCTACTCTTTTCTTAAATAAATTAAAATTAATATAAAATTCACAAACAATGTCTTTAATATTGCATATTTCATTATTTGATTGTTTTTCTTGCTTTTGTCTGCCTCGCTAAATGTTATTTTTAAAAGTCCTGTTAATCCTGTACTTAAAATTAAATGAATACAATTGAAATATGCTTATTACCATCCAATTATTTTACTAACAGCTAATGAACAATTATATTTTAAAAGTCTCATGCTACACTTAGTCTTTTTTTTTGGGGGGGGGAGTTATTTTTAAATATTTTCTACATACATTCCCCCTTTCTATAAAACTTTCATTATCAATGAAATCTGATTTTGAAGGAAAGTCTCAACATAAAGAATGTTTATTAATAATAATATTTTTGATGTTTATAAATAAAAATATAATTTTATATAAAAATATTTTTGACTAAATAATTAATTTTTAAAAAATCAATTTGTTAAAATCAATGTTTTTTTACATTACAGTTGATTTATATCATGATTTTAATGATTGAAATCATACCAACCCTGCTTATATCTAAATAACGTTAAGCTTATAACTAAAAATAATAGTGTTCATATTTTTTTGATAAATGTAAATTAAATTTTTTGCCTTAGTATGCATATTTTTAAGAGAACTATGAATTGCATACAATTCATAACAAAGTTTCTTTTCCCCCTTCCTTAATAAATATTTGAATAATATCGCATGATAGGCCAAATATGTCAAACCATTGGCAACATGCCAGAAGTGCCATACAAAACAAAGTGAAGACAAATGAAGCATGTTTTAAATTATTATATAATTTGTATTTTTGAAACACTGTTTTACACTGAGTTATATATCCTCAGCATCCATTCTAATATTTGTTTTTATGATTTAATTAACTTATCTGCTTATGTAAATTTAAAAGTTATTTTGTAATTATTGAATAAATTGAATAATTTGTTGAATAAATTAAATCTTTTTTTTTTTTCATCCATGTACATTCTTGATGGCTTACTCACTGTTTAACCACATTACAAATGTTCTATTTATTTACTATCCTATTTATTTTTCTACAGGAACCGTATCATCAAATGAAAATGACTCAGTCAGTTACTCCTCACTATCAGTAAGTTATTTTTGTCTGTTAATCAGTCTTATGCTAATTTCTTTCATTTCTCTAACTTAATATTGAATTAAACATATAAGTCACATTTACCTTGTAATGTTTTTCAAAGTTTCTCTTTCTTTTTTTAAAAAAAATTCCTGTTTATAAATAATATTTTTCTTTGTTATACCTTGTCGTACTATGGTTTAGTATGTAGCATTTTTTACAATAATTTTTATAATTGTGGCATCATCTATCTGTTATTTTCTCATTTATTATTTCTTTCAGTGAATACATAATTTATTAAGCATAATGAAATGAAAAGTTTATTTTTTTAATCAACTTTTATGCTGTCTGATTGCAAGTAAAAAAAAATATATGGATATTATAATAGTAAATCTAAAATATTCCTCAATTAGTTTTGCTTTAACACAAATTAAATTATTAATTTAATTTGTTTTTTATTTTTCTTCTGATTCATTAAAAAAAATAATTCTTGTAACTGTTTCCCTTACTGCCATATATGCTCAAGTTTAAAAAAAGATTGTTGAGCAAATAATAAAATTTGTTCTTTAGAAACTTATTGTTAAATTACTTATCAAGCACCAATTAACAAAACAATAGATTATAGCAATTTTTTCTAAATTAAATTAATTTTTTTCTAGTTGAAATTAAATTTTCGTTTCTTATAATGTGAAAAATTCAGATTTTTATCTCAACTTTCACAGTTTCTGATTGAAAGAAAAATGGTTTGACCTTTAAAATATATTTACAATACATATTGAAACTATTATTGTTGTGACTAGCACAAATCAGCACCTGCATTTTGTATGAATTTTTTACATAATAAAAGTAATTTCAGTTGCACATTTGATTTTAATTTATTAAAGGGAAGATGAAATAATCTATGAAATCTGAAGTCTCTAAAAGAGATCGACAAAAGACAGAGTTCACTTACGACAATGCTATCAATAATTTATTTTTAGAATTGAAAGTTAAATAGGAAAAAAATAGTATTTTAGAAATAGCTAAGAATCACAAATTTAAAAAAAAAAAAAAAAAAACACTTCTCTTCTTTAAAGCTATCTAATTTTTATGATGTAAATTTAAATACAAACTTAAACTAAATACATAATTGTTTACTTATTTAGGATAGTTCTATCATTCATAATCCGTAAATTTGTTTTTATACATAATTATATTAATTAAGGCTATTTTTATTGGTGCTAAATTTTATTTATCAATCCTGTTTTCATGCCGCCAACACAAGTGGTATTTCCACATCAAGAAAATTAAAACTGTTAGCAAAAAATCATGTACCTTCGATATCATTTTCAAGTCAATGAAGGTAACCCTAAGAATGAATAACCTCCGTTAACGACCACTTAACTGTGGAACAGAGAGTGGTCGCTCCCGCAGAGATGCCAATTTGCTTCGCATTGTAAGAAATTATTTTCAAGTGGTAATGGAATTTAAGTTATTTTTAGCTCAGTATTTTTCATTTTAAATAATTATTTCACCACTACATATCAAAAATTCAAAGTATCATATGAAATGCAACTTCATTGCAGTAATCTTGTGATATCACTTTTAAGGAGTGGGTGTAATTATTCTCATTCAACAAGTTTTACTATCTAATTCGATACCAATTTAACTTAAACTTTTTGCGGAAAGCGGAGCAGTTAGCATCCCTGCTCACTTGAGGTTTCACTGTCTATTTATAATTTATTCTATGTGCTTTTTTTTTTTTTTTTTTTCCTCCTATGTCTGGTTTTATCGATATTGAAGGTTTTATCAGGAGAAATAATTGTGAGAGGAGTATATTTAAATTCTTATATTTTGTTCAAATAAGACTTTTTTTTTTTTTAAAAAAAAAAAAAAGACTAAATGTTGATAAAAGTAACATGAAACTTTATTATTTTAATTTTTCCTTAGCTGTACTTAAACTTCACCTTAACTGTGTTTAATAAACAAATTTCAATTATGCCTCTTTAGTTTTATGTTTATATAAATACTAGTATTTTTAAAACTTATTAAATATGTAGATTGTGTGTGTAAACAATGAAGAAAGGCTTGTTATACCAAAATTAATTTTGAATTATTATTTTTTTTTTCAGACAGAATATTTTTCCTCAGAATCAGCATTCACAACCGCATAACCAAAATACTTTACATCAAAATCGACCTCTGCAACAAAATCAACGACCATTGCAACAAAACTTACGACCTCTACAGCAAAACCAACAGATGCGTCAAAATCAGTTTCAAAGGAAACAAAGTCAGCAGCAAAATCAGCGTTTTCCACGTCAAGGAGAAAAAAGACCTCTAAATTCTAATATTAAGGAAGTCCCAATGAAAATTGCTCGTACTGATTCAATTCCTGCTAGAAAGGTATTCGTTTTCTAATGTCCCAATTTTAATTAATTATCTTTATTTAATAAGCTTTATTCATGCTTTCAAAAGTTCTTGTTTATTATTTCTTAAAACCTCTGACGTTATGCTTTTAAAAATTCAAAACATTTAGTGACCATTGCTATGGAACTGTTACTAAATCAGCTTTAAAAGAATAGCTGCAACTCTCAAAAATTTTACCATTTGTGTTTAAGTCAAATTTATATCAACCATATCAATACCTGCAGTGTAAAAAAAAAAAAAAAATTAAACTGTCATTTTCAGCTAATTTTTTTGATTTGTAAGCCCCCAAAAAATATTTTTGAATATTTACTCAATGTTTATATTTACCTCACAAATGATCAGTGAAGAAATTTCTTTTTTATAAGAACAACAGGCCTTGGCTGTTTCAACTATTCACTATTTTCAAAGTTTCTTATTGTGACACCTCCTGTTTTTTGCTTTCAAGATGCTTAACTCTTTTACAGTGTCATCTTGCCATCTAGTTGGAGGTCATATAAGGTTTTTAAAAATGGCAATTTTAGCTACATCACTTTCTGAGCTTCCTTAGACATGGCCAAGCCATAACTTATTACTCCCGAAGCCCTGTGTTATCTATGGCTGCCAAATAAACCTATATAACTTTAAGTTATATCTACTTTGCCAACAGCCACCCTCTTGCACAAGGCCAAAAATAATACTGACAAGTTTTCTTTCAAAAATAAAGAGTGCAATACTGCCGCGCAAAAGTCAATGTAAGTCAGAAAAAATTCGAAATTGAGATTTTTATATATTTAGCATCTTTGTTTGGTAAACTATATATTGCAACAAAAAAAATAAATTATATATACATTTTTTTATCAGCTTTTTGAAATTCTATTTTATCATCCATAGCATTAGCAATCGAAGAAAAGTAGTTGTCAAGCCACTTTTCTCGGAATCGATTGTAAAGCACTTGTGTTGCTTTTTGAATTGTACGGCAGAATATGTTTCTCCATTTAAAGTCTGAGCTTCATTTGCATAGAACAAGTTAGGCAGAATAAAAGTCTTTATGAATCAAAAAAGTAAAATAAAAAAATTACTTTTTTGACTGATTAAGTTTGATCTTAGTTGTTTTCTCAATTCAAAGAAACATTTGTCATCCATTTTTATATTTTTCATTATAAGTTTCAAAAAAGTCCAAATTTCAAGCGTTTCTGTCCAGATTTTAGAAGTCTGAATTTTTGACGTTATATTGTATAGCTGAATTTCATTTTAGCAAGCCCATATTTAGAGAGATAACTGAATGAGAAATGTTTTAATAAATAGTTTGTTTTATATTGGAAAAAGATTCACGCAACAATTATTAAAACCATAATTTTGGCTTAATATTAAAATTTCATTGTTTTCGGGAAAATATTGTTTACATATAAAGACAATGTAAATAGATCTCTCTTTTTCCTCTAACAATTTGAGATCAATATTAACCAGCAAAAATATTATGGAGGCTTCAATGTACATTTTTGGGTGTGCTTAAATAATTTTTTATATATTTCATATGCAGTGCTATAACAAAAGCAGAACACCCTGAATAACTTATGATTAAATCATCAAATTTTCACATACTAAGACTTTAATCTTATAGCCCTACCGTATATTTTGAATTAGTGCAGATAAAATTTTAGCTATGAAATCAACCACAAAAACGTACATTCTCTGAATAAACTTACTTTTTATTGACATATTGTGATTCTGGGGTGTCATAATCTGGGAAATATTCCAATGATTCATTCAGGAGAGAGGATAAAAGGTCATATATAGACCATAGATAGGTCATAGAGATATTTCATCATATCTCTAGAATTTTTTAACGAATTGAAACATTTATTATAAAACTTGTTTACCTGAGGATAATTTCAAGCAAAAAATAACTTTTTATGATTATTTTTTATTTAAAAGTCAAAACAAATTTTGTATCTTAGGGTATACAAATTTTTACATCATTTTAAAGAATGTACATGGCAGAATACTAAATTTGAACAAAATGGATCAAGCAGTTTTACTAAGTTATTAAATTTTTTAAAAAAAATCAAATATTTAAATTAATTATCAGAAACTATTAACAATTGAAATTAGCCTTACTCCTGACCAAACTGTTTTGACCATATTTCCGAAAATACTGCCACCCTCGTATGTTTTGTGGGTTAAAAATCTGAATCCATCAAAATTGTATGTTTATTCTGAGATAGTGTGTTTTTGTGTTTAATTATATAACTTTAATTATTGTCTCCACTGATAAATAAGCATATTTGAACTTAACCCCTCAAACCATTTAGATTGAGACCTAGTATATGAAAATAAGACCACTGGATCAAAAGTTATTTAGGGTGTTCCTTTTTTTGCACTCTGTACTTGGGAATAATATTATAATCTGTTATGTAAAATTCAGATGCATAAATTACTTGAAATAAGTTTTTCAGTAACTTTTTCTTCTTTAATAAAATCTCAGTTAAAGGATTAACTCCATGAATTTAGTTAAAATGTTTAGATAAAAATAAAGGTATTAGATAAAATGTTTTTTTTAACTGGATATAAGAATTTATATGTCTTGAACCTCCATATAAATTTGATAGTAAAATAAATATGTGAAATTTAAAAATAAAAAAAATTAACCCCAACTTGTCCATAGACCATACAGGAATTACTTCTTGAAACTCAAAATTACTTAGCAAGCAATTTATATATCTATCTTAATGATTAATTACTAACTAACTAAACTTATACAGTTATATTTATTTTTATCATTATTGTTACTAGTATTATGAATAAAATTGTGAAACTATTTCTCTACACATTTCCTCTGTTTTATTTCAGAATGCTCGAATGATTAACTCGAACATCAAGGAAATTCCATTAGTTGATACAATGTCTTCTCTAAAACCCGCAACTGCCCAATCAAAAGCTGTAGTTGAGGAAGAGGTAGAATTTATTAATTGCATCTTTAACAATATATTTAAATAATACGTTTTAATTTTCTGTCCATTTTGTTTATATCTACATATAGTAGGGAACCAATTATCTGGAATGCTGAGGACCATCGCTATCCTAGGTGTCTGAATTTCCTGACTTTCTAAATCGTTATAAAGGATTAAATGCAGCTTATCTAGATTGCTACTTTAATATTGAATTATAAGAAAACCTGTATTTTAGCTGTTTTAGTATTCTAATTAAAAATTTGCATTTTCAATTCACTCTTTTTATTTAATTATATTTATATAGTAAAGCATAGTGATGTAGCTTTCTAAAATTTCCTTACCACCTTATCTTTGATGATATTTTCCCCTCATAACTGGGAGCAGAAAACAAAATCATTTGTTCCATCTGATTTCTATTTTGAAAATAAACATGAATAAAAACAATAAAAAATACTGTTTAAATGTCTCTATTTTACCCTTAAACTAAACTGGCAGAGACAGATTGGAAGAGAATTTGATACGCTGATTTGCGCAGTTGCTCTTTCCCTGTGATTACATCATTCCATTTGGTTTTCAAGTATCAAAAATTGGGCATACAACTGTTGGTTTTACTACCGAGCAGAGAACGCTGTTTTTGGGGCATTCAGTTTGCAATTTGTTTGAACACGTCTATTCCGTTGCAGAGTTAAACTTTTTCTAAAAGTCAATGTAAATATTTTATGAAACAAAAATTAAAGCTTTAAATAATTTCGGTTATTTTTGAACAAGTTTTGTCAGAATTGGGAGTCAATAGCATTGCTTTCAAAAAGTTTTTTGAGATTTTATTTTCATTTCATTTTTTCTGAGTCTGCTGCTATGCTATGTTCAATTGGAGAAAAAGAATCCCCCCCACACACACACACATCTTTCCATCTACTCAACTTTTAGGATCACTCAGTCGTTCTAGTTCAAAAATGACGTGAAAGCCATTTTCCTATTCCAACTAAAAATTTGCATTTCCACCTAAATCTTTTTAATTTTATATTTACATAGTAAAGTATAGAGCTGTATTTCTTTTATTACCCTTCCATCCTCCCTTCACTGATAAAAGTATGTAACGCATTTTCCCTCGTAAATCAAAGACCTCACACCTTTCCTTCTACTCAACTTCAATGCTGACTAAAATTTCTGCATCTTGCCTCAATCGTTCTAGTTTATAAGTCCATCCAAATTTTCCCAGGATCTGTACTGATATATATATATATGTATATCAGTGAGAGAGATTATTTTTAGATTGTTGTGACTAGGAATAAAGTTTCTGATTTAAACTTTGAATTGATATCTTTTAGGATGAAGAAACCAAAGAATTGCGAATGAAAATAGAGGAACAAAAAAGACTTAGAGAACAAATTTTGAAGCAAAAAGAAGAGCGTCGTAGACAGATGGCTGCACAGAGACTTACGGAGTTGAAAAAGAGACAAGCAGCACAAAATAAAAATGTCATATCTCTTACTCAGACAAAAATTGAGCCCTCTAATCCTGTTAGACAACAACCGCAACCGGGTAAGTCATGAATAATTTTAATCTTTCTTCTATTTTTACAGGATATCCCAAAATTTGACCAGCAGTTTTCCAAAATTTTCAGCAGGAAAAAATCTTTTAAGTTGAAAAAGAATTCTTGCTGTAAATTTATAGGATGGCAGAAATTTTTGTTCCTGAATCCTTCGATTTAAATTTCCAATAAAAAAGCCTGTAAATCAAAGAACAACTGTACTGTCAAACCTTATTATGAACTTAATGTAGTTCTGATGTTAAGATGTATCTGCTATGATGTAGTTCTAAGCAATAAGTCTATTATAAACGGTTCTTCACTATACATAAATTTTTATAAAAAAAAAAATTTATATATTAAAGTAGCATTCTTGGAAATAGTGATTATGATAGTACATAATTGGTTTTTAAATTATTACTGATTAATAGACTTACATAAAAGGAAAAATTTTATGTGTGCATTGATTTACTCATGTAACTAGTTTCAATCCTTTCATCGCCATCTCATTTAGACAAAAATTGTTTTAAAAATTCTGATTTTTTTTTTTTTTTTTTTTTTTTTTTTATGTTCAATTTTTATAAAACTCTATATTGATTCATCCCTCAGGGATAAACTTGGTAAAAAAAAAAAAATTTTTTTTTTAAGAGCTAAAAATAGATATCTGGAATATGTTATGTGTAAAAACACTTTTCAAACAATTGAAAATATATCTGAAATTTTAGCTCAAAAAATGTATGTAAGAAACAGTTAACCATTGAATGTTATCAACGTTTTAATAAAAATATCTATGCAAGATTTCATTTATATAAATTGTGTTAATATGAATCTCAATGTGTGATTTTTAAATTACGCAAATACGAATCTCAATATTTAATTTTAAAAACAAGTGAATACGAATCACAATGCTTGAATTTAAAATCATAGTAATTCAAATCCTGACATTTGATTTTAAAATCGCAAAAATATGAAATAATATAAAATTGTGAAAGTACAAAACATGATGCAATGTGTGGGATTTTGAATTCTCTGAAAATAATTTTAAATTGCATTTAGGAATGTAATGAATAGTAATTTGGCCGAATACTGAAAACATTGGCCCAATACCGAATATTCCATAGCAACATTTTGTTTTTTTGAAAAATATCATCTATAAATATTTTTTTATGTATAAAGAAATTTAGTCATTGAAAATCAACCAAAACTTAACTATGTTATTGATTTGAGTATAATTAATTTTTAAGATAAATAAATAATTTTTAAGATAAATAAAAAAAAACTGACTACTAAGAAAATGAGAAATGTAAAAGAAATCCTCTTTATTCTTAAAACAGAACTTCAAAACTAAAAATAATATTTTCCGGAGGGAAAATAACCATAAAACGCTAAACGAAATGTAGATCAGAAACTCTTTTAAAAATGGCGTGCTATCATAAAAATGCCTACAAAAACAAAGGATTATATACATAAGCAAGACAGAAAAAATAAAAAAACGATCTTAATTCTCCTAAGAAAATTTTAAAGCTGAACATCTCAGTTTTCCAATTATGTTATTTTCAAGTAAAAGTAAAGAAAGTCTTCGAATTTTCTCGAAAATTTGTAAAAGTCACTCTTTCAAGGGGGGGAAATAACTTCTTTTTTTTTCCTTTTAATAATAGTAAAAACAATTTCCCAAATGGTTACATATATTGTGTACATTATACTGGTCTGCTGATTTAATTAATAATAAATTAAATTTTAAAATTAAGAATTAATTTATCTGCGAAAGAAATTTGTAATTTTTGATTAATTAAATTTTAATTTCAAGTAGAGTTTACCAATTCTCATATCAACAATTAGTTAAGAAACAACCATTTTCTTAACCTCGTTTAATCCAGGGGAAGAGAAAAGTTCTAAATATTGGTTACTTATTTCCCTTCTGATATGAAAATTGGTAGAAATTATTTTCCTTCTTCCACGTAGGTGGTAGATTCTAACAACTTATTCACCCTCATTTAAATATAAAGACAAGGCAAGAGTAAGATTTGACATATAATATAAAGAAATGCAGCCTTTTGCATATTGAACTCCTGCAGATTTAAAGTTGAAAAAAATCCTGAGGAAATGAAATTCGAGTCAAATACAAAAAAAGTACCAATTTTTAAGGGTGTGAATGTGAAATAACATTAGGAAATGGGAGTTCAGGAGGCTATTAACAGGGTGTGTAGCATTTTTAAAAAGTGCTTAAAGTTGCTTTTTTTTAATTTCCATTTTTTAAAATTCCTTAAAGGTGCTTTTTTATATTCGGGGTTTATAAAAAAAACTTAATTTTCTTTCTTTCAAAAAGAGATTTTTCTTTGCCATGTCGTTTGTCGTTCTAAATTGCAAAAAATGCATGATTTTCACAATTACATCTGCAATATTTATCAGAAACTAGTTATTTTATCATGATCATATAAAGTTTTTCAATTTTATTGATTTTATGTTTATAAATTAAGAACTTTAAACAGTAGGAAAAAAAATTTTTTTTAATTACTGCACAGATCATTATTATGATTTTTTTTCAATGGAAAGTGATTACAAATATTTTTTGAGTGCTTGCAAAGTACTTAAAAGGGGCTCATTTTTTGTTAACAAATAAGCCCTGTGAACTGTGTTAACTGTATTCCAGTTTCAGGGGTAACTGTATTAATCTTTCTTTGTATCTAAATCTGACATGACTTTGTTTATTCCTGTTTAATACTGGATGAGCTTTTAAATCCTGAGGGTTAATTACATCCTTTTTTTTTTTTTTTTCTCTTTTTTTTTTTTTCCTCTTTAGTATTTCAACAAAAGCTTAGTGTGAAAGAAAGAATTGGAGTGCCCCCGACTAATGTGACACCAGTTGCTAAAAAGAAGATTGTGGTGCTGAGGAAAAAGCCGGTTCAACCTGCTCCCACTGTAAATGCTGCTAAACCGAAAATGGTAAAATTTATCTCTGCATTGTATTTATCAAGAGTGATTGTATGCAGAATGTACACTGGAATTCCGGATTTTTCAAATCATTCCACAGTGGGCCAGCATCCAAGGTTTGGTGGCCAAAATGAGTATTTTGATAAAATTTGATTCAAAATTTGGAGGTTTTCATGTGCAGGTAAATTGAATTCATAGTTGAAATTTTGAAATACACTAAAAATTCCAAAAACAAAACAAAATGGCGGCTGAAATATGGCGAACAAAAATAAATAATAATAATGTAGTACGTTTAAATAATTTAATATAGCAATGAAAATATAATAAGTTTTGTAATTTTATATTAAAAATGAAAAGCAAATTATAATTCCGAAATAATATTACAAAATAGCGCGAATTAATTACGAAATAACGTGAAAACATGAAGGGAAAAAAATATAATTTTTGTTTTTCGATGTATTTAGTCCACCTTTGCAATATGGGCAAAATGGGGCAAATTTTTTTGAAAGAAGAAACATCAAAGAAGACAACACTAAAAAAGTGTAGCTAATTACCTCGTGGAACGTTTTGGAGATAAGTTTCGAAAGTGAGTCAAACATTGTAAAATGTCAAATGATAAGATATAAACTATAAGTTTGTCAAGAGTATTAGTTAATTCAACAAATTGAAAAATTTTACTATAATTTCAGACTAATTACTCTGATAAAAATGCAACAGTGAGGCATACCTGCCAACTCTTCCGCATTTGGCGGAAGATTTTATTTGTACATTTTAAGTGGTAGTAAAATGTATGCTTTCTATATGTTCCCTGCATTTATAAACTTAATTTATAATCTTTTTGACCACCACTATTTTTAAAAAAATTAAGCATATATATTAATATGCAATACTATTGTGGTAGTCCACATAAGTTTACGCAAACTACAGCGTATGTTTCTGCCTAAAATTGTAATTTAAATTCCCTTTTACTACCACTGGGGAAAATCATCCTAGAAAGGATTAAAAGTTGGCAGGTATGGTAAGGTGAAATTCCTATATATATTTCTGAAATATAAATTTAAAAGTTACATTAAAAAAAAAATTTTTTTAACATATTTTTCACTACATTGTACTCTCGTCAGTCCAAAAAGTAAATTATAATGTTTGGAATGATTATGAATACTTAATTTGGGCGATATTAAAACTGCCTACACATATTTCAGTTGAAAATTTAATTTTGACTTTTGGCCAAAGATCATGGTCTTCTGGCCCACTGTGCATTTTTCAGAGTCTATAAGTTCAAAGCAGAGCATGTGATTTTTCTTAAAATATAGCGGAAGACCTTTGGTTCTCGAACTTTTGTTAATCAAAAACTTATTATCCGATGAAATTTTAACAGAATTTTGCCCTCTGGAATTTTAATTTTTTAACTTTTGCCAAATCAGGCTAACAAAACAGGCACGTGATTCTTCTGCCAATTGACAGAAATCCACTAATGTGATTCTTTTGGTTTGGCTGATTTTCACCATTTAGAATTTTTGGAACTACAGTTTAAATCCACTAATATCATTATTCTTATTCACTGAGTTTTAATATCTAACATCGATTTTTGTATTTACCTGATTCAAAAGTTACATATTGCAATTCGTATTCATGCAATTTAAAAATCGTACATTGGAACTCATATTCTCACCATTAAAAAATCCAATATCTCGATTTGTATTTGCACATTTTTAAATTATTTTGTTTATGTATTAAAAATGATAAACTGCTTTAATAAAGAATCAAATATGATAAATAATAAAAATCTTTTATTTTTGAAAATATGAACTCCGTTAGTATAAGAAGTGTTCTTCATTTAATGATGTACGTATGAGTTGCTAAATGAAACTAGCTCAGAGGGTGTAGCTGCAGGACCAAGCCCTAAAGAGCACCTCTGTACATCATGAAATCCAAACTGCAAGTGACATGTACACGTTAAAATAGTTTTCGCCAAGGAAAGTGTGTATTAGCAATCAATTGCTTTGGTTTATTGCCAAGGCCCTTTTTCTTACTCTTGTGCATTCAAATGATTTACAAGAAAAGAAAGTGTGAAAAATAATAACTAATTTTAATTATATAAAAATATTCAGCAACCATATTATGATTTTCGTATTCTATTCTAATGAATATGTTTAACAAATGTAGAGGGAATCTCTAAAAATATATTTTATTCTAATAACAAATGATTAAATTGTTTATGTAAAAAATTTATAAAAGTCACCTTTTTTTAAAGTTTTCTTTTCTTTTTTTCGTCTCGTGAGTGCCTATTTTTTCAAGTCTAAGCCTCAAAAAGCTCTGAAATTGATCAAAATAAAAACTTTTTGAAATTTAAACATATTTTAACTCTGCAAGTCAGCTAGTTACCCTTGGAATCAACTGCAAATTATTTAATTTGTAGTAAAATATCACTGCATCACTTTTATTGTCTTAAATGTTAGGAAATATATTATACATATTTTTACATGACACGAATCTGCTTAAAATAGCTCACTAGTTAGCTATTAGTATGTAATTAACTTTTACCAGCTTCATGAATTATGTATTAATATTTCTTCGTTTCAGGCTGTTTTAAACACCCAGAAAACTGGTAATGAGAATGTACCTATTCAAAGCAAAGTCACTGCTAATAAACAGCTCATCAATAATGTTCCCAATCAAACTGCACCCATGAATGTAACACCAACAGCTGCTCCGAAGAAAAAAATAATTTCTCTAAAAAAAGTTACTGGAACCAATAAACAAGAAATCACAACCTCCCCCTCTTCAAATACAAATCAACCGAAAAGTGTTTCTAATCCTGTAAAATCCAACATCAAGCAAACTCGCAAAGGTCCAATTCAGTCACGTCTAGGAAATAGGCCTGGATTTCAAAAGAAAGAATTTAAAAATCCCCGTGGACCTTTTCAACAAAGATCTGGGCCACCACCACCTCTTCGATTCCAAGGTCCTAGAGGGCCACAGTTCTCAACTCCTCCTTTTATGGACCAACAAAGAATGAGGGGTCCAGCTCCTGGGCCACCAATGAATGAAATGAGAATGCCTATGCCACCTGCTCATTCATTCCATGAACCGAGACCACCACTTCTAGCGTTTAGGCCACCTGGGGAGCGACCGCATTTTAATCAGTTTAGATTTGAATCTAATCGACCACCATTCCACCCCCAAAACCCAGGTGACTTGAACCGCCCACGATTTCATCCCCAAGACATGAACCATCCTGATTTTCATGGTCCACAACCAAATGAACATCATCAGTTTGGTCCTCCTGGACATTTTGATCATCCTAATCAACAATTTCACCCTGGACATAGACCACAAAGACCTGGATTTCAAAACTTCCGACCCAGAGGAATGGACATGTTTCCTCCTGATCGCTTCCCGCCTCCCCACTTTCACAACCAAGTAAATCAACCTAGACAGTTCTTTGATTCAAATAATCCAATGCCTCATCGAGCACCATTTTATCAGGACTCAAATCGAAAGCAAAGATTTTCAAGGCCTAATGCTGCTCAACAAAAGCAAACGCCTACTCAGCGTGAAACTAAGCAACAGCCAAAACCAGTTGAACCCCCTAAAAATGAAAAGTTATCAGCAAAAAGCCCAGTGGCTGATGAAACAAATGCAAATCAGATAAATCCTAAATCTGTAAGTATATTTAGTTGATGTGTCAATGAGCAAAGTAGCTTTTGCACTCAATTTCTTAAGCTAAACTTAGCTTTATATGCTTAAATTTAGTATTACCTTAACTTAATAATATGTTAAAACTTAAGTGAACGTGACTTAATAACTCTTGTAAATAATTTGTTTATAGGCATTGTCAGGTGAAGTCTGTTGCTCTTGTTTGTAAAATTGTAAGAAACACATAATTTATGGTTGTAAAACTTAACAGGAAGTAAATGTTATTTTTATATAATTATATTTAAGGTGTATTAAGTATATTTAAGGTGTTTAATGCCACTTTTCTGTCAATCTGTAGAGTTTACCTTTATTCATCCGAGTTATTAAACAATTCTAAAATTGCTAATTTTTGAGAAATTGAACTAAGTATCTTAACTAATCTACCTGTTTCGTAGTTGCAGAATTTTTAGGAACTCTTGAATAATGATTAAAAAAAAAAATATGAAACTTGATTAATTAAATTTTCCAATCTTAAACTTTTATTTGAATTTGATTAATTTGAATTGAAGATTCACTTGTGTACTGTTTTATATATATATATATATATATAGAGAGAGAGTCATATATTGTATGATGTAGTTGTTTCAGAAAATTTGTACTCTTTCTTTAAAATAATTTTAACCTAAGTAACAACTCTTTAATCTCAGAATTTTTTTAATTGTTATCAGAAGCATGTTTCATAATTTTTTTTAATGATTTTGTTAATGCAAGAGCATTAATTATTTTACGTAGGAGAAAAATAAAGCATATTCATATCAATGCAAATCTAGTAAAAATATTATCTTCCAAATTTGTTTTCTTTTGTTGATTTTCCTTTAAAATTTATAAAAACAAAACAGCTTTTGAAACGTGATAGATATGATAAAATAGTTCGAATAAAATGGAGTAGTGTTAAAGTAATTATTTTAAATAGCTAGCTGAAATACTAAAGAAAGAACTATAGTTTCTCTCAATGAGAATTATTTTGGATTACAACTGCAAAAATATCAGTGAGCAATTTATGCAACTTTATTTACTCTAGATTGCCAAGTTGATGTGGAGTTTAGTTGTAAAAATTCTAAAATATTTTGGACTGAACTTCGATTGTTGACTTCTTATAAATAAATAGTTTTGTTGATTATAGCAGTTATTGTTATTATTGTCATTTATTGTTAAATATGTAGGCTTACTTTAAAGTTCATTGTTTGAAGTTTCAGCAGTTAATAAGAAACTGCAAGTGGTTTTTTTTCCCCATTAAAAAAATTTTTTACCAAAAAAATGCCAGTTTTGGTAAGAAATAGAATTAAAGTAGGTATCTTGATTTTCAGTTTCCTTATAGATGTCACTAATTACACTTTATGTGTCTCTTATACACTTTTGTAGACAAAAATTTTATTTTCGCACATTTTGTTTTTTTTTTTAACTTTTTGTCCTTGAGTTTATTTAGAAAGTTGTTAGTAAACCTAAATACTAATTAAATTAAAACAGATTAATATTGATTATTTGATAGATGTTATAAAAGCTAATTTTAGCTTTTGAAGCAATTAAAACGTTTTAATTTGTAATTATCTGAAAAATATTTTCACATTCTCATGAAATATTTCTTTTTTGTATTCAAAAATTGGGAAATGTATGAAAAACAACTGTATATGATTTTCAGTTTTTTTTCCCACAGTTTAAATATATTAGTAACACTCCATTTAAATTTCTATATGTTCCAAGAATTAAAATTTTGAATTTATGTTGCCTATGATGTTGGTTGTGTGTTCTAAACATTATGAAATAGCAAATGATATTTTATTTGTTTTTTTAATGGTAAGGTCGCTGTAGTGCATAAAATTAAATGTCATCCAACTAATAATGCTGATAGTTATTGTAAAAGAAGAATTTTATGAACAACTGCAAAGTGTGCTAACAATGGAGGCGGGATTCTTTTGCGCCAGACTGGCATAAAAAGAATCTCGATGATGAAGGTCGCTGTAATAGGTTATCATCCTGAAAGGCATAAGCTGGATTAGTTTTAAACTTTGGAAAAAAAATGAAGAAATAGTTGAAAATTTCAAAAGTTTTAAGTTTTCTGTCCACATTTATTAAGAAAGTCTCAAATTAGTTTCTATCTTGGAAAAATAAAATTTATGTTTCTCATTTAATTAGAATTAGTTGCATATTGAATTAATAGTTGCAGTTCCAAATTACATTACTTTTGTGCACACTTTTTTTTCTTTTTTCAATTTATATATATATATAGAAGTTAGGCTTGTTTTTATTAAATATTTTCATTTTTGGCATGGCAGATAACATAAATAATTTTAGATCAAACAACTTTTTTAAAATACAATTGGAAAATTGGTTGCTATGTTTTTTTTTTAAATAAACTTTCACAATTATAAATTAAAGTATGTGTACCAATGTTTTTCCCTGGAAAGAAAATTCATTAAAAATATTAATCTGCTATCACTGCAGAAAAAATTTCCTCAGATTGTATATGTCTTTCTTATTTTAAAATGTTGGGAAGTAAATGTATCAATAAAATAATTTTTATTGATGCCATTTCTTCTTAAAAAGATTAACAAATGTTCAAATTGAAGCAGCAACTTCAACTTAAAAATAATTCTAAATCTTTCAAATTTTTCTCAAAAGTTTGGTGTTTTAATCATTTTTTTTTCAGCAATTATTGCTACGAATTTTCTGGCTTATTTAAATCTCTGTGTCTTTCATTGTGCAAGTATAAATATTTTATTTTATAATGATTTATATTATGAAGAGCCGACCCAATTTATTGGGTTTACGACTACTAATGTTCAAATAATTTTGAACCCAATCCAGAAGACAAGGGAGATCGAGCATTAGGAGAAATTTGCCTTCGTGGAGGACTATTTGGATGGAACTTACCTGCATTTGTGTCACATGGAGAGGAAAACCACAAAAACCTCCCACAGTTAGCCTGAAGGGAAGGGGAATCTTACCCATGATCCGTCTACCACTAGGGATGTTTCACGTCAGCACTGCGGTCGGTGCAAGCAGGATGCGGAATTCTTATCCATTCAAACCCGGTTCACCTCATTGGAAAACGAACACTCTATCCCCTGAGCCATCGCAGCTCCGGTTATAACTCGTTGTTCTCATGTTTTTTTTTAAGATTCCAATATTACAACACGTGAATTTCGAATTGCGTATTCAAGTAATCTCTATTTGACGCGCTCGACTTGTATCGTGAGTTTCGTAAATATATATATGTTTCGATTGTTTTTCCGGCAGCTATGGCTCTTTCATACTATACAGAGAATCCGAATTGCACATAAGTACATTTAGTATTTGTTCGATACTGTGGAAGTTATTGCTATTCATTTTAAAATCCGATATTTTTTATACAATATTAATTGTTACAACACACGAATCTCGAAACACGCATTTAAGTAACTCTTTATTGAAGAGACCGATTTGCACAGCTCGTCGCATATCCTAGCAAATTTGTCATAAATCTTTTTTTTCAATGGCTAAAGAAGTTTCCTGGGAATTTGGTTTTAATATTAAAATTAAGGCTTAACATTTTTTTTTTTTTTTTTCCTGTTTGAAATGAGGAAAAATTCTGCATTAACCCAAGAAAATAGCCTATTTTAAAATCCATTATAACACGTCACCAATGAAATAACAGAGTATAAATAAGTTAAACACCTATTATAATTATTTCTACTAAAAATATCACTGCAACGGTTGCATTTTCTTTTATTTATTTAAATCAGATAATAAATTTGTGCAAAACACTAATAATTTTTTTTTTTTTTTTTTTTTAATTTTCCTTTATTAAACTGAAATTGCTATTTTTACTGGGCTACTAATTTTTTTTTTATTAGTGTAAAGCTTTTTTTCTTATGTTGATCTTGTTAGTTTCTTGATGATCATCATTTTAACACTTATTTTGTATATAAAGTTTTTTATATGTAAGTTAGACTGGTAGATACAAAATATTTAAATATATTAGAATTTTCTTTTTATTTATTCATTTTTTTTTTACAGTGTGCATGATATTATTATTATCTTATCAGTTTTGAGTTTTTATTATTTCTGTCTTATAGCATTTATGTATTGTATTGTATTGGTATCTATGCACTTAGTGTTTTGGTGTAAAAATTTCAATTCAAAATATTTTAACTTTTAAAATAATTAGTTTTAGGCATGAAATTTTTTTTCATTATATTTATCCTGTAAAAAGAATGCATGATAACTTTTTATTTGTAGGCACCACAACCAGAAAATTCTTCAAGTGATACTGTTTGTGTTGAAAATTTATCATCCTCAACAGATGTGGGACAGTTACGGAAATTATGCTCTTCAGTTGGAGTTGTGAAGGTTTGTTTTTTTTTTTTTTTTTTTTTTTTTTTTTCAATTTATTCTTATTTGTTTTAAATCTTCTGCTTGCCTATCTTCAACTGTATTAACAGTGGTGTACTAAAGTCTCCAACTGCAAAATTTAATTTAATTTAATTACAATAAAAATTAGGAGGAAAATTATTTGTCTTTTAATACAGCACTGTTTCTATTTGCATTTTTTTAAACAATTTATGTATTGCTTGTATAAAAAGCTGAAAGAAATTAATGTATACTGGCCGGTAGCCGGAGACTTTT
Organism: Parasteatoda lunata; assembly: GCA_949128135.1. Taxonomy (NCBI): domain Eukaryota; kingdom Metazoa; phylum Arthropoda; class Arachnida; order Araneae; family Theridiidae; genus Parasteatoda; species Parasteatoda lunata. Next base: position 105,083,261 of record OX421970.1, read on the forward strand.
GCATGTCACTCTATATGTATATATTAAATATTTTGAATAGTTTTCTTCTTCACTATTCACTTTAAAGTACTTAAATCTAAATTTGGCATGTTTAAGTTTATTCTATTATTTTACATCTGGTTTTATTAAATCTTGGAGATGGGAACCTGGCATTTGACTTTGAAATTGTTCGTGATACAGAAAAATTTGAGATTTTAAACCTTCACTAGAAAAGATATTGGAAAGAAATAGGATGTAAAAAATATTCGGCCCTTTCATCAAAGTACTATTCAGCAATATTTTTTTCAGAATTTGAATTTATTTAATAAAGAATTATCTAAAGTTCTATTGTTAGCTATTCATTATTAAAAGTAGTTTTTACACATATTTGTTAAGTTCTAAAACTTTCAAATTTATCTTCTGAAAGACAAATGGAAAAGCGAAATTTGAATTAATTATTCTGTACTATCTGTATTTCAAGATTAATTGATATTCTTTGCCAGGCAAGTCTGATGAAAATTGTCATGTCTTTTACTATATTACCTTCTATTTTTACATATTTTTCCTGCATAACCTTAGCATTATTAATAATGTGTAAGTTTAAATTTTTAGAAGAAAACCTTTTATATTTTATAATGTTGTGTCTATTACTAGATATGGAAGCAGACCAAAATTCAAGAAGCTAAATAATTCTTAAAAATCAATCACTCAAAATAGCTTCTTGTATTTCTTTTCTCAGCAGTATTTCACACCGGACATCAACTTCTGAATGGTGGTATTTAGTTATACAAAAGCATATGTTTTCATTAATTGCTTTTTTAGAATTTAATTAACACAATTTTAAAACATGACAGTAAAATTTTTCATTTCTAAAAAGTAATTTTTAGGAAAAAATTTTAAGTTTATATTTTGGTCAGCTATACTTTTCGTTTTTAACAAATTTTTTATAACACTATTTTTTGTACTTGCTTTTCTTTTTAGTAAAATTAAAACTCTGTAGTTATAATGCATTTGTTGTCTGTTTTACAGCTTAAGTTATATGTATGTATGACATGTTATGCTTGCACGTTACCTGTGATATGTTAGTTTAATAATACATATTTTAAAATATAACATTTTATTCATGTGTGAATTTTTTCTTTGTTGTAAATCTTTATTTATTTTTCAGAATATTAACTTAGTGAAAAATGAAAGAAAAGCTATTATAAAATTTAAAGAAGCACAACAAGCTCTGAGCTTTCAGAAGAAATATCAAAGGTATGGAATAAAAAATAAATTACATTGTTTTAAGTATCTGATTTTTAAAAAAAAAAATTGTTTTAAAATAACAAATTTAAATAAAAATTGGAACCAATCTCAATATCTCAAGAAAAAATGTGAATAAATGTTTTAAAAATTAAATGTCCTTAATCAATACTTACAAAATAGCTTATACTTCCAAATCATAATGCTAAACTTCATAACATTGTGTACTTAGCATTTTGCTTTTGTTCAAAAGTTTTAAATCTCAATGTATCTTTCACTACTAAAAACAGGGGTGTCTGAATGGGAGGTCACTGTAATCTCCCTAAAATTTTCACTATTCGACAAATTTGGCCTAGTCATTCGGCATTTTTATGTTGTTGTTGGGTTTTTTTTTTTTTTTTTTTTTTTTTTTTTTTTTTTTTTTTTAGAAAACACAAAATTTGTCAATATTACACCTTTATTTAACTTTTTTAAATAGCAATAATAAAAAAATATTTTATGTATACATTCCATATTTCTTATATTTTCCTCAATATATCTGATCATCTCCTTACCTTTAAAAAGCCTATTTTTCAATCATTTTTCATGGAGCTCCTATTCCAAGTACAAATGAATCAATTTCATCATAAATTCAGCGATAAAACATCAATAAGCTCGTCATCAAAAACCCCTTGTTCATTTTTATGAAAAAATTAAATTCAAAAAGTGTAAGAGTCAATAAGTAAATGCAGTTTAGTCAGTAATATCGGTGAATTTTGCACAAAGTTAAAAATAATTATCAGTTGTAATTACATCCTGCTGAAACTCATCTTAATTTTTAAAAACTTAAAATTTCTACTATTAAAAGACTGCTTAGGTAACACAAAGTTGAGCATTTAACTTGTATTTTTATGTATTTATATTAAAAAATATTTATAATACATAAAAAAATTACTGTTCATTTTGCAAATAATAAATAAATCAAAGTATTAAAAGTTCTGTTTATTTTTATGCATTAAAATTATTTCACTTTGATTTTATCAAATCTATTTCCTTTGCAGTCGAAAAATTTGAATGAAAGATTTTTTGCATGCTTATTTGTTGATACTATATTCCACAAATTATGCTTATTTCTTAACTGCCTCAATTTTAAATTTTTTTCTAGTGGTAGTGAAATAAAAATTGCAAACATAACTGTAAGCTTACTGCCTTAAATTCCATTATCAACTAAAACCACCACGATTGCCAGATAGTTTTTCATGTGTTTAAATTAATTAGGTATTTATAATAAAAGAATATCAATTAAATTTATTAAAACAAGAACCAAATATAAATCTTATAACTACTTTAACTATAAGAAGAAAATCTTGATAATGTGCAAAAAGTTGGCAGGTATGATATGTTTCAGACTTTCTATGGAAAAATAAAATCAATACTTAAAAATAAATTTTAAATTAATTTAATTTGAAAAAATACATTTTTTAAAAAAAAGAAGAAAAAAACATGTTAAAACACAGCAGCTATGACAGTAATGTCTCAGATTCATAATTTATGTTACAGAATTTGCCCAAACTTATTTTATAACCGGCGTTGAACAGCCGACCCAAGTTTATAGGTTTACAACTACTAATCCCTAGCCTTGTAATTTTGAACCAAACCCAGAAGACAAGGATGCTGTTGAATCAAGTATTGGGAGAAAGTTTGCCTTCATGGAGGCCTTTTTGATGGAACTAACCCGCATTTGCGTTACATGGAGGGGAAAACCTCCCAGTGTTAGCCTGGCTGCAAGGGGGCTCAGACCCATGATCCTTCTACCACTAAAGATATCTTACATTAGCACTGTGGTCGATGCAAGCCATATGTAAAATTAGTATCGACCAGCCATTGCTGGAATATGAACCCTGTTCTCCTCTTTGGAAGGCGAATGCTCTTTCCCCTGAGCTGTCACAGCTCCGCCCAAACTTATTGTGATAAAATCAGTCAAAAGCTGGAACTGTCCATTTTGAAACTTTTTTTATTTATCTTATAATTGGTACATCGAATGCGCCTAGCTAAATATCATGCTAAGTAGGAAAAAATGCTCAGTCCAAGAGACTTATCCTGATATTTTGTTAATACAGGTGGACTTCTATTTAACGAACTTCCATTTTGCGAATTTTTTCGACGAACCAAGAACATTTTGGAAATTTCTTCGTAAAATAACTCCCAAATAGCAAAGTAAATTTTCTATTTAACGAACTTTTCTTTGAGATCCACTTTCCCTATTTCCCTAAATATTTCAGAGCATTTTAGACTTGTTGACGTATTTTATGGGGGAAATTATCTAGAATTGATTTTAGAAGCCACTTAACTTTTAGAGAAAGCAATAAAATCCCTTTCCTTTTTTGTTTGCATTTCAAACTAAAAACTCAGACAAAATTAATGGATTTTATCAGTAGCAATTAAACATAAGAACGCATGTGATAATGTATGTTTAAAATTACTTTTATAACGAATGCAGATATAATTTTATGCATAAATTTAACTTTTTTTTGTTGAAAATACAGTAAAACCTGTTTTTGTGCGGTCATTTTTTATGCGATTTTGTTTTTGTGCGATTTTTTTTCTGTGGTATATGAATCTTAGCAGCGTTAGCACCAGTTTAATGTTTCCTATCAATGTACATATACATGATGTGGACGAACTCTGATTACGTGGCCTCCTTGACAACGATGTATCTGAACTTCGCGATGCTCTGTTCATTTATTTTAAACAATCTCCTGACAAGGCAGGGTCAGATACGTACATATTGTCGCTCGACGAGGAAACAGTATGCGCTTCGTATTCAGAGTTTTATACACGATTCACGTGATTAAGGATTCATTTTATAGTGAGATTAAAGATAAATTAATTAATTACTTTTGTTTATATTTATATGTAGTTTTTATGATTTTGTTTTATTTTTAGACATAAGTACTCCCTTAATATGAATAATTATAGCCAAAAGAAAGTAAAAAGACAAACAATTCTACTATTTAATGTATAGTTTGAAAACTTCTTCAGGTATATGTACAATGAAAAGTTAAATATTTTTACAATTTCTTTAGGTCTAATTTAATTATTTCATTTAATTGAAAGCATTCTCTCATCTATTTCATAAATCATTGATGTATTTTCTAAGTCCGACTTTTTTTTATGGTCCCTCTCCACCGCATAAAAAAAGTTTTAGGTAGTATATCGTACAAACTTGTTTATTATATGTCAGAATTTATTAAATTTCCGAATTTTTTTTTGTGCGATTTCTTTTATGCGGTCCCTATCCACCGCACAAAAACAGGTACTACTGTATATGTAGCATGACAGTATAACACTGGATAATGTTTTGCTCGATTCTTGCTTTTCATGCAGAAGATTTATAAAATAAATAGTAAATACTATTTTACAAGATAAAGGTGTATCAATTGCTATTTTAATTATGTCTAGTGTTTATGAATATTAAACCTGTTTTATGTCGATTAAGCATTTCAAAAGGCGATTTCCTATTTATCGAATTTTCCATATAACGAACTTATTTTCAGGATTTGGACACTTCGTTGAATAGTGGTCCAACTGTATGTCCAAACTTCTCAGAAAAGTCATGACCACTTTTGATTCATAACCTTTCAAATCAATTTTATTTTCTAGCTTCTATGCTTGTTTGCAACAGAAATTGTAAATACTCACTTTATCTTCAATATCACTTGATTGTTCTTTACTAATTTAAATCATATAACCTTTTCTGCAGATACATGCTGGACCTTGCTATGATTCAGGTGTCTCTACTCCCCTAATTACTGAAGTTATTTTGATGATTCTTTTAATGAACTATTCCAAAACTTGAAGAAAGAAGATATAATTAGGACTACTTTATATTAATTGTTTGTTTTTCCATAATACATTTATTTAAAAAATTGCTGACATTGATATAGCTTTATTTAAGCTATTTTACCTCCAAATCAAAAGCAATGTGGCTGGTATAGTTTTTGTAGTTTTGTGCAATGCTATTTGTATTTTAGCTGTTTGCAAACTGATAATATGTTCTAATATAAATGTAAGTGAATTGTTTTCTATGCATTAAAGTAAAAAATGCATGTTTTTATTGATTTGACTGTATCAATTTTATATTTCATGATTTTGAAAATTCACCCTTGTTACTTCTGCAGTTTATTATTGTAATCATACGAGCATATTTCTTTTTAAAAGAAATCTTTGATTTTTTTAAAATCATTTAAACATTTTTGTAAGTAATCTTAAGCTGTTGTGTATAAGGAAAAAGTTTTGTATTTTATCTTTATTGCTTTTCTGTATGTCCTTACATCAGCTTTTAGATTTTCAGTTTGCGAAGGATGAATCAGTATATAAAATTAAATATTTAACAGATGCTTACAGAAAATTTCTATCACTATTTTACTTAGAGTTTTGTTTTTATTTATTTTTTTTTTTAATTTGTTTAGACATTCTCTTTCATTGAGTGCATTTAACAGCTAGCTAATCTTATTTCTTCATTTGCAGACTTCATTTAAACTTAATAAGAAGTATTTTTTTTCCGGGGAGAAGACTATCGGGATATTTTATAAAATTCGTTTGTGTTAGCTGATTGATTTTTCTTTTTATAAATGTTTAGTATTTTATTTTTCCAGTAAGTGGTCACCTTTGTTAGTTTTTATCTAATCGAAAAATAATATCTGTAACATGCAAATTTTCTTGAATCTCATTTTCTTTCTCCATAGTTTTTTTCTTCTTTTCAAAAAGTTACCAAATTTTTACATGATCAACAGCCTTTTGGAGCTTTTGCAGATACATCATTTCTTGCTATTTGACGTAATACAAAAAGCTTTTTTTCTGACAGTTTCCTTATTTATTCATTTGAAGAAAGTGGTTCTTTGTTATAAAGGAAAAACTATTAAATAATGGAATGTATGTTAGCTAAAATATTGTGATTCAATACTGCTCACAATACTGTATATTATTTTTTACACTTTAAGTTAGTTTTATCTTTCTGCTTTAAATTTGACTTCTTCATTTGTGAACAGTGTTGATTAGAAACAGTGAAATTCTGTTTTCTTTGTCCAAAATATTTTTTATATTCATTGTTAATTCTGTCTGCTTTTTATTTAAGCATAATTTTCTTTCTATTCAATTTCAATTCTGATTCATTTATTTGTTACTCTATATTAAACTGATAATTTTCTTTTAGAAGGTTTTGGAAAAGTTAAAACAATATTAGGGCTTCTAAATTATCTTCATAGTGATTGTAAATTTTCTTTTAGATTTTGTTTCTTTTTTCGTCCTTGTTGATAAGTTAAAAAAGTTTTAACTGGTATTTGATTTAATTTAAATAAACTATCGCTAATTTCCTAGTTGACTATTAAAATTTTTAGTTTTAAATTATTTAGCTGTTTATTTTCTATTTATTTTTTTTTTTTTTTAAAGGGAGATATTTGGTCAATGTATTTAAAACTGGCCATTCGACGATCTTTTTTTGGAAATATTTACAATTATATGCAGTTTATCTGCAACATCGCAAATTAATTCATCTTTGACTTATATTGTTTAAAAAATGTATCAACTTTGAATTTACATTGTCATTTCTTCAGTCACATTGCTTTCTATTATCATGGAATGTTAAATTCCGATGAATGTGTTCTACTATTTAATATAATTGATGTAATAATATAGCCTGTCCTTATGTTATTACTGTATTGTATTTTATTTTGTATGAAATGATCAATGTATCAAAAATTTCAATCACTTTTGTTTTGTGAATTTAAATGCATCTAAGATGAAGCTCTGAATAGTTGTATTCTGATTCAAAAATTAAAGAATTATAGAAATATATTTTGTTCTGTGTAAACTCAATATTTATTATTATTTAATGTAATTCATCTTATTTGCTTTTGTTATGCTTGACTTACAAATACTTATTTGATTTTTTATAATACTTAAAATATTGTGCTGATACATATTTCAGAACAAAACAGATGAGTATCTTTGCTTTTATATTGTTAAAAAATTTTAACGTTTTAAATTCAGTCTTTAATTCATTAAAAGACTTAAGATTGTATTTTAACAAAAAAATTTTGTTTTTGCGATAAGTTTAAGACCTTTAAACTTAATTATCTAATAACTTTATTTTAGCTCATTTTTATTTTTTTTTACTTTTAATATTTATTTTTTTACTTCATCAATCGAACTGTTTTAGCTGTTCTACATCAGGTCTAATTTATCTGTTTTTAAAACAGAGTTTCTGACACTAATAGTAACAGTAACCTATGTTAGTGTAATATATTGCTCAACTGTCTTATATTAAATATTTTTTTTTCTTAGAATAAAAGTATTTGTTGTATTAAATTAATTAATTTACTTTTAAGTACTTATTATGAATGTTATAAAAGTGTCACTTAGCAATTCTTGTTGTTTATTGTTATAAAATTTTTATATTTCATCCTCCAATTACTTTCTATTTGTCTAATATTTTTCTAAGCTTTTCACAAGAAAAAAATAACCATTGAACTGTAGGGGGTAATCTTTTATTATATTTCAGTCTAACTTCCTATAACGTTGCAGTAATGATAGGTATACTAATAACAGCAATCATGATAATTGACATTAACTTATCAAAAGGCAAAATTTTTCTCTCTTGATGGTAATATGGTTTTTATTTGTTTATGTAGCTGATAGCCATTTTTTTATAGTAATCTATTCAGGGTTTGTTGTTGACCTGGTTTTCCTGACGAAAAATATTTTGTCCTGATTTATAACCTCTCAGTTTCAACGAATGCAAATACGGATTTAAAATAATCAATTTTAAAAAAATCAAAAGACTTAGATTTCTGATCCAGCATCTATTTTAATTAATAGAACTAGTAAAAGTAACAAAAATTTAATAGTTCTTTCTTAAGTTATAGCATGTAGCCTTATAAACAATATCAAATTTTTATGGGATGAATTTAGTGATTGTATGCTGATTTATCATTTTCAGCATATACAGTAACAAATCTTGTAGGTGGAATTTTGTAGTTTCACATTTATTGATTCATCTCTTACATTTAATTATTAATGCTCGTAATTATTATTTAACTCATACTGGTTTTTGTTTTCTTTAATTGCAACAGTACTGTAAAATGAAGGTATTTATTTCAAACATTAAACAACAAATTTTACTATATGACATTTTTTAATATATTTACGAAGAGTACTTATTTTTTCCTTAATTTGTTTTTATTGATATTGTTAGTTATTTAGAAAAAAGGTGGAAATTAATTGAAGATAAGATTTAAGTTATTTTCCTACAACTTATGTTGGTAACACATAATATTAGGTTTTTTCCCTGCAAATTTTTTTTTTTCACTAATGTTAATTTTAGAACCTATAACTATTAACAATTTTTATCTGCATAAGCATTCTTAAAATAATATATTATTATATACCTGTATAAGAAAAGGTAATCATTTTTCAAACTTTCAAAAATTTTTTTAATGTTTTAGATTCATCAGAATTTGCCTTTTCAAGTTATACCTGTCGGTTGATATCATTGTTTAGGACAAAATGAATATTAGTTAGAATAATTTTTTAAAATTTAATTATGAACATTTAGAAATTGTTTAAAATGTGTCACTCATTATTGAAACTACTCTTTTAAATTTAAAATTTGTTTTTTAAATTATAATGTTATTTGTATTAAATATCTGTGTTACACAACATGCTCTACAAATTGTCTGATATATTTATTGTTATTGTGGTCTCAGAAATTCTGTTTTAGATTGAATATTGGATCTTTTTGCATTTTATGAATATAATTTTTAAAATCTAGTCATTTTGTATAAAATATAATACATATTAGCATTTTAATTTCTTTAAATCAAACCCTGGAAGTGTATAGTTCAGCTTTACATATTCAAACAATTTGGGACAAACCTTTTTTTATGTAACTGGAGTCTTCTAATTACAATACTAAACCAGGCATAATTATTACATTGCTTGACAGAAATGATCTTAAATCACATTTGAGGACCAGTTACTAATTTTTTTGACCATTAGATTTAATCTGTCAGATAACTTGACTGTTATTACATTAATAAATATGTTACGAATAAAAGCACCTTAATTTTACTTTAACTTATAAAAAATACTGATCATTTTTTATTAATTTTGTTTTGTGTTATAATTAAACTTATTAGATTGATAGACATCTCACATTGGTAAGAATATAGATTGGGTGGATATGCTACTAAGGAAATCTAAGAATAGCTTTTAAGCTAATTTTTATTGTATGAAGGAGAACTTTTCTCACTTCTTTTATTACTTTAATTCTTTTTTCTCTCTTACAATTGTATGCATTTGCAGGTTTCTTATTTGCTTTAACTTGCTTATATTTTAAAGTAAGAATTTTATCAAAAATAATGATACTCAGAATTTTAAAAATTGCATTTGTTAATAAGTATGAACTAATTTGATTTTATTGGCTAATTTACAATAAATATAAACCATCTTTTCTTTTATACTTCGCAATTAATATGTTTTCTTGGAAACAGTATCCGAATTTTAGTGCTCATGCTGCATTATTAGTGATTGTAAGGTATACTAGGTTGATGCTATGAAGTATTTTTGTTTTTAAATATGTATATATATGTTTTTGATCATCAGTCTAACTGTAAAGGTTCTTATTTATTTTGGAGAAAAAATAGTTGGTTTTTAAAATATGTGCTCATGCTATACCTTGAACAGACTTGATGTTTGCACTAAGGTATTTGTCTAGGTTTGACCTATCTTTTTCCCTTGAAAATAGGATTTTACTAATTATTTTTGAATTATTTTAGTTCCATACATATGTATTTATCAACAAAAAAAACATTAATTCTCATTTTTTAACTCTATAGTTAATGGTTTAGAATCAATCTATGAAATATTACTCTTTATTTTTTTTATTTCATGTATTCAAAAACCTAAACGTTTATAGTGTTTTTAAATTACAAATTTTGTACATTTTTTAAATTTTCATGAAATTACAAGTTATTAAATGATATATTATTTAGAATATTTAAGATCAACACTTCTTCTCAATATTATTTGGCTTATATCTAAGAATTTAAAACTGATTTTCTAGCTTATAACACTCTACATGCTATCAAAAACATCAATTACAAAGGTAACTTTTATTTTATTTATTTAAAAGGAAACGAGGTCCAAAAAGAATTTTAGTTTTCAGGAATAAAATTACATTAAAATTTCAAAATTAAGATATCTTAATTTGGATTTACATAAGGCAACTGCTTTACATTTTTAAATACACAAAAATTAAAAGAAAATTAAGTAGTTATTGAAATTGACTGCCTTTACGTCAATGGGTTACCTTGAAAGTTATTGAGCTCCATTTCAAAGAGCTAAGTTAAAATATTAATTAAAGCTTAGCATATGTAGAGTAGCTTATCTACCTATGCTAAGTTAAGCTGTTCAATTCATCTATATATTTTTGTATGGGTCGAGAACAGCAACAAGCCGTGTTTCTACGTACATTTGGCTTTATTTTTCGTTTATATTATTATGTTTAAATAATTCCTAAACTTAATGCTTCAATATGTAATACTGATTGAAATCTCTTCATTTAAAAATAAATATTTAAAGTAGTCTACTGCAAAGTGTGTACTTTAGAATCCACTTGGAAAAAGGGATCCAACTGAAAGCAGATTGTAGCATGACATTTGCTAACATTTCAAAGCTGAAAATATATTGCAGATTAGTTTTATATATATATATACACGTCCCTTTGCGTTTGATTACTTTAAATTACTTATACATATATACCATATGGTTATACATGTATACCATAATGGTGTTGAAAAAGAAAAACAAGGCAAAAATTTCAGTAAAATTCTGCTCAAGAACTCAATACTTTAAAGTTTTAACTAGCAATTAAAAAGTAATAATTATAAAGTTAAATGTTATTTTTTTAAAAAATGAAACATCAGTACAAAAATAATATTTGTTAACAATCTTTGATTTGTTTACCCATACAGTTATGACTTGGAAATTATGGGCAAGAATTGTTCTTGTTACCAAATATCAAAATGTTAAAAATAATATGTATATAATATTGTTTTGCACAAACAAGCTGGTATGAAGGGTATCTGAATTTGTGGGCACAGTGCAAAATATTATTTATCGAACCAGGATCACTGCTTTAACAGATGATTAATTGTATTTTAGGCCTTTTACTGTGGCCTGTTTGAGGTATTGATGAACTTATAATTGAATTATAAGTCCAATAGATAATGAAGATTCAATTAGCTTTATTTTGACTTAGACTTTTTTTCTTTTCTTTTTTTAAATTATCTGTATTTTATGTTACTGCTGCCGATTCTCTTTTACAACTATTCCACATATGACTGATGAAATATAGATTATCAATTGGGAACCGCTAATCTTGGTAATTTTTTCTGGTTAAAGTAGATTATTAAATGTGGGTTTTCTTTCTTAATTTATACCAGAGAAATATTGGAAAACGTAATCAAATGTAAAATATAAATAATTATCTTTTTACTATTCACTGTTTGAGAAATAAGATGTGATTAACATTTAAGATGATCCAAGTCCCATTTAATGTTATTTGGAAATTATATATTTTCAAGTTTTTATCCTCTTGGTAATCGCATTTTTTTAAAAATAAAGCTTTTGTTATAGACTTAGGAATGGAATAGTAAAATTATAGTCTTCATTATGTTGTTAAAATGGTAAGTTCCATTTTTCATTTGTTAATCTTTTTGTTTTTTAACTTTTAATTAAAATTTATAAATTTGCAAATCAAAACTGCTGCAATTGTAAATTAAAAAATTACATAATTTTCAAATATTTGTTGAATCAAAAATACTGCCAGTGCCAATAAAAATAGGTATCAGTTTAGTAATCCTGGTTAGCTATTATTGTTCAGAATAAAGTTCTGTTGCAGTGTGCTTTTTAATGTTAAGAAAATTTTAGTAATACATGTATTAACTCCAACATCCTATTAATAAATGTTTTCATTATATTAAGATAAATACATCAAATTTAAAAATATATAGTTACTATATTTTTATGAGAAATTTTTCATTCTGTTGATTATTCATTTTAATGATTTTTGTTAATGCTTTTTTTTACTGAAAATTTTGTTAGAATTTTTAATTATTTTTTTATAATTTTGTAGCTAGTTGATGATAATGTTTCATTTATTTAAGGATTTTTTAGTTTAATTTTTTTTTTCAGTTTTTTTTCTTTCAAGTTTAATCATTTCTTAAATATTTTTGGAGTATAATTTTACAGTGACTGTTGTGTGCTGAAAAAAATATAAAAATGAGTCAAATCAATAATCTTAGAATATATTTATAATATATTGAATGCTAAACTTTTCTTATTTTTATTACAATGCAATATGTGATCATTAACTAGTTTTTTTTACAAATGTATATAGTATAAATAGCACTTGCACTCAAATTTGATTTGCATTTTATGCATTTAATTGTCTGTTTAACTTTATGTATATTTTATTGTGATAATGCAGTTTTTCTGTGTGTTTTACACCAATGATTTATATACTTTTTTTTAATACTTTTTAACTTTTAATCAATCAATACATTACTTTGACTTTTTTTTCAAGTTACTTTATTCTTGAAAAATGTTGTTCATTTTAGCATTCTGCTTATTTATTTTGAATTCACGGTTCCTTACTAAAAGTAGTTAATCTATGCTATTAATGACTTTTGCTACACATTTTAGAATCTCTTTTCACTTAAAATATTTTATGAAGTTAAATTCAAAGCATTGAATTCTTATTTTTTTTCTTATTAATGTTTTTTCCGCAATTCCAGTTTAAGCATGTTTTTGTACCTATTCCTTTTTTTGTTCTTCATATTCTGATTGCTACAACTGTAAACTTACATAAATGTAGAACAGATTTTCCTCATTAGTTTATTCTCCTTATATGATGGTATTAAAATGTTCTCTTTTTGAAAATCTAGGTATAGTGCAGCTTTCAGGAGAACTCCTCCAGACACTCATCTCTCGTCATGGCAGGTACTATGGTTACGATTAAAGGTCACTTCAAATAGGGGTGTGGGATGAATGGTTTTGTCTTAATCTTAGCGTAGGTCATCGTGAGTAAACCAATCGACACCTTCTTTCCTCCATTTCACCCCATTAGAAATGTGGTCTCGCTTGTTACCATAGCAGCAGACAGCCCCAGACTTTCAGTCTGGAGGAGCTCTCCTCAAAGCCGCACTATAATCAGTTTTTAAACTTTTGAGCAAGCACTTAAAGCAATTTTCCTATTTTATTTAGGTACTTTTCTAGTAATTTTTGTATATTAATCCATCTAATCTAATTAAATCAGGTAAAACCTTTCAAATGACTGAGTTTACTATATTTAATAGTCTTGCATGTAAAATTGTTCAAAGACTGACTGATGTTATTCTGCTGTCTGAAATTGGTAAGACTTCTGAGAGACATATTCAAATAATCATTATTTCTCTAATTGTTTCAGTGCTGTGGCATACTAGGCCAGCAATAAAATTCCTGTGTGCTGCTGTCTGCACTTTTTATACACAAGCAGCGCAGATAGCTGATTTTATTTATTTATTTTTTTTTTAAAAAAAAACATTTTTTAGAATAATTCTCACAAAATAAGATTTTTAATCCGTATATTTTATATAAATTTTTACATAGTACAGGAAGCCTATATTGTTTGCTCATTGGTTAAAGGCATTGGGCTGCCATTATGAAGGTTTGGGGTTCAATCAACAGTGGGGACTTGAAGCCCATCCAGTTTCAGATGGATGGGTACAAATTTGTCTGAGAAGTAAAGGCAGCTTGTGCACAATGATGACCACATTGCCACTATCTTGCCGTCAAACCTCCTGACTCACAATGTGCTGCATCAGAAATGCTTTTTTTTATTATAGTAGTATATTTACCCTACATGATTGATACATTTCTCATTTTTGAAAAATGCTTCAATCAACACACATAAGACCATCGGTACTAAGTTTGAGTTTAAAGAGTTAATCATCACATATAATTATTATGATAAATTTCAGACACACGATTAAATTTTCACTATTTCATTAAGAATTTTTCTGTTTTCAGATATTAGATAAATATAAGATACCATTATTCTTCCAATGGTGTCCAAAATTGCTGTTGTACTTGATGTAACTTTATTTTAAAAGTGGAATTTTTTTTTTCTGTGTTATAATCCTGTGCTATCTATATCACCTGCTGATATTTTTTAAGGATATAGGTGCTCTATTTTTTGTACGAAATAAAGAGAGTAGTTTCATACAAAGATATTTTCAATATTTTTGATATAGTTGCACTGCAAACAGATTTGGGGGAAGTTTGGCAAAGTGCTGGCACTTGCAAATCTATATTCTGTTACTTTTTTTTTCAATCTAGTGCAGCACTTTCTTACACATAATTTTAATAAAATTGTAAAGTTTGCTAATATCTTATTTTTAATGGATTTAAAAACTATGTTCATATGTTATACTAAGAGTCAATGTTTAAAATTTTTAACAAATTCTTTCTTTAATTAACTTTGAAATTTTCTGCGCAATCTAAGGATTGAGGACTAAAAAGCCTGCAAAGCCTTTTATATTAGCTCTTGTATTATCATTGATATTAGTTTTTTAAAAACTAAATGTATAAATTTTATGATTGCAATATTATGTGTCATATGCTTATTTATTCAATGTTTCATCATTTTATTTTCCTTAGGTGAAAGGGAAAAGTTTTTTTTTTATCTCAAGTTATTGTACTTCAGTTTCAATTAATTATATTTCTTTCTATAAAATATCTTTCAGGTTAAAAGTTTTCTCTCCATATGAAGTATAATTTTTTCTAGTCCAAGAACTATTTAAGGTGAGTGTAAAAAGCAGAGTAAAAAAAATAGTTTTGTCATGCAAAAGTTTTGTTTTTTAAATAAGTATAATTTAATTTATATTGATGTTTTTTTTTCCTCTAATTAACTTGTTTTTCTTTAAAAGAAAATAAGCTATTTTACACTTTTTTCATGTTACTCTATTTCAAACGTAGATTACCATTAGCAGTGATCTAGACCTTGGTGGTCTTTAGTAACTTTAAGCAAAACATATGTTATTTAAAATATTTTCAAGATGAGCGTGAGAAGAAATTGTCATTCAATTTTAATTAGCTGTTCTTCTTGCTCTTTGTAAGAGCTATCTTTTTTTGCCATATTTATATGTTAAAAATTCTATGCATGCTACTTAGTTTCAAAAAAGTATTCAAAATTGTCTGTTCTAATTTTCCTATCTTGGCCCTTGGTGGCATTTAGTAGCTTTGAATTGTTATAAATACTGTTAAATATATATATTATGTTTAAAATCTTCTTCTGTAGTTATTATTTTTCTTCATTAATGAAAAAATGCTTTGCTAAAATATGCTTAATTTTTATATTATGTGATATATGCATGCAATATTATTTTCTTTCTATATTTTTCTGTTTTATTGTGCTTTTTCAATGAATTGATTGAAAACAATTTTAGTGATTTGTCTATTTTATTAGCATTTTGAATGTTTTTTACTTAAATGTATTTTTAAACACTTTGTTTATTATGAGTTTTTGGAGCAAAAACTGTTGGAAATGATGTGGGAAAACAAAACTGTTGCATTCTGAAATATATTTATTAAAAAACCTTACGAGCTATAATGAACATCGTACATATCATAACCACATTTATGTATGCTTAATAATATACAATATAATAACATATCAAAAAATATAGTTATCCTTCCTATCTAAAGCAATAGTTTGTTGAATATATATAAAATTGTGATTTTATAAATGCCCTTACATAATAAACTATTGCACTCTGTAATTTAGTTTTACATTTACTCATATATTTTGAAAATATATATAATTAATAGTGCAAAATAAAAATTTTAAAAAAACATCACCTTGAATAACTTTAGCTCTATACATACTTTTTCTCAAATAGAGTAATGATCATAATGATTTAAAAGATCGAAATCAAAAGCTCGACAGTGAAAATTTTTAGTTAACATATTGTTTAAAACAAATTAAGGTGTTAAGATTGCAGAAAAGGCTGAAAGAATATTTTAATGCAATTGTGCTATACCATTTAATGCAATTGTGCTGTATTTGGCTTTGTTACCATTAAAGTTTAAATATTGTAGAAGTTAATTTTGAATTGTGACCAAGCTGGTAGCCAGAGTTGGCTAGTTTTTCACTAAAAAGCAAATTTAAAATTCAGCATTGTATAGTTAATTTACTTTAAACCATCGAAACTAGCATACGTACTCATAAATTAGTCATTTATCAAATCCATATTAAGCTTAACTGAAAAAGACTTAGAGAATTTTGTTGTTTCTTTTGTGAAGTTTTAGTACTGTTGTTTTTATATTCTAAGAGAATGCCTCCGTATGAATTTATTTATTTAAATTAATAACGCATAGTTTGTCTCTTGTAAGAACTACGCTAGCCATTTCCACTGGACCCGTGGCAATAAGTATGGTTACGAAGTATAACTATTTCTAGTAGGGGCGTGGGGTTACTGTTTAGGACAGATTTTGGTGAGAGAAATGGAATCTTTTTTTTTTTTCCCCGGTCTATTGTGTTAGCCTTAGAGTGAAGAGAAATTAGTATTCGCGTTTAAAACATTGTTTAGAGTGTTCGATTCTTCTTTTTTTTTTATCTTTTTACTATTTCAAAAGTTTCTATTTTGGAAAAGTTCTTCAAAAAATTTATTTTTTTTAGCAAGTTGTTTTTCTATTTTTCATCTTTTAACTTTTTTTTTCCTCCAGCATAGTTAACATGAACCGTTTCTATCTTGAACAAAACTTTTATCACATGTTAAAGTTAATAAGTTTAAGCCTTTCACAAAAAGTAATATTTTTAAAAAAATACTTCATCAACCTTAATGTCAGAATATGTTCCATATTTTTTTTTTTTTCCTTAAAATATAGAAACTGAAAAGAAAGAAATACCCATGCAAATCTTGAAGTTCTTGAATCAGATTAAATAAGGCTCCTACTGGCTGCTGAGTCTTGCCAATTTGATAAACTTCCTTTATAACAGGGATCCTTTCCCTGAAATAATCTATTCTTCTTTCCATAGCAACAGACAACCTTAGACATTGTGGGGAGGAGAGTTCTTACTATAGACTAACTATATAAAGGTTACTTTACCCTTGCTGCATTTAGCTTTGATAATTCTTTAGTAGTATCTTTATTATATCAGGTTTTTTTTCTTTCTTTAATTTGTAAACCTGAATTTTGGTTGGGTGAGCTGGACCTGACAAATCTGGCTATATTGCTGCATCTGCAAACTAGTTTGCAGGTGCACATTATAAGAAGAATGAAAACCAGTGTGTACTATTTGTTTGTCAATAGCAATATTTTTACTCTTTATATTCGAATTGTTCGAAGATTTTTTTTTTACTGAAGTTCAACATGTAATAATACCTTTTGGATATTTAAAATTTTTGAAATAGATTTTGCATCAAATTTAAAATTATTAAAACCTCTTTTCTCTCTCTTAAATGGTGTTGTTTGATAAAACTTAACCTTATTAGTCGGACACACACCAGACATCAACCATAGTCCTGCACTAAGCCCCATTTTTCAGAGCTGTATAAGCCATTGTAGGAATGCCACGTTATTTTGACCCTAATCAAACTATGAGGACAGCGCCTGAGCTGATACCCCTCTCTTCTAACTTCCACGCCACCGATGACGGACTTTCACTCGTGACAGATTTAACGTGCACCTTGCTGCATATACGTCCCTCCTGTTGTCAGGATCCAGCTCATTTCCCCCAGCTCTAAAACTAGTGGTGTGAGCAACGCCTTAACTGGCACGAGCACTCTTATTGTTCGGGCACGACCGGGTAATTCTATTTGATAAAACCACAAATAAAAGTTCTTGAAGAGTAATTGCATGCCAAAGGAGCACAATCAAAATTTTCTGTTCTTAAATCTGATCCATTAACTTAATTTACAAAAAATTTAAAATTTATTAATTCAAAATTAATTATGTTCCTTGATTTCTAAACCCCTGTAAGTTATAATAAGTATGTTATTCAGTAGGAAAAACCTTCTTTTTGTTATTGTTTTTATCTTTACTCTGTATTAAGCTGGTGTGCTTACAAAAAATAATTAATTTTCTGTCTGAAATATTGCTTCTTTGCATTAAATATTACTAATTTATCTTTCAATTAAATAATGTAAGCACTTTTAATTATGTAGCTGCTTGGGACCCGGTTTTGTCTATCCCCTATACTTTCTTCCAATAGATTAAAATGTATTAATCCATCGGATGTTTTAAACGCACCTGCCAAGTCTCCTGTTTTTTAACAAAGACTCCTGTATTTTATGACTATCTCCTATTTACCCGTATATTCCCAAATTTCTCCGTATTTGTTGTAGAAATTTTTTTTTAAATTTTGGTGATAAAATATCTGCTGATGGCAAAAATACTTCTCTTATTCCTCAACGGATGGTACTATTGCCAGTACTGCAGTATGTTGAGTGTTAATAGTTTAAGTAATTATAAATAACGGTTTAAAAAAATCTTCTCTACATTAAGATTTATATACAAATTTTTTACTTCGCTAAATTTAAGTGCTTATATTATTTCCAATTTTGAATTTCTCTTTTTGACTTACATGATTAAGCATGATGTGACAAAATTTTACTCATAGCCTAAAAAATGTTGCTAGTAAAATATCTGTTATTTTATTACTCCAATGTTGGCAGGATTGCTTTAAGCTAATTCCCACTTTTATTACTGTTATTCTACATTAAATATTCCTAAAGAAGTATGCTAATATATAAGTAAATATGTAAAAATAGTGTTTATTCACTACAAAAACATCATAATTCTTATAAATAAGTTAATATTTTGACTGCATTTTATAAAAAGAACAAATATGTTTTCTTCTTTTATTGTATAATAGGAATTTTTGATTAGGTTATGATGTTACTTAAATTGCAATATATAAGCAACTATGTATATAGGGTTATTCTGTAAGACTTGGGGGAAAAAAATTTTATGATTTCTTATGAGTGATTCTAAGATAAATTTTAGAGGAGAATGAAATTGAAGCAATTTATTTTATATTGTGTAAAAATCTCTGTCAAAATTCTTTGTTACTTGTATTTTAACAGAAAAAAATGCTTGTATTGATATGAAGACGAATCTGAAGGCTATGCAAGATTCTTTGTTAAACCTGTTTCATGGATGCAATGTCATTTACTGGGAGGAATGCAATAGTTAGTTATATGCTATAACTATTAAAGAAAGAAATTAACTTTTTGTTAAAGTTCTAAGAAATTGTTGTTACTGAAAGTATAATACTTTCAATCTGTATCCAGATTTTAAAAAAACGTTCTATTCTATACATTGCAGTGTACATTTATAGAACTGCTTGTGTAAAACGTATCCATTGATTTGAAAGGGAAAAAAAAGGGTAGTCATTTTTGCTTTATTAGTAATTATTATGTATGTATTGTTCAAGAATGCTGTGTGAAGTTCAGCTGATTACTCATAAATAGTGTTACATTTTTAAACAATTTTGTACTTGCTTGTTTCAGTACATTTTATAGAATTGAACTATCTGCTCTAAGGTACTGGTACAATTTACAATATGATTCTCTTTTATGCTAGTCATTGTTAGCTACTCTGTGATATTTACAATTTCATACAACATTTCCCATATATTTATACATGCTGTAGCTATCATTGCTATTTTAATGAATTTGTGAAACAAGAATATTATCAACTGAATTATGTGATATTTCAACCTTGATATGTGAATAAAATAATTCTCTTGTAAAACTATTTTTGAAATTTATTTTAAATAATAAAAAGTTGTATAAAGATTTTTTTTCTTCTTTTTATTATTGTCTGAAACACATTTGAAGCTATAAACATGGCTTTAACAGAGCAACGTCCAACTTCAGAAATAAAAAATATAAATTTCTTAATCTGCAGGGGTAGTTATCACCCATACTAAAGGGGGTGGGGAAATAATTAATTCCGCTTACAAATCCAAGTATGATTGCCATTGTGATGATATAAGTATGATGCTTTCCAAGAATGATTGCTATTAACTCTAGAAATAATCTTTTAATTGGAAATAAAATATTTATGACGCTTAGTGAAAATTATAGAAATCTATGGTTTGAAATACATAAGAGAGCTTTTTAAACTATGATTTAATGTAAAAAAGACTCGTATGGTGCATTCTATGCTTAAAAGGAGCTAAAATTCAATAATAAAACTAAACATTTAAATAAATATATTTATTCAAAATAAAATTGCATCAATTTTTGTAAAAATGCCCAGATTTTTGGGTACTACTTCGATTCAAAACACCACTTTTGATTTTCTTAGATTCTCTATTTGTTCGTTGGAATAAGAAAGTATCTCTGTGTCTGTGAGTTCACCAAAATATGGGGAAGATGATCGTACTTCATTCACGCAATCACTAAATGTCACAGCTGGACCTACATTTTTATAAGAAAAATATAGATATGTTTAAAAATGATGCGCATAGGGGATACGAAAAATGAAAATGTTATTCATAAGAATCACTATTAAAAGAGGCGAAATTTTTATTACTTTTATAGTTGAATAAACTTTTTATAGCTGTAGATTATTTTTAATATGAATTTTTTTAAGAAGAAATATAATTTAGTAAAGGGAAAAGAATTCAAAGAGTGGTACATTAGGTTTGAGGAAAAGTGGCTACTAAGTTATTAGAGTCTACCGGCCACTGGCTATTTACTGAATTTTCAGGTTTACCATAAATTCACTCCTTGGAACATCCAATCTTCAAGAATTATCCGCAATTAATATTTACGAATCGGTAAGGAGAAACTTTCTCTAGGATGTTTACTCATTTAATTTATTTGTTGGTTCCGTCACTGTAAACTGCGTCTTTTTTTCTTTCTTTTTTTTTCCCTTGTAAAAAAGTCCTGTGTGCTAGGGAATATTAACTTAAGTTCGGTAAGAAAAAAATAATGGAATTTTGCTTTTTTTAGTAAAACTAAGATATATTTTTGCTTGTCTTTAGCTTTCAAGTACTCCCCTTGACATTCCCCTGCCAGATGCGGGAGCGACTGTTGTGATCTTTATCTGAATTAGTTTTTGTAAAAATATTAAAATAAATAAACTTACTAAAGCTAACAATAAATATCTTAAGTAGCATACCAGTTTTTAAGATTGCTAATATGATTATTGTAATCCTATTTTTTAATTAGTTAAATGTTTACAAGTTAGTTCTTTTGATGATATATATGATCAATTAATACCCACTTTTTACTGCTTAATCCAAAAAAGATTCTTTAGAAAAATTATAACATATCGGCAAATTATATGATTGTCTTGCGATAGTCCTTTCAAATGTTACCGTTTCCTTATAAGACAAATGTTTTTCCCTGAGAAAAACACTGTTAAGACCACAGAATTTTATATATATATAATATCAATTCTGACTCTTGGTAACTGAACTCCTGGATCAAGAATTGGGAAAAACTAGCCTCCATTGTTTCAACTCTAAACTTATGCATGTTTTATTGGAGATTAACATTGAGTTATTCAACCAAAGAATGTAAAGTGCGCATAAAAAAAAAAAAAAAAAAACTGAATAACTTACGATCTAATGATTGGATGTTCACGTATTGGGATTCACTTTTAATAGTTCGATCTTAAATACTCTAATTATTATTTTTATTCATATATTTTTTGACCCTCAAAGTATAGGGTAGTCTTTATCATTAGAATAGGCTCCCAATAGTTTAGAGCATCGGTTTCTTATTCTTTTTGGTTTTGAAACTCTTAATGATCGAACTTCTTTTTCGGAAATCCTGACGTAATATTAAAAAAAAAGATAATTAGCAGTTGTGAATATGCTAGAAAAAAAAATTTTTACTACTTATTTTGCAAATATTTAAGGCGAAGAGTGAAATATTTTAAATTCTAAATTAGTTCTTGGTTTATACCTATGCCGAAAATGCGTTGAATTATGACTTTTCTCTGTTATAAATATCGAGAATTCAGAGAAACGTAATTCTTTATTCTTGAATTCAGTCAATATATTTTGAATGAAAAAGGTTGAGACTTATGAATTTCTTTATTAATGCATGTTCTTTTTACAATTTATTCAATAAATTGTTATTAAAAAAAAAATTCTACTTTTTTAATTAGCATTTCACATACATAACTTCATTTAAACAATCGAAATATATTTTATGAATTATTGATTAGATATAAGGATAATTATTGCTGGTTAAAAAATGTCCTAGCTCTCATAATCCCTGTGATCTTTCTACGGAACACTATTTCAACTTAGAGAGTTGCTTAAAGTTAATGTCAAATACCTATTAATGTGAATTTCACTTTTTGCGTACTTCGTCGTATCTTTATAATCGAATCGATTTCTTTTATGTTTAGTGCACTGCATTGCAGATTCATTTCTAGTGATTCTTTTCTAATATGGAAAGATAAGATGCCAAAGAATACAACATTGAATACTTCTAAATACTTTTCAACCTTACGTTATAAGCTGAGAAAAAAAAAGTTATTTTAATTTTTTTTTTTTTTTTTTATAAAGTACACTTATTTTTTTACAAAGCAACTTATTGACATAATTTGAGAAAATCGTGTTATAACTTGCCAACTACTTTAACATTTCCTACTCTTGAGTGTTTGTATTCTTTAACTAAATTTTTATGTATAACCTGAAAATAAAAAGTAAAATTTTGAATAAAATAGGAAACGCTGTACATAACTGGGACAACAAATTTCAAATTTGGGGAACCATAGAATTAGAAAAAACTTTTAAATTCTTATAAGAACACTTCATTATGAAAAAAATAAATTTCAAATAGATTCAATATCGTTACATGAATATATTATATATATGCAGTTACTACTGCAGTACCTTAATTGATCTATATTATATGCATCTATATGACATTTTGTTATAGTTTTTAGATGTCAGATGACCACACAGGGCTGTAGCCGTCATTATACATATATTTTTATTTGAAAGGATTCACAAGGCAATACAAAATTACGATCGACTCATTTATTCACATTTTTAGTCGTGGTGGCTCAGGGGATAGAGCACTCACCTTCCTATGAGGTGACTCTGGTTTGAATCCCTAGTTGATACGAATTCCGCACCCGGCTCGCACCGACCACAGTGCAAACTTAAAATATTCTCAGTGGTAGATGGATCATATCTTAAGGCTAATCGTGGGGAGGTTTTCCTCTCCATGTGGATTAGTTGTTCAATTTTCCTAATTTAAGAAAAAGAAATTGTAGTAATAGAATAAAAATTGTAAACGTAGAAAATGTCAGAAAAATAGTTTTTTTAGAATACTAGTAACCATTTTTTATTCTAAAACATTTTTTTTAATGTATAACAATCCTAGTAATTTAGCTTTCAAAAGCTTAAGAAGTAGAAACTTCATGCATTTTTTAAAAATGTCTTTAACCTCTTCGTGACGTTCGAGTCACAAATGGATCTTATCAATGTTAGTTCAGAGTGTAACTTTATTTTAAATCGATCAAATTATTATTATCGCTCCCACAAATAAAATTCGAAAGAAATAGTTTGGCTACCAGTTTCTATCTTTTTCATACCCTGATTGGGAACATTTCATGTTGGTGTGTACACGTGACATCCGATTAATTTTGCCAACATTTTACAAGGCTCCAACAGTACTCATATGTGGTAGTTATCTCAGCATCAGCCCCGCGAGGTTCTCTAACTAATTCATCTGATTGGGAATGTATAATAAATCGCCGAAGCACAGTTGAATGGTGAAAGTTGGGGTTCAGTAACATTTACTGAGAGAAAATTAAAATAAAGTAGCGAGATTAAACAAACAAATTTAAGAGAGAGAAGAGGTTTTTGTTTTTGCGGCAGACTACCTCGCCTCCCCCCGAGATATTACCCCCGAGCTTCGCGGGGGCACAGTAGCCACATAGCCTCAGAGAAATCGAAAAAATACATGATAATAAAGGCGTAAAAATATTTTGGTGAATATCGAGTGAAATATTATACGTCGAACTCGTTTATAACGAACTCGGATTTAACGAGAACATTTGGTTGGATCATTGTTAAGTCTATGGAACAGAAGTCGCTTTTAGCGAGCAATATTTTTCTGTCATGCAATCTTTTTTCTCATCTTTCTGTCTCATCTTTTTTTTCAAAATGATAAGAAATGCACGCGAAATTAAAAAAAAAAAAAAAACGCGAACTGAAACTTAACTGCCCTTATCGCTCTAATCTAAAGCATAAGAAAAGTCACGTGAGAGTAGGCGGTGACGTATCGATTTCACGCCTTATCGGCTGGTTGGGGGGGTTTAGTTGTCATTAAATTAAGAAAAGTATTTAATTAAATTAATTAATGTAATTAAAGTAAGTATTAACTAAATTATAAGTAAACTCAATCATTTGACCTCCCAAGTCCCCCCCCCCTCTTCTGGTTGCACGCCTGTCTTCAGGACCCGTTTATTATTAGCACTCGGATTTAACGAGTACATGTTACGGTCCCTTTGTGCTCGTTATAAACGAGTTCGACTGTATACAAAATTTACGGGACAGTGTCCCATCGGATAGGAAAAAGGCGGTTGCCGGGCTATATTTTATATTGTCTTTGATGAGCCATAATCAAAGTTTTTAAAGAAGTTGCACGTATCACAAGAGAGTGCAGCTCTGAAGAAATTTGCACATAGTTCAACTATGTGTTCATCTATTTTGTTGATTTTAAAATTTTTCCTTAGATCTCTCATTCTTATGAATCTGAAGGCTTAACAATAACAAAGGGGCCTGTCACTTAAGCCTTCGAAATATTTTGAACTAGTGGCGAGAAAAAAACAAACAACCTATAAATCGAATTTAATATACTAAGAAACATACATTAAAAGACTACCGCTCGAAAATATTTATTCGCAGTCCGAAGCCAGTTGGCATCTATGCGTTTTCGTGTTCGCCATAATTTTTATTTAATAATATTATATTTTGTATTTATCGTTAATACGTATGTTGTTGATCGCTAATTGTAATTGGATCAAAATACGTTGATTGAAGGCGATTGCGATATTTTAGAACTAAAGTGATAGCCTTATCTTTATAACAAAAGAATTGTTTATTGAATGTTTAAAAACGAGGAAATAATGCAAATGGTACATTCATTCAATTCGTTGGTCTATTTTTTAAACTAACTCAGTGGATTAGTTGAATAAATTTGTTTTGGAATTTATAAACGAAACGATGACTTATAAATAATTCATTTATTAATCTCGATATTTCAATTGTTTTAATTATTTTTTGTGTTCTTTTACACTATTTTAGCTAAACATATGCTCAAAAACGATCAAATAAGATTATGTTTGTGATAAATAACTGTTTTCTAATATTCATTTGAGTAATATATTTATTTACATATTAAATAAATATTAATATAATAATAATTAAAAAATATTTAACAAATATTTTTTTTTTAAATTTTTATTCTATAGCCGATGTTGAATAGTAAACTCAATACTGAGTTAATGACTATCAAGGTTCAACTCTGTGGCCTTTTAATTTTAAACCATACTCAGAAGTCGAAAGAACTTTTGCATCAAGCATGGGAGAAATTAGTCTTTGTGGAGGACTTCTAAATAGAACTAACCCACATTTGCGTTACATGGAGGGAAAAACCACGAAAACTCCCCAAGGTAAGCCTAACGGCAAGAGGACTCTAACCCAGGATCGATTTAACACTGAGGATATTCGGATATTCTACGTCAGTACTGTGTTGGGTATGAGATTGGTGTAGAATTCATATAGACCAGCCATTGTTGGGATTCGAACCTACATCACCTCATTGAGCCACCGAGGCTCTTGATAATTGTTTAAATAATTCTCTTAAGATTTAAAAAAATGTTTTTTCTTTTAACTCACAGAACCTTATTTTTTAATCCTTTCCGGACGGGTAAGTAATAAATGTAATTATTTGACAGACTTACTTTTTCTTTCGCTTCAAATCTAACACATCCAATCTATGTGTATTAAAAGTGTAACTATAAAATTTTTAACGCGAACTAAGTAGTGGTGAATTAAATAAAGCAAACTATCATTACCCCGCCCACAAATAAATTTGCTGTAAAAATAGTTTGGCTACCAGTTTTCTTCTTTTTTACCCTGATTATCGCCACCCTGAGAATGCATATATGACTCGCCCCTCTCGAAAAGGTTAAAGAGAGTCATAATCGAGCAAATTTTGCGCGACTCCGACTCCCTAGCTCAGGCTGAAAATATATATATATATATATATATATATATATATTTTTTTTTTTTTTTTTTTTTTTTTTTTTGAGGCACTGACTTCTAAATGTACGATTAACCAAATATAAATTATGAAGAACCATAATAAAAATAAAAATGCTGGAAAAAAGTGAAATAAAAATTGAGTAAAAAGTACGATAAATAAAATAAAAAACAGGATGCAGCTGCTATTTTAAGCGGAAATTCCTTATCTTCGTTTACGTCATCTTAGAGGGAAAATTCCCTGATTCCTTTTATTGAATTACAGAATTTTATATTTACTATTATTCATCCTTACGTATCTTATCTAATACTGATTTTTTTTTCAAGAGAAACCTTACATTATTTGAGAAAAAGAGAAACAACTCATCTGTCGGTATGTAAAAAAGCTTTGTTGTCCATCCTTTTCGGTTTTGTCTCTTTTATAAAGTTAAAGGGTAAAATTTGAATAAAATAATTAACCCTTTGTGAGTTATAAACATTTGAATTAAGTTTTTATTTAGAAAAGTGATATGTTCGTTCGTTTGTTGTTGTAGAACTGGGCATCTGAGGCCTAAATGGCCCTTGAAAAGTGATATGAATTATGGTGTTTTTGAATGCTTTATATTTTTCAAAATTTAAAGTGGTTGATTTAAAACCGTGTTAAGACATCAAAATCATTATAATATTAGTAGTTTTATTATTTCAAAAATATCACTATGTTAAAGTATCTAGTCCGGAGCTTTTAATTTTTGGATCAAATAAATTACTGTAGTAAGAACAGTTGATTTTTATTATTTTAGGAAGTAGGGTACAATTTTTAATTAAACTTAACTAAATCCAAAGTATATCTTAGAATTATTAATATTTAAAGACTATCCCCGTTTCATAATTTTTCAAAATTTCTATACGTATTTGTAAAGCGTTTAATTTTTGCTTGAGGAATACGGCATTCCCCCCCCCCCCATGTTTAAAAACAAGAAAAAGTGACGTTTCTTAAAAATAGCAATAATCGTAAAATTGCTCATGAGACTCTAGGCAAGCAATGCGACAAGTTATTGCTCGTAAAAATTCAATTTCAATGTGGTTTGTATTGCTCGTTGATACTCTCATCTGAATATAGGTCAGTGCACTGCAATGGAAAAAAAAAGTTTTTGTTTCTTTCTTCAAACAGATAGGGTTAGTGAAATGTGAAATCGTCATATGTGACGTCATGTAACTGGTTTTAAAAAAAAGTGAATGAAGTATTTCCATAGTTAATTGCCAGACAAGGAAGCTCTAGCTCCTTATATTATTTAAATCATTCTGAATCGGCTATGAAACGTGAGATTTTATGAGTTTTCACCAATATGTTCTTTAAATAACCGTTCGTTTTAGATATATGTCTAATCAAAGCTTAGTTATTCATAAAAGGAACTGTTCAAGCATGATTTACATTTGAAATACTTTATGATAGAAAAGAAAACTTGAAAAATCTAATAAGCGGTAAATAATGTGCTATTGAAACAACAATTAAGGTAAGCAGATTTTTTTTTATGACAGCATTGATGCAGAACACCGGACATAGATGCCTGCTCAATATTTAAAGTGGAAGCGGAATGACAATTAAAGAAACTTAAAATTTAGCTTACAAACAAATGTTTAATTTTGTCGTCATTTTAATGCTTCATACGGAGATGCCACAAGCGACTGCAAAAGTAAAAAGTGGTGATTAATAAAAAGCAAAAATCTATTAAAATGAAATTTAAAATCGCATTTCTTTCAGTATACTGATGATTGCAATGAATATTTTCGTTTTAAATATGAATTATTTAAAATTTGTGCCATGGTGGTGGTTACGAATGAATAATTAATTAACAAAATAACTAAAAAATTAATTGAGTTTTACCCACTTCCCAGCGATGGATGGTCGATAGGAATTCCGCTCCCGGCTCGCACCAACCACAGAGCTGGCGTGAAATATCCGGTAGACGCATCATAGGTTATAGTCCCCTTGGCATAAGGCTAACCGTGGGAAGTTTTGTGGTTTTCCTTTCCATATAACGCAAATGCGGGTTCGTTCCATAAAAAAAAACATCCACGAAGGCTAATTTCTCCCATTACTAAGCCCAAGAGTTCCCTTGTCTTGTGGATTGGGTTCAAAATTACAAGGCTACGGAGTTAAACATTTGTAGTCGTAAACCCAAAATCGGGTCAGCTGTTCAACGACGGCTATAAAATATGAATACCGGAAAATTCTGTTATGCCCGCATTTTATTATTCGCTTGCCCAATTGCTTGGGCGGAGCGAAAAAATCTATCTCTTATGCTTCATTTTACTGTAATGCGAAAGGTTCTTATAAAAAACAAAGTGGAGGGGTATTTATCCTTTAACCTAATGCTGAAGAAACATTGGCCTAAAATAGCATGCTCATACAAATTTTAACTTGTAACGGAAGTATCAGACAACACTGAGCTGTGCAACTCAATCTGATACATGTACTTAAATAGTAAATACCTTACTTTTTTTTCTATAAAATAAATAAAATTAAATAACTCTTGCGTACTTTTTATAACCGTTGTTGAATAGCCGACCCAATTTTTTGAGTTAATGGCTTCCAATGTTCAAATCCGTAGCCTTGTAATTTTGTACAGAATCCAGAAGACAAGGGAACTCCAGATTCCAATATTGAGAGATATTTGCCTTCGTGGAGGACTTTTTTTTTAATAGAACTAACCCGCATTTGCTTTAGATGGTGAGGAAAACCTCTCACGGTTATCCTGACGGCAAGGGGTCTCTAATCCATGATCTGTCTATCACTGAGGATAATTTTCGTTAAACCTGTAGTCGGAGCAAACTGGCTGTGGAATTCGTATCTACCAGCCATCGCAAGGATTTGAACCCGGTTCACCTCATTGGAAAACGAACGCTCTTTCCCCTGAACCACCGCGACTCACACTTGTATACTTGCATAATAAAGCATGTTCTTTCGCAGACAGAATTTGCCGGTGGACATAATACTTTGCTTTCAATTTTAACTATTTTCAAGAGATGCCCGCAATTTTGTCAAGTTTATCTATGTATTGAATTTTCGAAATAATTTAAAATCTTTCCGGGAGCTAGTAAATCGCACAAACCACAGTAAATATGAGACTTTTCAGCCTAGTAGCCACCAAAATATTAAAATTATTTCCAGCTCCTGTCGCGAGATAAGCTAGAAAACTCATCCCCATTTTCCACTACTACTACTTCCTCTCGAGCCATATCTGTCATATTCAGGTATAAGTATAATATAGTATAATATACAGAGTATAGTATAATATACAGGCTATAGCTCAACAAAGACAAGCTCCGCCACCAGTAATATTTGTATGACAGAATGCGGCACCACATCACCGTTTATGTTTAAAATTTATAC
Organism: Parasteatoda lunata; assembly: GCA_949128135.1. Taxonomy (NCBI): domain Eukaryota; kingdom Metazoa; phylum Arthropoda; class Arachnida; order Araneae; family Theridiidae; genus Parasteatoda; species Parasteatoda lunata. The sequence continues at coordinate 105,113,191 of OX421970.1, forward strand.
AACTATTTTTAAAGGATCAAAAAGAATTTAAACAATTATTTCGCAAATAAGTTTTTTTTTTCTATAAAAATACGAAATTATTCTAAAATAGTATTTAACTCAACACTACCTAAGCTATCACTTAACAAACAAAACGAATCTGAACATGTATTTAACGTATAACTATGAGGATAACTGCAAGTGACGTAGTGTGGGTATCTCGATCCTGATTGGTTCTTGAAACGTGGCATTTGTTTACGGTAGCAATTGTTATTTCCATTCTATTTCGAGTAAGCCAAGCCAGACAAGTATCAATTATCTTAAGTGAAACATTCTATATTCTTCACAAAGATTTCAATTAATTCTTCACTAAGATTTCAATTATCTATATATTTCTTACTTAACACAAAGACAGACAAGAAGCCATGTAGAACATAAACTAATTATGCATCAAAGTTGCCTGGTACACATCGCAAAAATGTAGTCACGGTTATGATAAAATACATAAATAATAAATCTAAACTAAGTAAAAGACGTAGAGACGAGAAAGAATTGTAATCCAACGAATTCGATGCGCGATACGGCACTGTATTTAATTAACTTCACGTTAATTAACATTCTACTTTATGTAGAGAAACTTTGCTAAACTTTAACACGCTATTTTGCTTTTAAACGATCAGCTGGCGCTGAGGTCATAGGTCACATGTGTGGGTATCCGTTATCTTCTTCTTGAAGTGGAAGTCAATTATTTAGCTCAATTATTTAATATTAAACTTAAGTTATTACTTAAGGAAACCTAGTAAAATGAATTACTACTGATGACTATAGTGTTGCCAATTAAGATAGAGAAATACCCACGTTTTTGGTGCCACATAAGAGAAATAAATAAATAAACAAGATAGCTTCCACCCTTGCTTTCTTTTCTCACCAGTAGTTAAGCATTCACTTTTATTTCATAATGCTAAACAAATTGTTACACCAAAATTACAAATTATTCAATTAAAATATCTCATTTTTCCTTTTGTATAATCACTGCATTATTTTTTATTTGGTATTCAATATTTTAACTTCAATCTTTGAATGAACGCAGTTTTAGGTAAAATTTATTGTAAAAATATATACAACTCAATAAAAAAAATTCATTTATCAACAGCTGAATGGTGACTACAATATCTTCATATACTGTTGCATAATAAAGTAATGTTATCTTTTTTTTATTATACAATAAAGCGTTCTTTGTGCATATGATAAGATATCTTGAAAAGGGACACAGTTTTAATTTCTTAATTTGGATTATAATGAAAATTAAAAACTTAAGTTTTATAACAGAAAATACTATTAATAATGACGATAATTATAAGAAGGAGAAAATTGTGATTGCATTATTGCGATCACTGCTCACTGCATTATTGCGATCACTGCTGCTTTGTGGCTGCCCATGGCTGAGTCTTTACGCCTGATAAAATGAGTACCAAGCTAAATCTAATAATTTTGAACACCCGCGTTTGACTGACCGCCTAATCGGAACATCTGGTCCTGCACCCTAGAATTCAAGGTCAACAAAATTGGAATGCGCACAGTAGGCCTTGGCCATAACCATCTAGAAGATGGTTATGCTTTCGCCCTCCTTAAGTTTCTGTATAGACTTTCACAGCATTTCAAGACGCGGGTTGTCAAAACTGCATCAATTGATGTTTGCCCTCTGGTCGTCCAATGAACTGGATTGGTTTTCGATTCTAGCCAATATACCTTTCTTAAAACGTTACAGAATTCTTTTATTTCTTCAGTATTCATATTTATATCAAAATCGCAGTTGATACAGTTATCGTGAATAAGTTAATCATAAGAAGAATAAAAAAATACTTTAAATTATTATAATATAACATTAAAATTGTAGGTATATGAAATTAAAAAGATAAAACTCAGTCTGAAAAACAATCAACTCCAAGAAGTTCCAAAATTATCGTCTGCTTTTTCTTTTTTTATTTGATCTTGATATGCAACTTTTTTATAATGCTTATGTTAACCTGTTTGTTGTTGTTTCTGTAACAAATCTTTATTTGTGATTATGGTTTTCAGTCTAAAGTTAGTTTCAAGTTTCTCTTAGTTTTAAGTTTTCCATTTCTAAAAAAGGGAAGAATAAATAATTAACAAGTAAAGGCGGTTGTAACTTGTTATTAATTTTATGCTGATTCAGCCAAAGATAAGAAGACTATCTTTGTTTATTAATGATTATATTATAATCATTAATAAACAAATATAGATTAACACTATGAAATATATGAGGCGATTAGATAATCAATTGTTTCGATTATTGAAACATCTTTTTATTTTTATCAATGAATGACCTTTCCAGCATAACAACCAATGCATAAAGAACCTTATAGTCTATTTATTTGATGTCCATTAGAACGTTTGGATTGAACCGTTCATTCCAATATAACGACCGAAATTTGGTCATTTGATTCGAAGAAGTTTTAAAGAAATTATTGAAACCATTATTTTCATTTATTTATTTTGTACTACAAAATAAATTAAAATTTTCCCCCGACCCAGAGGGGCCTTATATCGAGTGTCGACTGCAATATAACTGTATGAAAAGAATAGCGCTTTGTGCTATGTCGATTTAAAAAAAAAAACTCGGTTAATAAAGCACAAAAGAAATTTCAGATATAAACATACTTAAGTTTCTATGAACAAGAATATATTTTTTGATGTTTAGACACTAAAGGAGGTTCTTGTTTGTAGAACCGAAACTATAGTATGTCCATACTCAACTGTAATTAATGTTTTTAGTATATGATTGTCTGCAAAATCTTATTACTTATGAAAAAATAAGGACGCATACATTTTAGAAGAAATTTTTTTTTCTCCAAATGTGAGCAAGTTCTTTGATCTAAACTAAAAAATAATTTCTTCGTATATGTTAGAGATGCCAATTCAGTTAAATTTCACAAAGGTAATAAAAAATCTAAGCCGCTGTATTGGATGTTCTACATAACATTTTGTTTTGCTTTGCTGCAAAAAAAAAAAATTATATATAGATATAAGACTTATGAAGACATACAGAAAACTGTACAGAGAGTACGATGGAATAAAAAATTTTTAACTTTCAACAATTAATTACAGAATAATTAGCTGTTAAAGTAAAAAATAAAACGCAGAACACTCAGTAGTCAACTAAATTGTAACTACAGAGTTGATATTTGACCTTCGCTGAAAGAATTTTTATATGAGAAATTAACACGAGTTCCTTTTCCCATGAAATTTCAATTTCTTTGAAAGTTAATTCAATTTTAACTGCTTCTTTTTAGAAATTTTTTTAGCACTTTCTGCTTTAAACCATGACTATACATTCTTTGCTGAAATCAGAAGTAGGAAAAGTTATTTGTCTATCGATATTTTCATTTTATATAAGCTCGCTCTTGTTTTCTAAAGTTGAAAGTAAAAAAAAAAAAAAAAAGATGTGGGATGTCACAAAATCACCTAAGTTTTACCCCACAGTTGATATTTTTCAATTTCTTTGGCGTGAGCTTTGGTGGCTCAGGGGATAGAGCACTCACCTCCCAATGAGGTGACCCGGGTTCAAATCCTGAGGATAGCTGATTGAATCGAATTCCACACCCGGCTAGCACCAACCACAGTGCTGATGTAAAATATCTTCAGTGGTAGACGGATCATGGGTTAGAGTCCTCTTACCGTCAGGCTAATCGTAGGAGGTTCTCGTGGTTTTCCTTTCTATCTAAAGCAAATGCGGGATAGTTCTATCAAAAAGTTCTCCATTAAGGCAACTTTCTCCTAATACTTAACACTAGATTGCCCAAGGAAGTAATTTTGACTGAATTAGAAAAACAATGATGTACACCTGTATATAATGACACAATTTCTTAGAACTTTGTGACTTTTATAATTATTTTTATTGTTGATATTTACTAAAAACTTGTTATATAACTGAAAATAATATCAGAAATTAATTTTAAACAAATTTCTTTATACATTAGTTATTCTTTCACAATACAGTCATTTTGACTGCTTTTAGGCAGTATAGGTATTTCAGTCTTTCTAGTGTTAATCCAGGAGCTCCCTTGTCTTCAAGATTAGGTTTGAAAGTTCAAGACGGAAAGTTCAAGTGGGTCGGCAGTTCAAAGACGGTTATAAAAATTTCTTTCTTGTATCATTTAGAAATCAGTAACTTTCTAAGTTACCTTGTTTCATTTCAGGAATTATGGATAAAATTTGCTGCATCTTTGACTTAGAATACTTCCGTGGAAGAAAACTGGTGTGTGAGCTGGGATGGATTAACATGAACAACGGCAAGTCCGGAAGCATTCAATTCATACGGAAGAACAACCAACGATCCTTACAATACGGGGAAAATTGTCACAGTACACTGACCATTGGGTACTTGTCTTCTGAACAGATAATGGTAGAACCCTCCATGCTGGGGCAGTTACTGCGTAACAAGTTATTTTTTATTTATGAATCTTGCAGAACTCCCACCAAAAATGTGATTGCTTACAGGGGAGGAGATGTTGAAAAAGCTATCGTGGCACCTCTAGCAGCTCCATGTATCAATTTTGAACTTTACAATTGTCCTATGATAGACCAGATTAGCAGGATAAACTACCCAACATGTGGTTACCACAGGTATAAAGGTCAGTGCTGCCCTCTTGCTGAAGTACATGCTTTCAGAACATGGTTGATAAATCGTCTGTAATTAAAGATTAAAGCAAAACGGAAAAGAAGATAATCTGGTAATAAACCACTTCAGTAAATTTGTTTTTGTTAAAAAAAAAAAAAAAAAAAAACTAACAAACATTCGTTTGTTTGTTTCAGAAGAGCTGGACATTTGAGGCCTAATTGGCCCTTTTCACACCCATCTAGTATTAACCCTAAAGGGGACATACGTCGTACAGTAGTGGTGTCGGTTCAGTAGAACCTGAAAAAACTAATGAACTTGAACTGTGGTTTGGTACCGTGCACCTGTCCTCGAAGAGGTCACTCCGCACTTTTATCTGAAGGTGTGCCCGTGGGAGCCTGGAATAATGACGATGTGAGTGGATCATAGCGGTGAAATACAGAGGCAGTGGTCGGACTAAGTCTAGACTTAATCTTTTAGCATCATACGTATTAGCAGTCTATAAAATTTATCGGTCAGTTATTGAAGATATTTGGTTACTCCTGGGTCCGGGATCATCCTATTGATCCTTTCCCTGGAGTGGGATAACAAATTGTAAAACTTGAACTGGTGTTGCCTACAGAGTGCCTGTCCGCAAAGCGGCCAATTTATTTTTTTCACCTGTGTTAAAACTAATGAACAGAAAGAAGCAGTTTCTCATATATACTATAGTTTTTAAAATATCTTAGTAGTTACAGATATTTTTTTTTCTAGAAAAAAAATGTTGTTCGTACCAAGTTTTATTCTTTTCCGTCTTGATATATATAGTCTTTCAGCCTTGTTCTGTAATAAGTCAATAAAAATTTTAAATGTTGAGTATGCAGCAATTGCCTCTCGTGATTTTCTTATTTATAGATTTATGTCTATTACATCCATCACTTCCTGTTCCCAGAAGATTTTTTTTTTCATATTTAAAGTTATAGCGAAGCTCATGTTATTTCATAAAATTTTTTGAGTTATAATAATAATCATAAGTGAATTTAACAACCACTGCATACAAATAATATATACAAGCATAATAGTCTCGAAGGCAGCCTTTGGCGCTGCGGTTGTGGCAGCTCAGTTTTAATTAATATAATATTCATTTTTCTTTAACGTCTCTTCCCAAATCGTGATGTAAGAAGACACGATGTAATATCCCACTACGAAAAGCCCACCCACCATTGTTGTTTGTTGAGATATACCAATTGCCGATGTGATATCATCGATGCGAAAGGATCTAAGATTTGCTCTCTCTTAAGTCTTCAGATTTAAGTCTCTTGTAACAGGAAAAAAAATAGTTTTCCAGGGAAACAAATGGTAACTGCCGTTTTTCGATATACAGTTTTTGTTATGATAGCGATATTCAGTGATAAACATAATCATATTCCTGTCTTCAAAATTTCAAATTGTAAACAGGAATATGATTTCCCGTTACAACCACTTCATATGTCAAATGGTTCTAGATACCTAAGCCTAACGTGGCATTTGGTTTATAAAGATTTTTTGTAAAAATTTCCATAAATTTAATGAAATTTTTTATACGTAGTGGTGGTTAAAATCATAATAAATCAACCTAGTTTCAATCTTAACCCTTTCGAAGGCCGTGGTAAGTATACTTACCACCACTGTTTAAAGTCCATGTTAACTTTTCTAGCACTTTTAATTTAGGATTCCATTTGTTAATAACTTCAGCTTTCTTGAAGTGCATTTGAAGAAAATTGGTCATTTTTTTGGTGTAAGAAAACGTATAAAAGTTATAAAATGCACAATTCCTTCTGAAGTTTGTTATTTATAAAATTTATTTTATAAATAAATAAAAGTCAATAAGTTCCTAATAGGTCGTGGTAAATATACTTACCACCAAAGAAAATGGCATTAAAATTTTAATTAATTTTTTATAAGCTAAATGAATTTTTATTTTCTTATATGAATTACTATTCCAAAAATTCTTTAATTTACCTTTACTAGAAATAAATGGCCCATTAAAGGGTTAAATTATATTATTCTTATTTATGTTTCGTGGACAATCATGGAAATTCCTTAAGTTGAAATGCTGGTTTTTCGTTTAAATAATCGAAAATAATTATAAATAACTATATATTTCTATAAGGTGGGTAACCTTTTGAAAAGTACTATTGATTGGTTCAACTAACGCTGAATTGTGCCGGATCATCGGAGTTGCATTAAAACACACCTGCTTCCCTCCGGAACCAAGTCCACTCTCCCATACGTATGACGCATGCATATAGTGTGTTTCCATTTATTTGCCATATGCCTAAAGCGTACTTCCATTTAATCATACCATAAGACTATGGTATCCCGCCATATAACACCATACAATTTTTCTATAGTTACCATCAGAGCCTGACTAAGGCATTGGCATACGGGGCAGCCGCCCCGGGCCCCCTCATCTAAAGGGGCCCCCAAATCGAAGAGTTTATATTACATTTCCTTCTTTAATGAACTTTTTTTTAAACAAAATATCAGTACAAAGTAAAATCCGTAAGTTTTATGTTAGCCTCTTCATTATTCTATCGTATGAATACAAACTATATTTCGTAAATCCATAGCTTTCTAGGGCGGAATTCAGCTTAAATTTCACAACTATGATGGACAAATTTGGCCCATCAAAAGCCTGTATTTTTACATTTCGCAAAATGCGATATGCTTACAAAAATACAGGCTTCTGGTAGACTTAATTGAGCCATCGTAATTGTGAAATTTTTGCCGAATTCTGCCCTAATGTCAGCAAGGGTATGAATTTTTCACAGCTAGATGAGAAAGTTAACAATCAGAAAAATGCATTTGGCATGATGCACATAGAGTTGTAAGAAAATCAATAACAAGGACAGAATGATATTTCGCCTGAACATTGGAAAGGGGGGGGGGATGGACTTTTTAGCTATTTTAGGTTCTAGTCATTTTTTTTGTTGTTATTTTTAATGAGGTGAAAAATTTAAATACTTCCATAAAGTTAGGTTTTTCATTACTGAAAAAGTGAAGCAGAGGGGCCCCAATTAGGCTAAGTCGGGCCCTGGTTACCATGGACTTATGGTGTCTTGCCACATGAATGCCATACAAATTTCTATGATAACCGTAGGTGTATGGTGTCTTGCCATATAAATGTCATATGAATTTCTATGGTTACCATAAGCTTAAGATATCTTGGCATATAAACTTCTATGGTTGTCATAGGTTACCATAGGCGGGTCTATGGCAAATTTTCCTAAGAGGATACAAGAATGGTGATTCATGTTCTTTTTTAAGATGACCACTTACTTAGCTTGACCACGGAAGATGCAAACTTACACAAGTTTATTCTTGACTTTTACCCGCTAGATATTTTGCTACAAAAATATTTCATGACGACTATTAAAAGTTATAATGCATTAATTTTTGGCATATTTTACCGTAGTTTCCATTTCCGATTTTTTTTTTTTTTTTTTTTTTTTTTTTTTTTTTTTTTTTTTTTAGTTTTAAGACTAGGAACTCAATTATTTCAGTAAAAGTAACTAGCATACCTCTTCTACCTACCTTAAGTAGTTGCTAAAAGTGATAACTATCCACTTAGTATAGTTCAAATGAATAGCCAATTATTTGAAAAAGACTCTTTCACAGAACACTACAGAACTGTATTTTCACCATTTTGGCAAGAGAATCGATTAAGTGCCAATGCATAAACTAAGAAAAGTAACTATCTTAACAAAAATAAAAAGACGAATTTGTAAAATAAGCATACTTTTTAAAAATCTCAATCAATTTAATTTAGTTACTTTTCAAAACACTAAAAATCTGTGCATTTAATTTTAAGACTAGGAACTCAATTATTTCAGTAAAAGTAACTAGCATACCTCTTCTACCTACCTTAAGTAGTTGCTAAAAGTGATAACTATCCACTTAGTATAGTTCAAATGAATAGCCAATTATTTGAATAAGACTCTTTCACAGAACACTACAGAACTGTATTTTCACCATTTTGGCAAGAGAATCGATTAAGTGCCAATGCATAAACTAAAAAAAGTAACTATCTTAACAAAAATAAAAAGACGAATTTGTAAAATAAGCATACTTTTTAAAAATCTCAATCAATTTAATTTAGTTACTTTTCAAAACACTAAAAATCTGTGCATTTAATTTTAAGACTAGGAACTCAATTATTTCAGTAAAAGTAACTAGCATACCTCTTCTACCTACCTTAAGTAGTTGCTAAAAGTGATAACTATCCACTTAGTATAGTTCAAATGAATAGCCAATTATTTGAAAAAGACTCTTTCACAGAACACTACAGAACTGTATTTTCACCATTTTGGCAAGAGAATCGATTAAGTGCCAATGCATAAACTAAAAAAAGTAACTATCTTAACAAAAATAAAAAGACGAATTTGTAAAATAAGCATACTTTTTAAAAATCTCAATCAATTTAATTTAGTTACTTTTCAAAACACTAAAAATCTGTGCATTTAATTTTAAGACTAGGAACTCAATTATTTCAGTAAAAGTAACTAGCATACCTCTTCTACCTACCTTAAGTAGTTGCTAAAAGTGATAACTATCCACTTAGTATAGTTCAAATGAATAGCCAATTATTTGAAAAAGACTCTTTCACAGAACACTACAGAACTGTATTTTCACCATTTTGGCAAGAGAATCGATTAAGTGCCAATGCATAAACTAAAAAAAGTAACTATCTTAACAAAAATAAAAAGACGAATTTGTAAAATAAGCATACTTTTTAAAAATCTCAATCAATTTAATTTAGTTACTTTTCAAAACACTAAAAATCTGTGCATTTAATTTTAAGACTAGGAACTCAATTATTTCAGTAAAAGTAACTAGCATACCTCTTCTACCTACCTTAAGTAGTTGCTAAAAGTGATAACTATCCACTTAGTATAGTTCAAATGAATAGCCAATTATTTGAAAAAGACTCTTTCACAGAACACTACAGAACTGTATTTTCACCATTTTGGCAAGAGAATCGATTAAGTGCCAATGCATAAACTAAAAAAAGTAACTATCTTAACAAAAATAAAAAGACGAATTTGTAAAATAAGCATACTTTTTAAAAATCTCAATCAATTTAATTTAGTTACTTTTCAAAACACTAAAATTCTGTGCATTTAATTTTAAGACTAGGAACTCAATTATTTCAGTAAAAGTAACTAGCATACCTCTTCTACCTACCTTAAGTAGTTGCTAAAAGTGATAACTATCCACTTAGTATAGTTCAAATGAATAGCCAATTATTTGAAAAAGACTCTTTCACAGAACACTACAGAACTGTATTTTCACCATTTTGGCAAGAGAATCGATTAAGTGCCAATGCATAAACTAAAAAAAGTAACTATCTTAACAAAAATAAAAAGACGAATTTGTAAAATAAGCATACTTTTTAAAAATCTCAATCAATTTAATTTAGTTACTTTTCAAAACACTAAAAATCTGTGCATTTAATTTTAAGACTAGGAACTCAATTATTTCAGTAAAAGTAACTAGCATACCTCTTCTACCTACCTTAAGTAGTTGCTAAAAGTGATAACTATCCACTTAGTATAGTTCAAATGAATAGCCAATTATTTGAAAAAGACTCTTTCACAGAACACTACAGAACTGTATTTTCACCATTTTGGCAAGAGAATCGATTAAGTGCCAATGCATAAACTAAAAAAAGTAACTATCTTAACAAAAATAAAAAGACGAATTTGTAAAATAAGCATACTTTTTAAAAATCTCAATCAATTTAATTTAGTTACTTTTCAAAACACTAAAAATCTGTGCATTTAATTTTAAGACTAGGAACTCAATTATTTCAGTAAAAGTAACTAGCATACCTCTTCTACCTACCTTAAGTAGTTGCTAAAAGTGATAACTATCCACTTAGTATAGTTCAAATGAATAGCCAATTATTTGAAAAAGACTCTTTCACAGAACACTACAGAACTGTATTTTCACCATTTTGGCAAGAGAATCGATTAAGTGCCAATGCATAAACTAAAAAAAGTAACTATCTTAACAAAAATAAAAAGACGAATTTGTAAAATAAGCATACTTTTTAAAAATCTCAATCAATTTAATTTAGTTACTTTTCAAAACACTAAAAATCTGTGCATTTAATATTAAGACTAGGAACTCAATTATTTCAGTAAAAGTAACTAGCATACCTCTTCTACCTACCTTAAGTAGTTGCTAAAAGTGATAACTATCCACTTAGTATAGTTCAAATGAATAGCCAATTATTTGAAAAAGACTCTTTCACAGAACACTACAGAACTGTATTTTCACCATTTTGGCAAGAGAATCGATTAAGTGCCAATGCATAAACTAAAAAAAGTAACTATCTTAACAAAAATAAAAAGACGAATTTGTAAAATAAGCATACTTGTTAAAAATCTCAATCAATTTAATTTAGTTACTTTTCAAAACACTAAAAATCTGTGCATTTTCTACCTTTTGGCAGAGAATGGGTAAGTACCCAAAGCATAAGCTAATTCTCCCATCAAATTTAAATTAACGAATTTTCAAACGGAAATTACCTGTTAAAAATCTTGGAAAATTTTTATTGATTTGAACCACTTGGAAAAACGTCTTAACAGCACAGGAAAACATTTCGATTCGTTGTTCTTGAAAAAGGAAAAAAATAGACTAAGTATCAAAAATTTTATACCGCTGACGAAGAAAGCTTAGATACAAGTGAAAAAAAGAAATCCATAATTCTCCAAATCCATAATAGTAGATTATCATCATATTTTCAAATGAATCTGTGCTATTCGATTTGAATCAGAATAGTTGTAAAGTGGTATGATAATTTTAATAAAAAATAACATTTCCTAATCATTTTTCGGCTAACTGACTAATTTATAGGCAAGAAATTGGGCTCCTTTTTTTAGAGGGTATAAAACATTTTTTTAAACTAAAATAACATACATATTCATACATCTATTAGAAATATGATATTTTATTTTATTTTATCACCGTCGTTGAACACAGCCGACCCAATTTTTGAGTTTACGACTACTAATGCTCAACTCCGTAGCATTGTAATTTTGAACATAATCCAGAAAACAAGAGAGCTCCTGGATCAAGTATTGGGAAAATTTTGCCTTCTTGGAGGATTTTTTGATGCAACTTACCCGCATTTCTGTTACTTCTTGAGGAAGACCAAGAGAACTTCCCACGGTCAGGCTGACGGCAAGGGGACTCTAACCCATGACCACTGTGGATATTTCGCGTCAACACTGTGGTAGGTGCAAGCCGGGTGAGGAATTCGTATCGACCAGCCATAACTGGAATTCGAACCTGGTTCACCTCAATGGAAGACGAATGCTCTATCCCCTGGGCCATCGCTGCTCAAATATGTAGTTCCATCAAAAAGTCTTCCAAAAAGGTAAATTTCTCCCAATACTTGATCCAAGAGTTCCCTTGTCTTCTGGATAGGGTTTAAAATTAAAAGGCTACGGAGTTGAACATTAGTAGTCTTAAACCCAAATGTTTTGTTCGGCTGTTCAACGACGGTTATAAAATAAAAATAAGATTATCCAGATTACTAATAAATCGAAGAAAAGTCAAGCTAATAGATTAGTGGATTCCAGTTATTGTTCCACCTTTTTTTCCAAATTAGCTAGTGGATTCCATTTGTTGTTCGAATTCCTCAAAAGGATTATCGTAATAAGAGCTATTAAGTAAAACTACATGTATTTTTAAACTAAGCTAAAATTTAAGAATAAAACAAAACAAAAAAGCAAGATATATTTATTCAAAACAAATCCATCAATTTTCGTTAAAATGTCCACATTCCATGGGGAACTACTTTAATTCAAAAGACCACTTTTGATTTTCTTAGATTCTCTATTTGTTCGTTGGAATAAGAAAGTATTTCTCTTAATACCGCGTCCGTGTGTTCACCAAAATATGGGGACGATGATCGTACTTCATTGGTGCAATCACTAAATGTCACAGCTGGGCCTACATTTTTAAAAGAAAAATATAGATAGGTTTAAAAATGATGCAGCACAAGGGGGGGGGGGGGGGGTCGGAAAATAAGTATTTAAAAAAGATAAGAAAAAACAAAATCTTCATCGATCACTATTGAAGATGAATAAATATTGCTTTACAGATCACTATTGAAGGAGGCGGAATTAAAACATCAAATTCACTTCGGATCGCGGATGAAACTTAGAGATATTTCTAATAATCGCTTTTTACCTTTCTCGGGTCATCTAACAAGTTTTAATGTTCTTTTTTTTTTTTTTTTTTTTTTCCTCTTTCTTTGTTAAAATTCGTCTAATTTTGATAAAGCTTTTTTTTTTTATTCTTTACTTAAACATTACATTTTTAACCTTTTATGGGAACATTTTCTTCAATTAATTTTTGTCAAGGATATTACATATGTATGGTGAAAAAGGCGGAACACTATATAAAACTATTTGGAATAATCTGTCCTGAATTCAGATATACAATTGCATCTAAATTCTGTCCCGCGGTGGACTTCCAAGTAGAACACCGAAGTCAAGCTTCGCTGGATGCGGTCAGTAAGCGGGTGGGTGACCACTTTGATCAGCCTGCGGAGGGGCTTAGGGTGCACTGTATTGGTTCTCGTTAAACTGTTCTACCGTAAAGTTTTCGACTTTCGTCGGACTACCAAATCCGGGGAGCCATCCCCGCTGCAGAGGATCAAAATTGGGATGGCAGATCTTTGGATCATCCTCAGGGATGTTTCCCAGACCGTCACCAATAGCCCATTTCATAGCTCTCGCACGACGTAAATAAATTTCATATCTACTGTTTGTCTAAGATAGGTACTCTGCCAGACATTCGTCTGGAGCTGTGGCGGTGACTATGGTAACGAGGTATGATTATTTCAAGTAGGGGTGCGGGGTCTCTCTTTAGGACTGGTTTCGGCGGGAGAAAAGGAGGCCTCTTCATCGAAGCTACCCTCCCTAAAATGCCCTCTTCTTGTTTCCATAGCACCAGACTGCCGCAGACTTACTAGCGGTCAGAGTACCTATCTTAGACAAACAGTAGCATCCAAATTCTAAACAAGAGAAATTACTCTTTTCACTTAGCATTCGGCAAATAATGATTTTTTTTTTCTCCATAGTAAGAAGTTGGAATATAAACCCGAGTAGAGAAAAAGCAAGGTATACCGAAACCACGGCAATGGAGAGGGTTCGGCGTCAAAACTTCGCGGCCAAAACTACGCCAATCCAAAACTTAATTTTGCTCAAGCTCTTCATTTTGTTTTTAAAATATATTTATTTTTTACCCAAATAACTAATTTACACAACTTGAGACCGAACAAAAACTTTACAAAACTGAGTTTTAACTTACCAACTACTTTAACATTTCCTACTCTTGAGTGTTTGAATTCTTTAACTACATTTTTATGAATAACCTGAGAATAAAAAGCAAAATTTAGAATAAAATAGGAAACATACATAACAATTACACTGGGACAAAAAAATTTTTTTTGTTTCATTTCTACCAGCACTTGTATACCATCAGTATTACCTAATTCGGGTGTGGTAATTTCGAATATGAAATTAGTTTTGTCCCAAAACTTACACATTTTTTTCAAAATGAAACTTTTTATATAAGTTCATTTTTTATCTGAATGTACAAGTTTATAAAGAACATATAGGATTATATGCATATACTTATATCCGCTCCTTTGAAAATAACACTTCATCAAAAAAAGTTATATAAGTGACCTTAATGTATCGCATAATAAACTGTAATGTATTACGCTTTCTTTCTACCACTCCTTACATACCAAAGAAGTGTGGACATTTGGTATTCACACGAGTGAATTTTTAAAAAAAATCGTTCTTTGGAAAATAAATTGCATAAAAACTGAAACTCGTCGAGAGAAACCGATTACAGAAATATATATAACATCCTTTCAAAAATCTCATTCAGCAGAAAATATAAATAAATGCTATTCCCCAGTGTTACGAGGCTACAGAATAGAAATTGGTAGTCGTAAACCTATGAATGGCTGTTCAACGTTGGTTATAAACAGAAATATTTTTGGTTAATGGCAAGAAATACCTTTGATGCACGCTTTTAAGAGGCGATAAAACTCGTCGTCGACTTTGTCTTGAGCTTCCATACAGAGTGACATTGGAAAATCGAAAGTTCTCATGCAACAAAAAAAATAATAATAAATGTTGTTCCCTGTGTTATGAGGCTACAGATTAGTGACATTGGAAAATCGAAAGTTCTCATGCAACAGAAAATAAATGTTGTTCCCAGTGTTATAAGGCTACAGAATAGTGACATTGGAAAATCGAAGTTCTCATGCAACAGAAAATAAAAATAACTGTTGTTCCCAGTGTTATAAGGCTACAGAATAGTGACATTGGAAAATCGAAAGTTCTCATGCAACAAAAAAAATAATAATAAATGTTGTTCCCTGTGTTATGAGGCTACAGAATAGTGACATTGGAAAATCGAAAGTTCTCATGCAACAGAAAATAAAAATAACTGTTGTTCCCAGTGTTATAAGGCTACAGAATAATGACATTGGAAAATCGAAAGTTCTCATGCAACAGAAAATAAATGTTGTTCCCAGTGTTATAAGGCTACAGAATAGTGACATTGGAAAATCGAAGTTCTCATGCAACAGAAAATAAAAATAACTGTTGTTCCCAGTGTTATAAGGCTACAGAATAGTGACATTGGAAAATCGAAAGTTCTCATGCAACAAAAAAAATAATAATAAATGTTGTTCCCAGTGTTATAAGGCTACAGAATAGTGACATTGGAAAATCGAAAGTTCTTATGCAACAGAAAATAAATGTTGTTCCCAGTGTTATAAGGCTACAGAATAGTGACATTGGAAAATCGGAAGTCTCTGTACAGAAAATCTGGAAGAATGCTCTGTAGAGATGCGGCAAGTGGCGTCAGGTCTGCCAGCTTTTTATGCTTTATAGAAAACTTTCTTCTAGTGGTAGCTAAGTTAATATTTTAATATAATATTCCTTCTCTTTAAATTTGATTTTCCACACCTCTTATATGCACAGAACAGCCAATCACTACGCTTTTTGCGAAATATTTTATTGTGTGGTCGTCAATTGAAAACTAAAACTTACTGAATTTTTAGTAATTTTGTCAACATTTTAAAAGCCTCACCACAAGAAGGTAGGAACATAGTGGTTTTTTTATATAAGCATTCAAATCATTTACAATTAGTGGTGTAGAAAACAACATTAAACCAAATTTATAAAAGAAAGAATAATACGTTAAATCCTACACTTAGCTACCACTAGACGAAATTTTTCCAAAAAGCTTAGAAAGTTGGCAATGTATCAAAAGTTCATTTGAAATGTTTCTTTTATTCCAGCCCCCTCCTGGTAAGGTTTTTGAAATGTTGGCAAATTTACCAAAAGCTTTAGTGTTTAATTGTGAACCACTCGAAAAAATATTTTGCAAATATTTGGCAGCCTTGCTCGTATGTTACAGAGCTGCCAACTTTCAACGCTTTTTGCTAAAATTTATTCTAGCGGTAGCTAAGTTAATGTTTTTAATGTATTATTTTTTATCAAATTAAACTTATTTTCCACACCACTACATATAAACTATTTTAAAGTTCATATGCAACACCACTTTGTGGTAGCTCTTTTGTTCTGAGGTTTTTAAAATGGTGGCTAAATGACCATAAGTTCTGAAAACTTTGGTTCTTTTCTTAAATGTCTACCCCTCTATAAAATATTTTACAAACAGCTTAAAAGTTGGAAGCCTTTCCTAAATGTTATTTAATTAATACATCTCTGACAAATAGAAGTCCCTAGTAGGCTATCATAAATGAGATTATCTATATATAAAATTATATTTTTTATAAAACTTAAATACAAAACTCTATATAATATGATGAATATTTACTTGTGGGTCGTTGAAAACTCCTTTCATGCTGTTGACTGGTCCATTCGGCACTGGTTTTCCATCAAACACTTTCACCCAGTCTTCGGTTGTTTTGGTTTCAAAACTAAACAATGGAAAGAAATAATACTTGTTACTGAAGTTCCGAACGCGTAACCTTGTGCGGTTAGAATCGACTTCTAATTTTAATGAAACAGCAATGAGGAACGTTGGCAACTAGGCGAGATTCAAATATGGAACCATCAACGTTTGGAAACCGCTGCTTTACGTAGTAGTATCAGGTATAGAATTGATTTTTTTTCACATTAATCTGATTGTTTTAAATTTAATATTTTCTTATTTCATACATTAATTGCCAGCTGAGTTTGGGAACCACTGCTCTCTATTTCGTAAATTCATGCAGTCAATCAATTTTTGGTTTTTTTTAACATTAAGCTGATTATTTTAAATTTGATATTTTCTTATTTCATACATTAGTTGCCAGCTGAGTTTGGGAACTAATGTTCTATTTCGAAGTATCATACAATTAATCAATTTTGATTTTTTTCACACTAAACTGATTTTTATTAAAAATTTAATTTTCATATTCCATACATTCGTTACCGATTGAGTTTGAGAACCACTGCTTTATTTGATAATACATGTAATTAATCGATATTTTTTCCACTGCTTTATTTAATAGTACATGAAATTAATCGATATTTTTTTCACATTAAGGTGATATTTTTTTCAATTTTTTTTATTCATATTCCTACATTTACTGTCAGCTGAGCCAAAACCGTCTTTATACCGTCAAAACCGTCTATTTCCTCATCGATGTACAGAGCACAAAATACAAAAGCGAATTCTCTGCATTAATTTCGATATAATTATCTGCTAGGCCTCACTCTTAATGATTGGAAGTCAACACCTAAAGCATGCTAAATAATTGATGCAGACGATATTTTATTTTATAATAAAAAAGCGTATATGACGAATGATTTTTGTTCCACACGATATGAGTGTTACCGCAATTTGAAAAATATAGTATGATAGTTAAGTTGAAAGTTTGAACCCCTTAATAATTTTACTATTTGCCTATCTCGCTACGTCTTGGAAAAATTTTAAGGAAAATGTAAACATTTTTGAATGAAGTTTTAAAATTCGTTAATCTTAAAATAGTTCTGTGTAAAAAAAATTTCTTTATTTAATATAATAAACGAAAAAATTTTGTAATGTAAGGAAAACAAATTTTCACATTATTATAAAATATGTAATTCGAAACCTGAATGAAATCGGGCAAACAGTTTCTAACCGATAAGATTTTAAAAATGCCATACTTTTAATAATTCATTTGTCAAGAACTATTCATGTAGTTTAGTTCAAGTTTTCAATTTCGTCATTTAAAATTACGTTGTTGGTATAAAAATTATAAAGAAATTGGTATAAAAATTTGAATTTTAAAAATTTTTGAATAATTATTTTATTATTTAATATCATTGATTATCATCATCATAAAATAAATAAAAGTCATAAAGGTACTGTTCTCTTATAAAATACTTTTGTATCCTTAACTTAATGGTATTTATCCATAATATTTGTTTTTCTTATTCTACTCTGCTATTATTCGTGATCGAAACGCTTGAGTACGCCTTCTAGCGGAGCCTGACAATATCAGGCATTTATTTATTAAGTTTTCATTTAGTTCTATCATAATCATTGGTAAAGTCGGACGCCATTTTCTTAGTAGCAAATAAGAAGCAATATTCCCCTAAGGAAAATGCAGAAGAACTTGAAAAAACTCCCCAGAATATTGGTAAATCTTTCAGAAACAGAACACGACAAACATTTGAAGAAAAAGTTCTCAATAATTTTTCACTTCTATTATCAACAAACTTGCAACTGATGACTTTCGATTTTGGGATCGCATACTGTTACAGATGTGTGTATTACGGTAAAATATTTTTTTTTCTTCCTTTCATTACAAATTAAACTGATGTCAACATTGCTTACTTCATTAGTGAACAAATGTGATTTCAGAACTTGCAGAACTTATAGTTTTATAATAGTATATATTTCTGAATCTATATAATTCTTGGAAAATAACACTAAGTTTTGAGTCAAACAAAGTTTTGAGTGCAAACAGAAAATCGAACTCACATGCTTCCGAGGTAACTGGATAGTTCTTCTCTGTTTTGTATTCTGTCTTGAAGTTTCAAATACTTAGGATTTAATGGAAGGTGTGGAACGTTTAGAGCCTATACAAATAAAAGAACATCAGTGTGAGTGAAGAAGTTTCACGATATGTTTACGGTTGAAAAGAACATCCAAATCCACACCCAGAAAACATGTAACCGTACAGCAACCTCGTGTCGGAACTTTCTTTTTATTGTCACGAAAACGTTTGTACTAAAAACCTTTTTCTTCAATAAAGCAAAAATATTGCAGTTTCAAACCTTTCATCCTAAAACGATTAAAATTTATTTTTTAAAGCTTTTTTAAAAAGTATTGTCACTTAGGTTCATAAGGACGATTTAGCTGATGTCACACTAGCTATAGGATCAAATTGCATTGTCCAATAAAGTTCCATGACAAGGTGGGTTTCAGCTGAGCATACAAGACTTTCCGAAAAGGAACCTTATAATTACCTAGATTTAAAATTATTTTCACCTTGATACTAGCTTTATTAAAGGTTTTTTTCACGCATGAAAACCCTAAGTCAACCTTTATTTAAGGTTTTAATATAGAAGGTTGTTTTCCAAGGTTTTGTGTTAGGGTAATGTGCGTAGAATAGAACAGATTGTCACAGATCCGGTTTTAAGGTTACAAGGTTTACACGTAAATCGCTTAACAAACTTTTTTAGGTTTACTTTAAAAGGTTTTTGCTGAGTTAAAATAAACCTTATGTTGCTATCTGGGACAGTGGTTGAAAGAATTTGTAACTATTTTTACGAAGTCCCACAAAACAAACCTGACAACGTAAAATCAAATATGTCTCATACAATAGTCTGGTATTACAACATAATATACAACTAGTCAACTTTTCCTTTTCAGATGTAGCCAAGTTAGCCAAAACCCATATATTTGCTCTGAATATAAACAAACACCAAGTCTGAAACGGGCGAAGAGGTATCATATCTTCCTCAAAAATACACAAAACACGCCTTTATACGTACTAGAACCAATTTAACCTCTGATCTTCGTTGTTGTTGTTGTTGTTCATTTACGTCGCACTAGAGCTGCACAATGGGCTATTGGCGACGGTCTGGGAAGCATCCCTGAGGATGATCCGAAGACATGCCATCACAATTTTGATCCTCTGCAGAGGGGATGGCACCCCCGCTTCGGTAGCCCGACGACCTGCACGCGAAGTCGAGCACTTTACGGTAGAACAGTTTAACGAGGACCAATACCGCACACCCTCGGTCCCTACGCAGACTGATCCAAGTGGTCACCCACCTGCACACTGACCGCAGCCAGTGGTGCTTGACTTCGGTGATCTGCTGGGAACCGTGTCTTAACGATCAGTCCACTGCGGGACCCTCTGATCTTCGCAGATCACCTCCCTCAAGTTGAGACAAATATTTATACTGAAAACAAAACAGTTAAGAGGATTATAGTCTGGTAGGTAAGGCATTGGGCCCATGATCAAGAGGTCGTGAGTTCGATCCCCGCTACCCTATAAGCGAGCAGTGACGTTTGTGCGGCTGAAGTCGTATTCTTGGCCATAGATGGAGCCACCAAAAACAAGAAACGCACCCTCTGCTTTAAATTTGCTTGATTTCACCAAGCGGGCTCGCTGATATTGGCAAATGGTATTAAAATGGCATCTACTCCCTTAAATGATACTCTAAAGATAGAGTTTTATCACTTCAATGTGAGCCACGATGGCTCAGGGGATAGCGCGTTCGCCTTCCAATGAGGTGAACCCGGATTCGATCTCGGTGATGGCTGGTCGATATGATTTCTGCATCCGACTTGCACCGACCACAGTGTTGACGTGAAATATCCTCAGTGGTAGATGGACCATGGTTTATAGTCATGGTTTTGCAAAGATGAATTTTTTTAAAACAAAAAGGATTCTCAGGCCAAAGACATGTTTAAGGGGAAATCAGTAACTTTTGGTTCTTAATGGGCAAGTTATATCACTAATTATATTTGTGTCTCTAATTTTTGTAAGTTAGGCTTTCCAACTGGTTACAAATGAAAATGACGTAAAAAATTAGATTATAAGTTGAAAGTAACTTTCAATTTGCTTTATTTGCAAGCGCATCTCCGCGTGTATCTAAGAGTTAGCGAACAGAAAAAAAATTCGCGGGCATCCCACTAACCAAAAAAGGGAAAACGCTGATTTTATGCGTGAATACTTTTTATTATAATTGAAGTATAAATTTTTTTTGTCTAAATAATTAGTTTATGAACAATAAAAAAATATAAAGGCATTGGTAACTATTATAATTTTCTATGATTTTGTTCTATAAATTTTAAAACTTCAGAAAACTCAAATTTTGCCAAATATAGTTTATGTATGTTTTGTAGAGAAATGAGCTTGCAGCGACATTCGTAATTGGGGAATGTGTTTAAATATGTTATGAGTCACTGCGATCGACTCAAAGTGAGTCAGAGAATTCACTTCTTTTTGTGTGCATTGTAGAGCTAAAATATTCGTATCTTTTGAAATCTTTTTTTTTTCCTTCCTCCCTAATGATCTTTTCAACTGATGAGAGTAAAACTCGTGACCAAACAAATGCGAATTTGAAGCATTCCTTTCTTAGTATTACTGTTCACAAAGAATCTAATCAAAATAAATCTATGCTTCTCAAAAGCTTCGAAATTCACGTTCCCATCTCATACCATTTTCGAGAAAAGAACGCCAAATCTGCACTTTTCCAGAAAAGAGAGCTGTAAGAGATCTCATTCTTAAACGCTCGGCCGATTTATTTCACCCAGACACCATTTTTGCAACAAATAGTTGAAGCTATTTAAAATTTATGTGAGATTAATTACAGTCCCTGGCCTAATTATTAGAAACACTATAAGATTTTATGTAAAATCTTAATTATCAGGTGATACTATACAGCTTTATTGTTTTTACGCGACTGAAAAAGGTTTACACTTGTTTATGTCCGTGTATCAACCGTGTGGTAACATTGTGTGTTAGCATTGTTATGTAAACCAATTGATACACGAATGTTAGCAAGTGCAAACCGGTTTCATTCGCGTAAAAGCAATAAAGCTGTATAGCATCACTTGATAATTAAAATTTTACGTAGAATAGTGCTTCTAATAATTTGGCCAGGAACTGTAGTAAAATGACTTAAGTGAGCATCCTGTTATGCTCACTCGCAAAACTCACTTCACAGACATCTTTGAATCTTCCATCAGAGAGGCATGCCAGAGAAAAGTAGCCGTCCTTTGTTTTGTACGCCTGATAGGGCGCAAGAACATCACTCAAGGTTCCCAAGCGACAAGTATCCATCCCAGCATTCAAGTAATAGTTTGCGACGTAGGAGAGGACAGACAACTACAAAACAACATATCATTGCCAATTGTTTTTCATTTTAAAAAGAAATTAAATTAAACTAGGCAGAAGTGAAAAGTAAGGCGAAATTGGAGCCCTTAGTGGAAAAAGCTTTTTGATTGCATGTAAGTGGATTCATTTTTTTCTTCTTCTAATTTTTAGAGTGGAAGATGCAGGAAGTGGGCAACTTCTCATTTTCTGTTCCAGAACTTCAATACGTTATTTTGCGGTGATCCAAGAAAAACAGGTGAAACCTAATCTTTTTACAGATAGCAAATTTTTTACTACAATTAACGCTCGATATAAAGAGCTCTTTACGTTCAAACGAAAACGCCACTCTCTCAGAAATAAAATTCTTACTTTTTACGATTCAGCAATCCTTGAACTGTATTTCGTTAATTTTAAGAGTCATTTCTTCACGAAATCGCGTGATTTGTGACGAAACGGGAACTCTCAAATATATAACGAAAATGTTTCTTCAACTCGGAACCTCATCGCATTGCATTATAGGAAATTGTTGTCTAAAATGACGAAACTAGAATTAAGACTAGAGACGATCGAAAATAAAGTGGCGGAACAAGTCGATCGAATGGGTTGGATCAATGAGTTGACCAGAAAGATCCCGGATTCGAATCTTAATTCGGACATCATCTGTTCTTTTTGTCCTTCTTTTGTTGATTGGGTGACACTGATTCACTTACATGGTGCCCATGATAAAAAAAAGTTTTAAAAAAGAATTGTGCGGGTTTTTTTTATAAATAGAATGACAAAATATTTCCATTGACGAAATTTTCGTTCGGAACATATACCAGGAAATGGTTCCGTCAAAAATGAAGAAAATTTTGAGAAATTTAAGCATCCATTTCTTACAGACCAGTTATAATGCGAAGACGTTATATCATATGTGCACAAAAATACCATAGCTATTTAAAAAGGATACTAAAAATATACCTAAAAAGGATTGGATCTAGACTTTTCGTTAGGTAATGGGCATTGGAATTAACTTCTGGTTGGGTTGCGTTTTTTCAAGCGAACCGGGGAATGTGGTGTTAATAGTTTATCTGGTTGTTTCACCTATCGTAAAAGATGGTAAATACTAGACTTTTTTGCGCTACGTAGTTTTATGGTTCTGCCATCTATCCGTGAATGAGAGTTTCGTATTCTAATAGTCCAAAGTCACAAATTAGAAAGTCCCGAACGCTGGAAACTCTTCATGTGCTGAAGGGAATATTATGGTGTCAACGATGGGAATCAAATATTTCTGTCACAAGATTGACAGATTAGCCTGCTCGGCTATAATTTATGAACTCAGCTTTTAAGGAACTGAGTGACTTCATTAGGTGAGATAAAATTCTGGTTGCTTAACCGTATTAGGTGAAATCAGTTAATAAACGGTTTTTTTCACAGTTGACAATTTGAATATCATCTTATTTACGATTATTTGTTTTTTGTTTTTGTTTGAATATGGTAAAATAGCAATTCAATAAATTGTCATTTAGCCATTTTTCTTCGGTAAATTTCTAATAATGTATAGGGGACTGCGTGGTGATTTCCACAAGACTTTGCAAAATACACTTTTGATTATGAATGCGAAGTAAGCCATATTTCACCAACTTTTTGGCCATAGGTATCACTCACTCACTTAGAATAAAAATCTAAGGGGTCGTCTCAACGTGTCACCTCCCTGCACTCAAACAGATGTTCAGGATGTTTCACATACAGTGTGTGGTAAATTCAATAGAATAGTGGTTTAAATAATTCCTTTGAAACTTTTGCTATGACTGGACAAATCGTTTCGAAATGAGTTTTATGGGAATAAAAATGGATAATCGCCTCCCATATGCAGCCGGCTTAAATTATTCTATACTGCATGATGGGGTGCTAGGCAGTTGTATAATAGTTATATATATAGGATTTATAAAAGTTTTTTTTTTCTTTTTCAAAAAAAATAATGACAATAATAATCAGTATTAGAACGGATTAGGAATTTTACCTGACACGCTAAAAGATCGCACTCTATAGCTGTCCCTTTACCAGTCTTCGCTCTTTGCAATAAAGCGGCCATTATTGCTCCATGTGCATAGATACCAGTTATAATATCCGTTATGGGAACTTGAACTGAGCATGGCTCTCCATCTTTTGGTCCGGTGATGTGCAAGAGACCGCCAATTGAAGCAGCTATGAGATCAACACCTGGACGAGAGCTATAGGGACCAGTCTGACCAAATCCTGATAAAATGTTAATATTCTGATTAAGAGTCGATTTACAAGCCGCATATAAACAGCAGATAATTGGCAGAGCTATGAAAAATGTGATTGATTACTATTGCGAGTAATCAATTCCTTGAAATCATAGTTACTTAATGGAAGACATCATAATGCATGGTTTCATCATAATTGTGATTGTAAACAATTACAATTTATGATTTAAAATTGTCATTATAATTGCTACTGATATGGAACTACGATTACCAGCTGATATGCGATTGCAAATAATTATGATTACACATAATTTTAATTATAAATATCATTGCAAATGATCAAGATTGCATGTTATCATCTTATCTAAATTCTCATCATTCATCATCTAAATTCATAATTATAATAAGTTACATGTTGCCGACACTGGTGCAGAGTACGCACATAATTATAGCCAATTTTAAAACTAAGTATTTTGTTTATTATTTTAGACCAAGACCACTATAAAATAATAAAAATCCAAAATGACCAATTCATATATAATAGCCACGATAAAAGTGATGTGGCCAGCACAGTCACCTGACATAATTCCTTGCACTTCAATGAATACCCCCTCAAAACTTGAGTTTATCGCGTATGTCATGAGTTTGTCTCGAAAGCCATCATAGTTCATCACGTATCGATCAGTTTAGTTTTATTGCCATGTTGCGTTTGGCCGTTTACAATGGGCTAATAAGCTGTAAGCATGTTGTAAACTAGAAAGGTACTACATAAAACAACTAAGAGTGTCAATAAATTAAATATTAAATTTTACATTGATTTTTTAAACTGATACTATATTTTTTTTTATTTCGTTAACGCGACCAAATTTTTGCTATTTTTTTCTCATGGAAATTTGGGCCCCGTTATCTACACAACATGTATTTATTTTATTACTAGTGTTTAACAATCAATTTCATATGGGTTTGCACACATTAATTTTCAATTCCATAGCTTTGTGATTTTGAACCCGCCCCAGGGTATTTTCACACAAGGGAATTTCTAGATCAAGCATTCTAATTCGTCTTAATAAAAGACATTTTGATAAAAAGAACATTTTGATTCGTTTGTGTTACATAAAAAGGTAAACGGCAAAAATCTCTTACTGTTACTCCGATGATAAGAAGATTAGCATTTGTCTTCAACGAGGTTAGGCCAAACTAGGAACGGTATACGAATCGACTAGTTTTCGCCTAGGTTTGAACCTTGAGCTTCTCTTTGGAAACTCAACCGAATTGTATAAAATAACTGGGTTATAAGATTATATCAGATGGGAAATAAGATTTTGCCCCCTGTCACATATAAATTACTTAGGTTTATTTACAAACATCAAGCAAGGAGCTATCAATGTGTTAAATGCTAGCAATATTAAAAAAAACTATACGAGGGTTGCTATTTATATTTCTGGCCTAATAATGAAAAAACAAATATGTAGGATCGAAATTGGTTTTATTGTTTTTCAAAATATTCTCCATGATGATCAATACACTTTTGCATGCGTTTAAACCAATTTTCAAAGCACTTTTTCCAGTCCGATTGAGGTAACTCCAAAACATGCGTTTTGAATGCATCAACCGCTTCTTCGGGAGTCGAAAATCGTTGTCCACGTAATTTATTTTTGATGTGTGGGAATAAGAAGAAGTCATTGGGTGCCAAATCAGGGCTGTGCGGCGGATGACCCATCAGTTTGATCTTTCGCTCCGTCAGAAATGCCTTTGTTTGAGTCGATGTGTCAGAGCTCGCATTGTCATGATGAAGAATGATTCGCCTGTTCTTCTGCTTTTTTCGAATTTCTCCGATGACTTCTGGCAAACAAATGGTCGTGTACCATTCAGAATTGAACGTCCTGCGTTGCTCAAACGCTACTGTTGCCACATGACCGTTAATGCCGAAGAAACAGGCAATCATTTGTTTCGATGTGCTTCTTCCTCGAACAACTTTTGTTGGTTTTGCCTCGTCTTGGAAGAACCATACAGTTGATTGCTGTT
Organism: Parasteatoda lunata; assembly: GCA_949128135.1. Lineage (NCBI taxonomy): Eukaryota > Metazoa > Arthropoda > Arachnida > Araneae > Theridiidae > Parasteatoda > Parasteatoda lunata. Next base: position 105,139,433 of record OX421970.1, read on the forward strand.
TTGTTTCCGGCTCATATGCATAGATCCATGATTCGTCACCTGTGTAGATGTTATACACAGCCTTTGATGTACCTTGAACGTATTTTTCCAACATTTCCTTCCACCAATCGACACGAGCCTTTTTTTGAGCGTTTGTCAGATTATGCGGGATCCAACGCGAAAAAATTTTTTTTTACGCTCAAATGTTCATGCAATATTTTATTGATGCTAGTCATACTAATGGCCAAAGACGCCTCTATCTCACGGTATGTCACATGACGATCTTGCTTTATCGGTTCACGCACAGCATCGATCTTTTCTGGCACAACAACGGATTTTGGACGATCTGCACGGGATTCGTCCTGGATCGAACATCGACCACGATTAAATTCGTTATACCAATTTTTTACAGTGCTGTAGGATGGCGCTTTATCGCTGAATAAAGAATTAAGTTCATCGAAGCTCTCTTGTCTTGACAACCCACGTCGAAAGTTATGAAAAATAATGGCACGAAAATGTTCACGATTCAATTCCATTTTTTGAAAGAGAAGAACTTTTAAATTTACTGTCAACAACACAAATGAAGCTATAATGGTAAATCGTCTGCTGAATTTATGTTTAAAAATATCAAAATTTCGATTAAAATCGTCTGCGGTCGCCTAGCAACACTTACTGTTGCAGAGGCCAGAAATATAAATAGCAACCCTCGTATTAAATGGTTTACTCTTAAATATTAAAGAAAAACATCTAAACAAAATCGGAACATTTGGCCGCAATCAATTTAATTTAAATTTTGTGACCACTAGCAAAAACCTTTGTAGAAAAGTAGAATGAATAAGCATCGTATAAGCTTTGTAGAAAATTAGAGTAAGCGTTAGCTGAGCATCAGAATCGTTAAATTCATGTTTAAGAAATGAACCAAGACTCACTAACCTGATACAGAACAATAAATTAAATGCGGAGCTATTGACTTCAGTTGCTCGTAACCTAAGCCTAATTTTGCCATTTTTCCAGGAACGAGATTTTCAACAAAAACATCACTTTCTTTTGCTAGCTATAGAGAATAAGAATCATTAAATGCATAACACGAATCATAACTGTTATTACGAAGAAAACTCCGCACTAAATTAGAATTAAGTGGCGCTTTATGTAAACTTCAAAAAGCTTTCATATGTTAGTGGTATACAAAATATTTTTTAATCCAAATTCACAAAACTAGAAATCATTACAAAAATAAAATTTCCCACTACTACAGAATATTTGCCCACAAAGTGGAACAAGTTGGCAGTATCATTGGTGGGCACAAATTCATTTAAATTTTGACTTTCGTTTAATTTTCGTCACTTCATTATTAAATGTTAAGAACCGTGGGAACGATACACTGTTGGTTACAGCGTCTCATTAACAATAAAATAGGGATATGTATCTCGTATAATACGTAGACATATCTGGAATTATACTCATTAATACGCATAAACTTCGAACCTGCGTATCTAGGAAAGCTCTTCTTTCTCCTTCCGATGGTTCTAAAGTGGTTTAAGCCATAGTCTTGCTACTACTGAAATAAATATGCCAATGAAGCGCTAAAAATGGCGATTAGGGCTTTAGTCTTTTTCTCTCAAATCATATTTTTAATTAATGTTACTTAATATTACTATAATATTTATTATAATAATGTAGTTCATTTACGTAAAACATTATGTATTCACTTAATGATCTATTAAAAAAAGGAAAATAGATCACACTTAAATGCGTTTCATATTATTTTTTATCACAAATAGATAACATTTCTTGCTTTATTTTATAGAGGAACACGTTTCATATCTTTTCCTTGTATGCAGACATTTGTTAGCATGGTTTTTCGAAGTTGTGCTGCCAAGTAAAATAAATATTAAAAAAAAAAGCCACAGTTTAAGTGCTTTGCATTTGAAGCAAAACTATGATTTTAAACTATAGATATGATCTTGTGAGGAATTATCTGAGCTTTAGAAAGGTCAAACAACTTAAATATTTTAAAACTTATTAACCTTTTTTAAAAATCGCCAATTTGGCGACATTTTTCCACCCGGAAAAAAAAATTATCAAAATCACTGCCTTGTTCTCAATTTTTGCAAATTTCTATGAGCCCAGCTAATGCAGCAGTAGAGTAAGTTTTTAAATATTTAAAAATTAGACTACAAACTTATGAAAAGAGCATATTACTCGCAAAAAAACATAATTTCATATGACGGTATAACCTTTGAAAAATAATCTTAAGAAGTAGAGCTAATTTATATTCAAGATTAAGTAAGTTCCTTACCTCTTTGATTAGGTGCTTACCCTCTGGTTTCTTAATATCAACCACGATGCCCTAAAAACGGGAGAAATTCTTATAAAAATTTGTTGTCAATTGCCCAGATATAAATATGATTTGAACATTTAAAATCGTTCGAAATTGAAAAGAAAAAATAATAATAAATATGCCTGACCAAAATTACGCCCGGTATTATTAAATAAAACTTCATGTTTTAGAAACTTGAAAATACTAGAAAATGTACAGAGTGTTTGATGAAATAAAAAAAAAAGTCTAACATTCAATTAGGAATTCGAAAATTATTATCTACTAAACCTGAAATTAAAAAAAAAAAAAAAAAAAAAAAGCCACGTAGGCCACTTTACATCCTAGAAAAATGCAAGTATTAAATAAAAGAGCATTTTTCGAAATTCCAATTTGCTCGAAAAATGCTAAAAGGTTAGTGCAATTATTATTTTTTTTTCACTTTCTGCGCTTTAAAAAATAATTACATATCGTTTGTAGGAAAAAAAGAAGCAGAATTCATTTATCTCTATAGATTTTTATCTCTCTTTTCTCTCATAAAGTTGAAAGAAAATAAATAAATAAATAAAATAGCCAAAGTTTACCACAATCAATATTTTTCAAATTTTGAAAATTTCCCGTAGTGGACTGATCGTTAAGACACGGTTCCCAGCAGATCACCGAAGTCAAGCATCACTGGCTGCGGTCAGTGTGCGGGTGGGTGACCACTTGGATCAGTCTGCGTAGGGACCGAGAGTGTGCGGTATTGGTCCTCGTTAAACTGTTCTACCGTAAAGTGCTTGACTTCGCGTGCAGGTCGTCGGGCTACCGAAGCGGGGGTGCCATCCCCTCTGCAGAGGATCAAAATTGTGATGATAGGTCTTCGGATCATCCTCAGGAATATTTCCCAGACCATCGCCAATAGCCCATTGGGCAGCTTTAGTGCGACGTAAATGAACTACTACTACTACAAAAACAATTCTCCTGTTTCGTGCAAAATTTTCTTTTTATTTCTAAAATGATAAATAAATGTTTAAAATATTTTTTTTATCTCCATTTACAAAGCCAACTTATGTATTTTGGCATACTTATCGTACAGATAATTAAATAAATTTGTAAAAAAGTTCCAACAAAATTCTTTAACAATATCAAATATTTGGAGTTAAAATAATTCATGCTTACAATTGGATACTTGCACTTCAAGAAGAAGAAGATCACGGATACCCACATACGTGACCTAGGACATCAGCGACAGCTGATCCTTTTTTCATCGTTGAACAGTCGACTCAATTTTGGGTTTACGACTTCCAATGTTCAATTCCGTAGCCTCGTAATTTTAAACCCAATCAAGAAGACAAGGGAACTCCTGGATCAAGTAATGGGAGAAATTTGCCTTCGTGGAGGGCTTTTTGATGGAAATAACCCTTATTTGCGTTACATGGAGAGGAAAACCACGAAAACCTCCCACGGTTTATCCTGAGAGAAAGACAACTTTAATCCATGATTCGTCTACTACTGAGGATATTTTACGTGAAAGCTGTGGTGGTTGCTAGCCGGGTATTGAATTCGTATCGCGACCAACCATTGCTGGGATTCGAACCCGGGAACCTCATTAGAAAGCGAACACTCTATTCCCTGAGCCATCACAGCTCGAAATTGATTAATTAAACTTGACATTGATTAATTGATTACTTTGATTTGCTTTACCTTTCAAATTTAATATTCTCAGAGCAAAAATCCCTCGCAAAAATTCTCAGACAATTTTCCCCTTCAAACAGAAATTTTTTCCCTTCATATAATTGAAAAGGTAAAGAGGTAAGTTTTCGATTGTTTGTTAAGAAATTTTGCTACCAGTTTTTTTTTTAGTTTTGGGGGGACGCTGGTCAGCTTATAGAATGAATTGTTCACTTTTTAAAATTTTTAAGAACTGCGTGAATCCCGCAGAAAAGTTTCGTCCTTCCGGAAATTAAGAATTTGCTCTTAACAAAATGTCACACAAATTCTAACCGACTGCAAGTGCAGATAGATCTACCACGTGCGTTTAAAATTGCGAAAATTGGTGACAAATAAAAAGCAAAAATCTATTAAGAGAAATTAAAATTAGCAATTTTTTTCTACCATATTTTTTTCAGTTTACTACTGAAAGTGAATGCAACGAAACGTTTAGATTTAAATGTTTCTAATTTGCAATTTCAGATATTATTATTTTTATTTTTTTTTATTTTATAACCGGCGTTGAACAGCCGACACAAATTTTGGGTTTACGACTACTAATGCTCAACTCCGTAGATTTGTTATTTTGAACCCAATCCAGAAGACAAGGGATCTCCTGGATCAAGTACTGGGAAAAATTTTGCCTTCGTGGATGAATTGTTTGATAAAACTAACCCGCATTTGCGTTACATAGAGAGGAATACCGTGAGAATTTCCCACGGTTAACCTGATGGCAAAGGGACTCTAACCCATGATCCGTCTACCACTGAGGATATTTTACGTCAGTAGTGTGGTTCGTGCGAGCCGGGTGCGGAATTCGTATCGACCAGCCATCGCAGGGATTCGAACCCGGTTCACCTCATTGGAAGGCGAACGCTCTATCCCCTGAGCCATCGATGCTCAATAAGACACAATCGTAGTTACAATTCTGGAATTAAAAAGATTAAATAAATGAAAATGAAATAAATTTCTGCCACTCCTTACGTTTTTAGACGCACGTGGGCATCCCTTCAAGTGATTTACTGTGATAAGATTTCAATCTGAATTTCGGAAACATCGTGCCATGTTTATTATTATACTAAAATTCGTAATTCCATTTCATCCATACCTTTTTATTTCTGTTGACAGACATGTAATATACGCTCTCGTCTTTTATGAAGGGTGGCCCAAAGTTACGAGTTTCTTCCCCGTCTGCAAATAGATGCCAGTTTATTTTTAGGCACGCATCCGTTGCAAGAGATGTACTGTTTGTCTAAGATAGGTACTCTGACCGACACTAACAGTCTGGTGCTATGGAAACAAGAAGAGGTCATTTTAGGGAGGGTAGCTTCGATGAAGATGTCTCCTTTTCTCTTGCCGAAACCAGTCCTAAAGAGGGACCCCGCACCCCTACTTGAAATAATCATGCCTCGTTACCATAGTGACCACCACAGCTCCAGACGAATGTCTGGCAGAGTACCTATCTTAGACAAACAGTAAGAAGTAAGGCATAACTGTTATAGTATAACGTACCTATACATATTATATGTACAGGTACGTGACAAGGTATTGACAAAGGTTTACAAGCCTAAAATGAGCACACAAGCCTGCAAGTGTATATAATTCCAATAAGTACAATTATCTCGTAATTTATAATCTTGTAAATAGTAAGCGTATTTATTCTGATTATACAAGTTTTATAAACCTTTTGCCGAAAGCGGGTCAGTTGGTATCTCTGATTACGGATATTGCATCTAGAAAACAAAAGAGTGAAGAATTGTTATAATTTCTCAATTTAACAATTAGTTCGTAACTAATTAAAATTTATCATTACAATATCAATTATGTATATTTAAAACGAAATTATTCATTGCATTCATTATTAATACTAACGGAAAAAAAATATGTGTTTTAAAGTGCAGCTGATTTCAATCTCATCTTTTTTAATAGATTTTAGCTTCATATTAGTCACCACTTTTATTAGATATATCAGTCTTACTCTTAAGCTCTGATATAAGTTTTTATAAAAATTCCATTTTTTTAAATCATTTTTTTTAAAATTATATTAAATACTTCTTTTTTTTTTAAACTAAATAATGTCTTCAATTAAATACCACTGCAAAATAAATAAGTAAATAAAAATTAATAAATAAATAAGCTCCCCGTTTTAAGTCACAGTTGTTCCGAAAATCAAGATTTTTTTTAAGAAAATCCAGTAATGATGTTTGAAACTTGTAAATATGTTTCTATATAAACCAATAATCCATGAATTATTTAATATTTATTTTACGAAATGAAATTATTTAACTAAAATGCCTATGAAAAAAAGAAATGAAACTTCAAAATAAATTTATTTTCCGAACGATAGTATATTGAATAAATTATATTATCAAATAATTACACTATATTTCTCTTCGAACTTTTCAATTCAAAATGAAATAACAAATTTCAGGAATACTGAATTATGTTTCGATTATAACTGTTCTCACAGTTTTTGACATTCAATTAATTTTCTGCTTGTAAAGATTTTTTTTTTTTTCAATTTCAATTTAGGTAGTATACGACAAAAAAAAATTCAGCACTAGACAAGAAACCGCTTCATGCCTGTGATTTAAACCGGCGTACAGAAAATCCCATTTTATGGCTCTTACTGATAAAACAATGTCAAAACAACTTATCATAAAATACTGGGATTGGACTAAGATATGGAAACACTTCTAATGTAGACTTTATGCAAACAATTTTGCAACAAATATTTTGGAAGATTTTAAATGATGGCATAATTTGAAAGATCATGGTGGAAACTTTCAGGACTGGTGACCGTTCTATCCCTGCAACATTTGCATAGACTAAAACGTGTAGAAAAAGTAACGAACTTCTTTCTAGCTCTAATACCAGCAATTTTTAAATCATTCTGATGCTTTTTAAATTATAGTTGTATTAAAAAAGGAGAAGAGGCTTTTAACTTCCTATGCTCATTTGGGTGGATGCAAATTTTGCAAGGGTAAAAATAACACCATTTCTAAAAACTTCAAGCATGATTTTTCACAGTGCCAAGTAAAGTCTTCTAAAACATTTGCCGCTAAAAGAAAGATTGTTTACATACTGTTATTATAAAAGTGCTTCCATATTTTTGTCTAAACCCTTCTGAATTTCTAAATTAATTTGGTGTCTTATTTTTGTTCATACAGTCAATCCCCGGTTTAACGAACTCCTATTTACCGAATTTCGCGATTGAAAGAATTTTATGAAGTAGATTTATAGAAATCAATGAATAGCGATTCTGACACAGAAGTCGATGATAGTAATCAATCTCCACTAAAAACTGTTTTTTATTTAATTTTTTTTTTTATGCTTTGCATGGTTTGGAAACAGGGAAAACTTACATAATGCAGCAAAGATGTAAATGAAAGAGTATTTTCTTCTCTTTATGACGTCGAAAAAGAACTCTTTAAAGTAAGAAATCGAGGAAATAAGCAAACATTACTCACGAAATGCTTTAAAATTTCAAATTAATCAGCACGTAATCATTCCTGATTACGTGCCTGATTAAAAAGTGTATTTACCTGAAGTTAGTACCTGAAGTTAATTATTTTAAGTATTTGAATAAAAAGTTTATGATTTTTATTTATTTTGTGTATTTGCTTATTAGAGATGTTCGAATTTTCCATAAGGTTAGTCCTTTTTTTTATTTTGTCCCCGATATTACAAATTATCCCCGATTTAGCGAATAATGTTTTCGATCCCTATGAATTCGTTAAATCGGGATCCGATTGTATATATACTGCAGCTACCTGCTAATGAACTTTATAATAAAGCTCGGGGTTACGCCAAACAAAGATCGATCATTTGAGGTTCCATAACGGACAAAAAATCGGGAGACCCCTGTGCTAGATACAAGTTAATATACTTCATACATTCCGTGCGTTGCAACGTCTACAAATATAAATGAATTAAGATAAATAATGATTATAAATGATTACTCAGTACTACTATTACTCGGCTACAATTTCAATCTAATAGATTGAAATTGTAGCTATAGCAGTAAGTTTACGCCAGCCTTAACAAAATTTTGCCTTTGTTTTATTTTTAATCTATGATAATTTTGTAAAAGTTTTGCTAAAGTAGTTTGCTGAAGTTTCCCATAAACTGTGTGTTTACTTTTACGAACAACGCGGTAAATCTGAATTGGTTTTTAATTGCGATATTTAATGGATTTCCCAAAACATTTTATTTTTATTTCTAAAGTGATAGTAAAGTTTATGTTTCCAGAGAAGCCAACTTGTTCCGGACTCAAAAAAATATTTTAAAAAACTGTAGAGAACTACAAACTAAAATTTGCAGATTATCGGTTAATTTTACCAACTGTTTAAAAAGGTCAGTGCGGCTTAACTGTATGCAAATGTGACTTCTGGGTACGGAGTGCCTAGCCCGGGGAGTTATCAACTACTTCATCGAAAATTAATTAAATTGCGGAAAGACGGGGGGGGGGGGGGGGGAAGCTTAACTGAACTACAAGAAAGTGCGGGGATGCCAATGCTCCGCTTTTAGCAAAAGTTTGATTAAATTTGTAGAGAATCATAGAGTAAAACTTGAAGAATAAGAATAATTACGCCAACTTTTTAAAATGACACCAAGATAAAACTGCAGCAAAGTATCAATTCTTACAATATTTTAAATTTTTACTTTGTAGGGGTAAAAAATTACTTAAAATCTAAAATACAAACTAAAAATAACTTAAATTTTGTTATTACTAGAAAATATTCTATTACCAAGCGGAGAAAGTTGACCTCTCTGTTATAGTGGGAACAGTGTTGGCCCACCTAATATTGTGCCCCCGAAAGAGTAGCCAACAAATCTGCCCTACTGATGCCCGGATGATGAGCACCAATCATGGGTATAAAAAATTTAAAAAAAAAAAAGATTACCACTCTAAAATATTACTCTGGTGTTATATTAAATACTTAAAATCATACCTGAAAAATACATAATCAGTTTCCGCGCTAAGCACGCGCCACCTCGCCAAATGCGATGAAATCGTAAATTTGGCGAATGATTTTTTTCTACTGGAAAGAAAAAAATATATTTAACTCGATCCTCAAAATTATGTGAAAATGAATTTTTCTAAACAAATCAGTATTTTTTATTCGATTACAGTAATTTTCGGTAGATGAGGCGCATAACCAATTAGAATTGGGTTCAAATAATATAGGCCTGAAACTATCTGTCTATGGGGGGGGGGGGAATTAATCATAAAAAATTATTAAGATTTGCATTTGGCGAAGACTTTCGAAAATTGACGAATACTTTTAATATTTGACTAATTTATTTGGCTAATAATTTGAAATCCTTGGAGCGGGCCTTGATTAAACGTTAGTAAGAACGTCTATTGTAAATAAATTTATAATTACTGTTGAAAATAACTTACTTGGAGCTTCCACTTTTATGACTTCGGCTCCGAGGTCTCCTAATAGCATAGTACAAAAAGGGCCAGCTACAATTCTAAATAATAGTCATTGATAAGAACACATTTTATATTGCATCATATTTTTTTCAAAAAATTATCATCAAGTTTACAGCATTTTATTTTAACAAAAATTAAGAACAAGTTTTGTTTTTCTTTATTGGTGTATGAAAATTAGATAAAGTATACTGAAAAAAATAAATTATTAAAAGTCAATTTTAATCGTTTTTAATAAAATTTTGAATTTTAATTGTCGCCACGTTTTGTATATTTATTCACTTCGTGGCAACCCTTGTATAATATACATGAAATAATATACTTGCCATCTCTTACGGGTTTTCCGCAAGATTTTATTTTTACAATTAATTTGGTACCCACTGTTATAAATTCAAACTCTATTTTTGTTTCAATAAATTTGATTTAAAATGACTTCAACTACCGTTACGTTTAATTAATTTAAGCATGCATATTGAAGAGGCTATACAGGATTGATAAAGGAGATTAAAAATACAAAAAGTGGTGGCTAATAAAACTCACATTTTTATTAAAAGACATTAGTAACTTTTTAAAGCATATTTTTTTCTTCAGTTTGCTGTTAAAAGTGAATACAGAATTGTTTTATTTTTTAAAATAAATAATTTAAATAATTAAAAATGTAAAATAAGTAACATAAGAGCTATGGGGATAAAAACCATTCCAGAATATAGAAAATTTATATATAGGACATTTAAAATGGTGATCCCTGTTTATTAGCCATTCTTGAGGACTAACTAACTTTTCCCTTTAAAAGAAAAGAGGAAATCGAAGAATCATCAGAGTTTAAAACTTACCGACTCAAATCGAGAATTCTTACACCAGATAGAGGACCATCTTTAGCAGTATTTACAGATCCTAAAAAATAATTTTTATCTAAATAATTACATGGTTTTAAAAAACATGTCGGTCAAATACCCCGGGAAAGACTTTTCGTCTAAAATTCTGTTTCTTCTTCATTGCTATTTTAAAATTTAGAGCAAAGTGATTTCAGGCGAACATAGAGTAAACCATGAATTTTCAAATGTTGAAGAATATATATATTTTTTTTTTTTAAATATAAAAACGCGAACAACTTATTTGAGAACTTCTCCACAGTATAATCCTGAGTAATGTAGAATATAAGTTTTGTTCATTTTTCTTGGCGAACGAAACGAATCGCTAATCGTAGAGAAAGGGATATATTCTGAACCTGATCGTTTTTTTAAAACTCACTATTAGGCACCAAGTCAACTATTTTGGGAACATGTCCTTTCTTTCTAGAAAATAAATAACCCTATGGTATTTTCCATGTAGAGGAAATAAATGAATAAAATTAAAGTAAAACACTATTTTTTATGGATTTTGTTTCCTACACTAGGTAACGCTACAAGCTCCATACCGCTTATACTTCCGGGTTACTGTTTCCGGTGTATTTTAAAGCCATTTGGCTCACAACGTGATCATTGTGTTTTGAGATTCTTGCAAACGCGGTATTTGATTACTTATTAGTTGTGTTTACAATGCTAAACGTGCTAACACTAACGTAAGATGGTGCACAGCTTGCAACAAGAAGAAACAGTAATAAACAAACGGAAAGATACTAAATCAGGACTGCCAAAAAAGCGAGTTATTCAAAATCTAGCAACCATGTCACCTTTTTTTAACAATATATCTATAAATAACTAAAATAAATTTTCACTTCAAACTCACTAGAATTACTTAATAACATTATTATCTTATGCATGTAATACGGCAGATTTGAGCTCAGAAATTATCTAATTTACTTTCTTTTTATTGAAAACAAAGTTATCCGTTTGAAAATATCGCCTCGCAGAATAAGCTGTAGTAAGCAGTTGCAAACTTTCTAACCGGAACTAGAGCAAGTATTGAGCTCGAGATTGTTATTGTTTACATTTATATTGAAATAACACGATCCATACCGTATATTTAATTGTGCCACAAGTGTGCCGTGATGACTCAATAGTTAAAGACACTGAACTGCTATTGTGAAAGACTGAGGTTCGATCCCCAGATGCGGCTTGAAGTTCACTGAAGCTCACTCACGGATGGGTACGAGCTTGCGCGTGAATTAAGACCTGCAATGTGAGCATTACCATGGTCATGACATTGATCACGAAATTGTTGAGACTGTCAGGACCCGCCTGGCACATAACGGTCTGTTGCGAGAATGTTTCAATTTGGTAACACAATTATACACCATTAGAATTTATTCTAAAAGGAGTAGGAAATTAGTGTTTACTATGAAACATTTCTAAATTGGAAATTTAAAATAAAATGAAGTGGTATTTAATACTTAAAAATATCCACTCAGTTTTGCTGCTTTTACATCAGTCCAAAAGGTTCCTGTTCTGCACCCTAGGCCAGAATGTGTTTACTGAAAATCTCGAAAATTGGCTGCGTGGTGGTGGTAAATAAGGTAATGAGGTAACGTGAGTAAATGAGGTGGGGTCTGTTCTGTTCCAGTGTTCTATAAAAATTGTAATGGTAGCCAATTTTGTGTTTAAAGATAGCGAAAAGTTAATATTTAGTTCTTGATTTAATTTTAAAATTATGAATTTTGTTAATTTTAAAAAGCAATAAGCTTCTTTAAAATTCCGTGCAAAGGCGGGAAGTCAAATAACTCATTTTAACCAAATTTTGATAATTACCGTTATATTTTTCGGGAATTTATTATAGGACAAACACAGTTTAAGTGCTTTTTTTTTTTTTACATTTGAAATATAAACATACAAGATTAAATTTTTACAAACTAAGTTTGCTACGTTTATAATTGCGTATAACTGTCACGGATAAAAAGACACGTATAAAAAATAAAAAAATAAGTAAAAACACGAGGGGAAAAATAATTTAAATTGTATTTTGATAATTTGTATTTAAAAAATATTAATAACATCAATAAATGAAAATATAACAACAATAACTGATTATTTTTTTAAACAACTAGTTTCGTAAGTTTAACAAAATAAATTTTAAAATGTTGAAATGAATAAATTATTATCTATATAAAAAGTAATATAATATATAATGTCACATAATATGTAAATATAATATATAAATATAATATATAAATATAATATATAAAAATGGATGTTGAATAAATTTTTCAGCATCCTTTACCAATTAGGTGCCGTAGTTCCCTTTTTTCAGATTTTTTTTTATTTTATGAAGACTGGAAACTTAATACCTCCAATAAAAGTGGCTACGATACTTTTTAAACTTAAGCAGAAGCTAAAAGTGGTGTAAATATACATTAAGAGGTAATTATATAAGTTTAAATGAATATTCATTTAGTTAAAAAAACGCTTTTCAAAACACTGTGCATTTTCTCCCTTTTGGCAAAGCATGTCTTAAGTGCCCAATGCATAAAGTTAATTTTTCCCCCTCCAAATTAAATTAACGAAAGAAAGCTTACCTGTTAAAAATCTTGGAAAAGTTTTATTGATTTGAACATGGAAGAACGACTTAGCGACTGTAGATAACATTTCGCTACGTTGTTTATGAAAACGTAAGAGAAAGTGTAAAAAAACTTTTATCTTGGCTGATGAAGGAAGCAGTTTAGATAACAGGTGGAAAAAGAAATCCTTAATTTTCTTCAAAAGTGCTTATCATACATTATCATCATATTTTCAAATGAATTGTGTTATTCGATTTGAATAATAGTTGTCAACGGGCATGATTATTTTGATTAAGGAACACTCTGCTAATTATTCAAGCTGACTAATCAGTTTAGATAGTTTTAATAGTATCAAAAAGTTATCAAAATTAATTATTATGATACTTAGTTTCATCTATTTCATTGAAATAAAAACAATTAATTGAAATAAAAAAATAGTGCGTGGAGTCCCTCCTCGCGGAAGAAGTGAGACTTCATTATGTGGAAATGAAAATAGGAAGGGGTGGAAATTGATTTTTAGTGAAATCATATTGTTTCTTTAAGACAAACTTTATTAACATTGCTTAAAACCACCTATCTACATAACTTTATTTTAAAATGAAGCGCAGAATTACATTACAATAATAATAATAAAAAAATAATAATAATAAAATAATAATAAAAAAATAATAATAAAAAAATAATAATAAAAAAATAATAATAAAAAAATAATAATAAAAAAATAATAATAAAACAATTATCTTAGTTTTAAACTCTTGAATTAAAAGCGTAATAATAGCGGTACAGGAAAATAACATTATATTTGGGATTCAAAAATATTTATAGAAAAACAATACTTTTATGACTTTTATTAATTTTATGCTAGTGAGAACCAAAACAATATGGAAATGAATGAGGGAAAACTGGATCTTACCACGTGATTTTCCGGCCAATAAAAATGTAGCGTTAAACGTTTAACGCAACCTTGTTGGAAGTCGCATTAGAAGTTTTACTTCAAAAACAAACAAGCAATCAACTTACTGAACAGCAAAGGTTAATGGAGAAAATATGTTACTCGTTCCGTTTAGGAAAACCGTAAAAAATCGCAATACTTTTATTGAGGCCAACGATGCTTAATTAATTTTGGTAATAGTTACTAATTGAAGTAAAAAAAAAAGTTTTCAACCAAAGAGCAAAATTAATGGAAATATTACTAATTCGTTTAAAAAAGTCTGAAAGAAAAAAGCTAAACTATTATTGACGCCAATAATGCTTATTTAGTTTTGGTAATGGATGCTAATTGAAATAAAAAAACATAAGCTTTGTACTGAAACACAAATTGATGGAGAAATGGTATTTCGATTAGGTGAAAGGTAAAAATTCGCTATGACGCCAAATCAATGTTGATAATGGACAGTTTTGGTATTATGGTAATTGGTGCAATTTTATTATACAGTCCTCAAAAAAAAAAAATAATAATAATAATAAAATAAATAAAGATATCACCATGAATAACTTTCGTCTTAATTATCGGATTTTCACGTACTAAGTGCCAATCTTAATTGTTTCTGGGGGTGACCTCAAATATGCTAATTGTTTAGTGCTAACTATTAATTAAGTTACGAAATCGGACACAAAAACGTACTTTCTCTGAATAAACATATATTTTTTTTTTACATATTTGGATTCTTAATCTTCAAAATATAGGGGGTAGCCGCAATCTGGTTCCCATAGTTTGGTCAAGAGAGCGTGTGTGATTCACAGAACTATCCAACTAATTATTTCATTATATCTTTTACTCTTTCTTTATGATACCATGTAGATTTTTTCCCCGATAATATACTAAACTATTTTGTTTAATGGTTTAATGCTTAACTTTATCATGATTCTCAAGATATTCTAGTAGTATAAATTTGTTATCAGGAAAATGCCTTATTTTATTAAGCAGGAAATACTAAAAATTGAAATTTGTAAGAAGATTCCGAAGACGTGCCAATTTTAGAATCATTTGATTTTAAAAAAATGCAATAAAAAATACGCAGTTTCCGAATTTATTTTGAGAAAGGAAAAAAAAAAAAAACAAAAATTTAAAACATGGCAAGAAGGTTAACATACTTTTTACAGAAACTGTGAAAACCAATTTTTCCTATATTTCGTCAAAAGAGGATAAGAATGATATTGCTCGAAGGAACCTACTCAATAATTTCGTTATTTCCAGAATGAAATCTGTTTGTTCGAAACATATTATTCCTTGAAAATTAAAACGCGGAAAAAAATAACTTTTTTTATTTATCTAAGCTTATTCCTTTTATTTAATGATAGTGGTATCAAGGTTAAGGATACGCGGTGGTAGCCCCGTTTACTATTATACTATAAATGCATTAAATCATATACCAGCTTGAGTAATTTTTTTTAAGCAAATTATTTAATTATTTTAAGCAAATAAGGGTGTAAAAATAAACTCGATCGAAATACTCCGAAAGTATGCCCTAAAAAGTGTACCTGTGCCTATAACTTATGTAAAACTTATTTTAATTTCGAGTGAAATAATTTAATATGTTGTGTTACTAAATGGATAATGCCAAGAAACTGAATCGAAAATATAAAAACTTCATATATACTAGTTGTAACGAGCTTTTACTGTAATAACGAGCGCTTTCAAAAAAATTCGTTAATGTAGGAAGCTATTTTTATTTTCTTGGTTACTTTGCCATTATAGGTCATGTGCCGCAAATTACTTTATACTACTTTTTTCCTTAATAATTACTCTTGTTTTTCTCTCCTATGCCCTTTTTATTAATTATTCCTTATTTCCTTCCCACTTCCGGTTCCATATTATTTACTTTTTCTTTCCTGTTTTTTATTTTTTTGTCTTCCTTTACTTTCGCCCTTTTTTTTCCCTATTTTCACTTTTTTCATTTATTGAAACTTTTCACTAGAATCTTATACTTTCACTCTCTTAAGTATTTTTTTTTTTTTTTTTGTTTTTTCGTTCTTCTTATACTTACGAATTTTACGTGATCTTCCTCTAGTTAATACATATATTCATTTATGAGAGCAAGTTATTATTTTTTTCTTTCATTTAATTATTTTTTAATAAATAGGAGCCTCTTGCTTGTTCTGCTAGCAATCTCCCATAATTATTTCGCAGTCATCTTTGTTTTTCGTTGTGAAGCAGAAATTTTATTGAAAAGCAAAATTTCCATTTTGCATACTTTATTCTATTATTATTACTCAAGATCGATAATTTTGTCCATTATCCTTATGAATAACTCCTTATGCATAAAATTATCTATTTTAATTCTTTTTTTTTTACCCTAAATATATAAATTATTCATTTAACATATTACTAATATTTTCCTAGATGAATAAATTTATTTACCATTCCCATAAATAAATCCTTATAGCTTTAAATCTGTCGAGTCGCGAAAGTCCTCCATGTTCCCATAACAAATCAATACCTCTGGGGGTACTGGATCGGAGATCAGGTCAAAATTACGATCTGTGGATGAATGAATTGGTCCGCCCTATAAACGGGTGCGACGTATGTGTGGCTGAAGTCGGATTCTAGGCCATAGGATGACGCCACTGAAATAATAAGAAGCGCACACTCTGCCTCAAATCAGCAGCTCAGTCTAACCAAGCAGGCTTGCCCGTGTGGCAAGTAGCATTAGACACAACAACAACAATCCTTATAGCTATATTTATCCATTTTAAATATTTTCATCTATTAATATTACCCCAGAAGAATAAACTCATCCACTATCCTTATGGATAAATCCCAAAGAATAGATTTATTCATTATCCCTATAGATAAATTACCCATTTTGCATATTTTATTCCATTATTATTAATGAGAATTAACGTTTGTTTATTTATTTATTTATTTTTGAATTCAAATTTGAAAATGGCAGTTAACGTCGAAATTAACTCAATTATTTAAAACCAACTTAATTAATTTAAGCTAACTCAGAAGACAAATACTGAAGAAAACATATCATTAGTTACAAATTCTTGAAAATTAACCAGTCTCCGTAACAAGAAATTACAAATTATGAAAATTTTTTACATTTAACCCATGGCAACAGCACTCTAACTTTCAATTTTACTATCACTAAGAAAAGTTTTTTGACAATTTTGCCTTATGTTTTCTAAATTTTTTCATTTTTGATTACTCAAACTTTTGTTGAAATTTAAAAAACAATAAAACGCTTAGTGCTTATACAACCTACCCCGATTGTAAACCATATTCATACAGTTGAAGACTCATCGCAATTACGGCAACTACAGCACTAGAGACCAAGCAACATGAGGACTCATCGGCACAAGGCCCCGAGTCGAGCATGATTAATAACGATACAATTGAACCAATGGGCATATGTAGCCAGCAAGTGAACAGAGGATTCAGTTCTAATCAAGGTGGGTGGTTAAATGCATTTACTTGTTATTCTTATAAATCATGTGAATTAATATCAATTTCGGTGCTTCAATAAATCATTTTTGTGCTTAGATTCTGCCTTTCGTGAAAAGAAAATTCTTTCAAGTTGTTTAGTTTAAGTTGCTAAGTTTTAATATGATTGATGACAGAAATTGATTTATAGTTCTTGTATTATTCCCAGTAATATACATTCTGCTTTTACAATCATATAAAATTTTTTGTAAACGTCAATACAGTCAGACTAATCTGTAAAAGCAGTATTTTTTAAAAGAGAAAATTTTTCATTTCTTTGCTAACATGTGGTTTCTTTTAAAAATATATACAATTATTTCCTAAACTTTAAATCTTAATACTTTTGTTTCGAAATAAAGCATCACACTATCACTTTTAACAGTACTGAACTGATAAATGATTGCACCAACTACCTCCCCGTAATAATAAAAAAGCCGGTAATGCAACTGATTGAATGAAATAATATATCTCAATATTGCTCAAAATACTCTAATTGGTCAGTTCTGCTTCATGCTTCCTAATGGGAATTACACATTTAGTGAGATTTCATCTCTTGGAAAACAATAGAACTAAGAAATTCCTTATGGTAATTTGCTAGACATCCGGATGGGTCTTTCCAGCTCAGACCAAGATATTACCAAATCGCCTACTCGCGCATCATGAGTGGCCATACTAGAGCCCTTACTTTTCGGAATTGACAAAATACCTTCCCAGAGTGACACTAGTGTTCTGCCTCCTCATAGACCTCAAACATTTTAGTTTGTTTTGGTTTTGCCAAAAAACAAAGTCCTTTCGGGACCTACTACAGTTTTTAGACTTTTTAGACATTTTTGGTAAGTAGGTACATTATTTACGTCGCACTAGAGCTGCACAATGAGCTATTTGCGACGTCGGGGAAACATCCCTGAGGATGATGCGAAGACATGCCATTGCAGTTTTTATCCTCTGAAGAGGGGATGGCTCCCCTGCTTTGGCAACCCGCCGACCTGCGCGTGAAGTCGAGCACTTTACGGTAGAACAGTTTAACGAGGACCAATACAGCGCATCCTCGGTCCCTACGCAGGCTGATCAAAGTGGTTACCCGCCAGCTTACTGATCGCAGCCAATGATGCTTGACTTCCGCTGGGAACCGTATCCTTACGATCAGTCCACCGCGGGACAGAGATTTTTGGATTCATGACTGATTCAAACGCTTGATTCAGAAGTTCCCTTGTCTTCTGAGATAGGTTCAAAATCACAAGGATACGGTGTTGAACATCGATAGTCTTATTACTCTTAGATCTGCTGTTCAAAGCTAGTTATTACATAAAAGAAAATGAAGGAATTTGTTTAAATAAATGTGAGTTGTAGTAAGGGTTATTGTGGCGTCAAGAAGAGAAATCAGCAATCAGAAGTAAATGTTAAAAAAAATGTGTTTTTCAGAAAAACACGTTAAAGACACGATGGTAAAAATGCAGACAATTATAAAGCATATACCCGCACACGCATAAAGGGTGTTTGTTTTAGTATTTAACATCACACAATAGCTACACGAATGAAATATTGGCGATTGTCAGGAATTCATCCTTATGATGATCTGAACACAGCGTAAGCGTGATTTACACTGCTACTACAATTAAGATGGATAGACAAATAGCTATGCTAAGCCCCGATCTCAGCAACACACTCCCCAACAGTCCAGCCGTGCGTGGATTTTTTCTAACTTAAAATGAGTGGATTTTTCACTCATGGGTCTTATATTTAAGTATATACTGAACCAAATCGAAAAAAGAGCATTCTGATTAGGCAGCATCTAGATGAAGAATTGGACCTCGGTCTAAGAAATACGAATATCTGCCACCGAAACTTTTATTTGAAAAATTTTAAAATTTGGTATAACATTCTTAAAGCGATAAATAATGCAAAAGATAATAAATTTTTCCGTAAAAAAAAAAAAAAAAAAACTTGAACTACGAGAACAGTCATTTTTTTCAAGACCCCACGGAAACATTAAACGAAAAACTGCACGAGTACGGAGCAAAATAAATTTATAATCAAAAGTTATGTACAGTCCTCAAAAAAAAAAAAAAAAAAAAAAAAAAAGATATCACCGTGAATAACTTTTGTTCTAATGATCGGATTTTCACGTACTAAGTGCCAATCTTCTGGGGGTGACCTCAAACATGCTGATTGTTTTGTGCTTACTATTAATTAAGTTACGAAATCGGACACAAAAACGTACTTTCTCTGAATAAACATGTATTTTTTTTTTACATATTTGGATTCTTAATCTTCAAAATATAAGGGGTAGCCGCAATCTGGGAAATGTGGTCCCCATAGTTTGGTCAGGAGAGCGATTCAAAGTTTGGACCCTTTAATGTTAATTTCACTTTTTGCGTTTTTAGTCAGATTTTAAAGACTAATTAAGGAATTCAAAAAAAGTTTCACCCACTCATAAAACTCATTTACCCAAAGATAATTTCATGAAAAAAATTATTTTTAATAATTATTTATTATCATTTTATTAAATTGAGGATGAAAAAATTTAGAATTATAAGGTATGAATTTTTTTATTCCATATTAATTTACATATTTTTCAATTGAAAAATCTAAAGTTTCAACTGTTTTTATTTATTAGAAGCTGAGAAAAATCAAAATTAATTATTTTAAAAAAAATAATTTGGCGAGAATGAAGAAATAATTAAATGGGGCGAATAATATTAAAATGTTATAAACTTAGAAGAAACTTGACTTCGTGCGTGTAGCGTAAAATTTCATTCATATTTTTTTCGCTAATAACCGATTGCTAATCTTTTTATTTCTTTTAAACTATAAAATAGTATGTTTCTTTTTAGTCGTTTAATAATTTATTTGCAATTAGGTAAAGAAATTTGAATAAAACATTTTTAGTAAAAAATATTTTATTCAACGAATGTCGAGTCCTCCATGAAAGGTAGTTTGTCCCAATGCTGGATCCTGGAGTTCTCTTGTCTTCAGGGTTGGGTTCAAAATTATAAGGCTACAGAGTGTAAATCTAATCGCCGTAAACTCAAAAGGGTCGTCTTTTGTAACACTGGTTATAAAACAAAATATCTTATCCATAAATGTTTAATCTTTCATTCAATAGTAATATTTTTAGTCTTATGTTTTGTATTTTTTTCCTATAACTTAAAAATGTTTAGTAAATTAAACAAATGTTTTGGAACAATGTAAAATTAATTACAAAATTATTGTTTTAAAATTTCACAAGAATTTGTTAAAAAATGCACAAGATATGAGTATTTACAGTAGTTTTTCTTCTACAATACAAGTGCAAAAACAATTTAAAATTATTTTTTCATAATTTTCTAGTGAATTGTATTTGGCAATTAATGGAAAAAAATCTGATTTAAATATCTTAAAAACGCAATTATTAAAAGAAAACTCAAAATAATAAGGGTATTCCCTCATATTTAATTTTGCTGTCTGGTTATTATAAGGAATGGGAATCTGCAATACTACATAATAAATTTGTGGAAAACCCCTGATCATTTTGAGCTTTCTTTTAAAACATACAAACACTACTTAGAAAACTGCCTTAAACCTTTCACATTTTTAAGATATTTATATCTGACTTTTTCCATTAATTGCAAAATACGATTCACTACAAAATAATTTTTATATTTTTAATAACGTCATGCACTGAACATATGTTCTTTGCCTTAGAAGATGCCAGAAGTGTTGCTCATTAATCGTTACCAGGTGTGAACCAAATTCATGGAGGCAACATTATGCACGTCACACTGCGGTTTTGGTTGAAAATTACATTATTTCCTAAAAATCTCTTTTTTTCTCCCCAAAATCAAATTTCCAAACTATTCCAAATTTCCTAAGTCTCCCTGATCCAGTGGTGACCCAGAAAAATCAAAACTACAAACAATTTTTAAAATGTAATATTTAGATATTTTTTATTCGTGTTCACATTAACAATGTTTAAAATTTTAGATTTTACATATTTACAAAATGATATATAAATGGTTGGATAAGAACATATTGATTTTAACTAAATAATTTATAATGGTTTCATATATTTGGCTTGAATCCATATTCGGTACATTTTTAGATGTTTTCCTCTGTTGACTTGAAGTCTTTTGCTACTATAAAGCTGAGTTTTAACTAATCCTGCAGTAGTGAACAATTTATCCACTTCATCTAAAGGGGATAAAATAATAAAAATGAACATACAGGATTTGATAGAAATGGCAAGTTTTATTTATATAGTTTTAATCTCTCAAATGTCAAAATCAGTTTTCAAAATAAATATAAATTATTTTTTTTCTGATTCAACCCAACAGTGAACAAAAAAAAAAAAAAAAAAAAGATTATCATTAGATTATTTCTTAGGGACTTAGATGGTGTGAAAACACATTAATTTTTTAATATTCTCTTTTTAATTTTTTTCGTTGCAATTAAAAAGTGATCAAATTATTTAATTTTTTTCAATTTGGTTGCTTCATAACTTAATCTGAACTCTCATACCAATTTACATGCTTATGTAGAATGCAGCTTTGTGATTAAACAATTCATAATTAGATGTAGCATACCTTATATCTAATTGAGATTGATAACAGCCTTTAAAAATTATCACTTGTATTATTTACTGAGCTGCACAATATTTAATATAATTTTAATTTATTCAGTAGACTCAGTTTAATTGAAATTCAAAGGCAAGAGGAAAAAAGTATGAATTATCCAAAATTAAAAAATAAGCACTGATTAAAAAATAATAAATAAATATTGTAACATATTATCAAATTAAATACAATATGTATAGTGTAATATATACAATACTAAATACAATATTGCAAGAGTTTTATTTACTTATTTTTTTTACCAAAATGATTTTTTTTATAACTTTAGGTTTTTTCTGTCCCATTCCTACGCTGCAGAAAACAGCATCAGGAAACAAAAACAGCTTTGAATAAAAGGAATGGATAGCATCATTTTCAGTAGAAGTTTTTTCTAGTGATAAATATCAAAACTTTTAAAAATTAAAAAAAAAAAAAAAAAAACTACGCAAAATAAAGAATAATTACATACAATTAGAAATAAGTAAGGAATAGAAAAGTAATTAGTAAAGAATAAATCAAAATAGAGAATGCCTACCTTCGGAGAAAAAGAAAACTCTAGTGCCATCACCCCGCACATAAAAATGTTCACTCAGGCATCGACCAGGCTTGAATCGAAGTTCCACCATATCATATTTCCCATAATCTCTAAACAAAATTTTACCCCCTCGTTTCAGATAGTTTGCTAATCTACTTATAGCACTTTGCATTCTGGAAAAAATAAAATTTTAAAGCAAAAATCAGCGCAAATATAGGATAACAAAAAATAAATAAAGAGATCATGACGTGAAGCAAAATTGCATACAGATACTAATATTTATTTTTATATTCAAGCATAAAAGTTTATGTGCTTAATAAAAAAATTTGAAGTATTTATTACATCAACATCAAGTATTTAAGTATTACAATATTGATACAAATGGGCCTGAGAATAGACAAAACCAAATATTTGCTCTGTACTAAAACAAGTTTCACCCACTTAGAAATTGAAGAGTATAAGTTTGAGATAGTGGACAATTTCGTTGAACTTGGGTTCTGTAATCAACAGCAGGAACAATATTACAATGGAAATACAAAGGAGAATCACTATAGTCAATAGATGTTTTAATGGAATTTGAAAATACATAAAATCAAATTTAATTCATAGAAAAACAAAAGTTTTGTTATATAAATCACTTTTAAGATCAATTTTAACATATGCTTGTGAAACCTAGACCATATCTTGTACAGATGAGGTCATGTTGGGTACCTTTGCAAGAAAGGTCTTGAGAAGCATTTTTGGAGGAATTTTAAAAAAATGGTGTGTGGCTTAGAAGAATAAATTTAGAGCTTTATCACTCATCTAATGAACCTGACATTATTAACTTTATTAAATGACAAAGAATAAAATGGACAGGCCACCACGTTATCAGAATGGATAAAGACCATACCACAAAAAGAATTTTCAATGCCAGACCAGTTGGCACACAAAAAAAAAAAAAAAAAAAAAGGCGGGCCGAATTTGAGATGGATAGATGGCCTAGAAAAAGATCTATTGGTCTTAAAAACTAAAAACTTGAAAACGCTAGCAGGAAAAAGGTTAGCCTGAAAAAAGCTTCTTGAGAAGGTCAAGGCCCATCCTGAGCTGTCGTTCCATTGATGATGGTGTTGATACAAATCTGGATGAATTTTGCGAGTACTGGGACAATCATTTTAATTAAATGATTAAAATCCAAATGTTAATTAAAATATTTTTTCAAAAACAAAACTTTTACGTTTAAATATTAAGTAAAAAAATAATAATTAAAATAATTTATCACACATGCCTCAAATGTATGCAACCATGAAAGACCAAAGTCTAGGGAATGGCGACTTTCACCAGTGAATGTTGACAATCACAGTCACTGGTGAATGGCCGAAAAATTTGACACGTAAGAATTGATAATAATTAGGCCTGCCGACTGCTATGCTTTTTTGATAAATATTTTATAGAGTGGTAGACATTTAAAAACCAAAGCCTTCTGATTTTTTGGTAATTTTGCAGACATTTTAAAATCCTCACCATAAAATAGCTTGAATAAAGGGATGAACTTATAAATCATTTATATGTAACAGTGTGAAAAATAAGTTTAAATGACTAAAAAATAATACAATAAAACATTACCATAGCTACCACTAGAATAAATATTTATGAAAAGTGTAGAAAGCTGTCAGCCCTGTAATAATTTATACATTGATATTTTATTTTTTCAATTTTTGATATCTGATTAAGAAAAACACCAACATTGGAAATACTGGACAAGTGTATACTGGATAGTGGTATTTAAGTTTAAAATAATTCAGTATAGGGAACAGCAGGCAGAGATATTTAAATTTAAAAAAAACAATGTGATAAAAAATGCCAGCTTAAAATATCCATACCAGTCTGCTATTCTCAAAACTGATGTTTTTCCTAATCTATCTCAATCAGAATAGATAATTAATATCAAATCAGATAATTAACATCAAATCCAGCATCTATTTCCGACGTTTGCCAAAGTGACTATGTTATAGCGGACATTTATTAGTGAAAGTTGATTGTCACCAATTTTGGTCCATCACACTGACATGTACATTATCGTTAACTATCTACATTATTTTAAAATTTCATGGGACCAGCAGACCAAAAATATTCAGGTTTAAAAAAATTAATGAATTTTACTAAAATATTAAGCATTAGCATGTATGCATCATGGTGGCAAAGGTTTATAAACCCTGATAATTATATTGGATAAATCATTATGCTCTAGAATAGCATTTTTTGCTATAACTGTGAAAAGTGTTATTATGGAACTTAATAATTCATGTAATAACTAAGTTTGTTTCAATCAGGGTGCTTAGCCAGATTTTTCAACAAAAAATAAGCACCCTCTAAATATTTTTTAAGCTCTCAAAAAATATTTTTAATCACTTTCCAAAAAAAAATCATAATTAGGATCTGTGCAATAATAAAAATAATTTTTTATATCGTTTAAAGTTCTTAATTTATATACAAAAAATAAATGAAATCCAAAAATTTTACATAATCATGACAAAATAACTAGTTTCTGATAAATACTGCAGAGAAAATCATGAATTTTTTTATAATTTAGAACGACAATCGATACAGTAAAAAAAAGGTCTTTTTAAAAGATAGAAAATTAAACACTTTTTACAGCCCCCGAATAAAAAAAGGACCTTTAGTAGAATTCACAAGTCTGGAGTGGAATTTGTCGAAATAAAAAAGGTCGGAAATAAATGTTGTGAATGGTTATTAGAAAAACAGACTTCTTTATTGTTGAATGTGATTATTTTATTTTAAATTGAAAGGCTCGATCTGAGATACTAATACAATTTTTTAGGTTCTTATCCTTTTCATTATTCATACAATATACATTGAATATTACTGTATTATTAGAAATATATACAGGTTTTAAGGATCAAAACTAGTTTAAAAAAAAGCTCTAGCTCTCAGAGCTTCTGGGATCCACCTTTTGAGAACCACTGACTTAAAGTGTTCATTGAACAAGGTATTCCGTAATGACCCCTATTTATGTATATTTTTAGAAACCTTATTGGAAATTAAGAAATAACTAAACATTAAGTAGATAAAGTATACAAATTCAAGATCGCAAATTAGTATTAAAGAGAAATAAAATCAAAAATACTATCTAGATCCAATAAAACACTAAAAACATCAAAAACTGGTAGAAAAAGAGGAGAGTTAAAAGCCAGTTATTAGAAGAACCTCCAGGTTTTGTCACTCAAATGAACTGATTTTGGTATTTTTCACCCCAACTATCTCAATGGTGATTTTTTAGAAATAATTTTTGTTTCTCCATGCATAAATGTTAATAGACCCTTAATATGAGTACTTTTTAAAATTTACTTTTGATTAGGATTCTAAAATTAAACATTAAGGGCAGTTAATACATCATACTCTGTTTCTACTCTAATAAACTGTAGTAATTTCAGTTGTCAGTAATCTAATTTTTGTAGCAATATTCTAAAAGACTTATATTAACAGAGCCTATCTACCATATTTACTTAATTCTGCACTTATGCTTGTGATTGTGTGACAAAAAGAGATAACATTTAGTAGCATAGAAATCTCATTCTATTTAAATAATGGTTAACATTTAAAAAAAAAATGATGATTTATGTTATTTCTTTTCATACCATAATAAACATTAGCAAAATACTTACTTTTCAGGATGAATAGCTGATAAAACAAATACTAAAATGATGTAATCTAAACTATTTTCTTCAAAGGGGACATCAAACTGGTCGGAAGATATATCACAGACAAAGGGATGACATTTTTGTGCATCAAATAAAGGATTGTTCTGAGAAAGATGAAGGGAAAAAAAACATTAATACATAATCCCCGATTTTTATTATACAGAATGAAATGTTATAAAACATGTAAATTAAAACTCTTAATTCTGAATAAATAAGGGGTTTCTCATTATATATTTTTCCCATAGATTTTCAGATTTGAATCTGTTAAAAGAAATGAATTAGAATATGTAATTGGCTCAATCAAAACTGAAATATTTAGCATGTCATGAGAATGCTTTGTTATATACAGGGTGATTATAAACTAACTCTACCAACATATGATCTGCTGGCGACATACAATTCGAGAAGATTGTTAAAAATGATAATTCAACTTCAAAAGTTACAGCTAAAGAGACGGAATTTTAAAATTTTCAGATGGTAACAGTTATTTTTTTAAATTATTCTCCCAGCAAGAAACATTTTGAAATATTTATAGTATAAAAAATGGTAGACTTGGGCAGAGGGGGAAAAAAAAAGAGTATTTATAACTTTTTGACGTGTTAGAGATTACTTTACTAAGCATGATCTAATTACAACAGGAAAAAAAGAAACTAAGCACAAAAATCTATATGCTGCATATTACTCTATTTTTTCTTTATTTATTTTTTTGTCTCTGACTAAATTTAACTATTAACATTTAATTTCAATAAATAACTTCGAATTTGTTTTAAGTGTATTCCCATAAATTTGTCTCACTTAAAATTAGTCTCAGTCAATTTTTTTTCTTATGATGTTATGGTATTTATAAGTAAAATTGATATTTTTTAATGTCACACTTGAGCATTAATAATGTGCAAATCAAACACATATAAGAATCATGCAAATATTTTTTTATCAAAAATATATTACATTTAGTATTAATTTTACTTGTAATGCTTAGTACAACTTGTAATTTATATTAATTATTTTTAAATCACAAATGTGATTATTTTTGAATTCATGACATTCAATAATAATAAATATTGAAAAAATTTTAATGTTGTAACATATACTATAATTATCTTAAAATAAAAAAGCTTTAAAAAACAAAAATTTCAGAACATTGAAAAAAACTTAGTTAAAATTGAGCTTACTTCATTGTTTGGCAATGATACTTACTTAAATACTCTAGTAAACAATTAACGGAGTAAAAAACCCTCATTTTACTGGAAAATCGAGTATTTGGCACCCATGAATAATATGATTTTTATATTTAAAGTAAGGATATTACTGAACATGAAATAAGCTCTAGTTCAAACAGCATCAGTAAAAACAAATTTTTTATAGTATATTTCAATCGTTTTACCTTAACTAAATTAACAGCAACTTCAGAGAAATCACAGCAGTAAACACATACATTAGAATCTCTGTAAAAATGTAAAAATAATTTTAAAGTTCCTAACTCTAATTATCAAAAAATAATTTTAATCCAATATACTGAGAAAATGAAAGGAAACATATTCTAGAAAGCAATCAGTAGAAATTATAGTACATGTACAGTGCACCAAAAAAAAGGACCATCTTCAATTACTTTTGATTGAATCTTCACATTCCAGGACTCATTCTTCAAGGTTCAAGGGGTGAACTGAAATATGCTGTTAATTAATAAGTGCAGACCATATTGAGTTATGAAATCAGACACAAATTTTTTAGACAGAATTTAAATATAGGACTTTTCTAAAATTCCATTTCTCAGGAACTGTTCAAATGATTTCGCTCAAATTTTGTATTTTGCTAAGTAAAATTACATACTTTAATTTGATGTAAAAAATTGTATACCATACAATTTAAAATTTATTTAACTATTATTAAATAATATAATAAAAAATAATAAATATTTACTAATATTTATTTTTTGCATGGACAGAAGACTTTTATTATTGAGTGCAAAATTTTGTTCATTTGCTTAAAAAGTATTCGAGATAAGGTGAAATAGGCAAAAAGTAAAATAAACATTAAGGGTCCAAATTCTGGATCATTCTTCTACCCAAACAATTAGGACCAAATTTCCCAGATTGGGCCTACTCCTTATATTTTAAGGGGTCAGATAACCCAATTCCTAGAAAAAAAGGTATGATTATTCAACAAAAGTAAGTTTTTACGTCTGGTTTCGTAACTTAAAATATCGTTTGCATTTATTAATTAGCATATTTGAGTTCACCCTCTCATACCATTAAGATAGTGTCGTAGAACATAAAGATACGATCACTAGATCAAAAGTTATTTAGGGTGGTTCGATTTTTTTCTGGAGCACTGTACATATTGTTCTATTTTAGATCTAAGGCGTCGTTGTTATTAAGCTGAACCCAATTGTAACATCGTTACACATTTTCTTGCTTGGCAATAAACTACAGATAAATTTTATTGAACAAACATTAAAACGAGACTTCACATTATTTCAAATCGAAAACATTCGTTCTAGTCATCCGTCAAAGAAGTCTAACAATGAACTGATACTCTAAGATGCGAAATGATGAATGTCCTAATAAGCGGTCTCTCGTGAAAAGAGAAGACACAATCTTAATACGCCCACTATTCATCTTTTGAGAAAAAGAGAAATCCATTGCTTCTTTAAAAATCCATGTTATCAGTACTTCCAAAAATGCCTTTCTGATTTTTACTGTAAATATAAATTTACAATGTATTGCTATAATATAGAAATAAAAATTATGAAATTCAAGAAATTGCAGGGAAGGACAATATAATAGAAAAAGTTTATTAAAAAAATGAATAAATAAAAAATATTTTTAAAAAAAACACAAGCATTTCTACATTTAATACAGAAAGTTTGAGAAGTAATTTGTTTTTATCAAACACTTCATTCTTCATTTGCTTATTGTAGACCTATACCTATAGTCATCCGGTCAGTTTTTTGAGATTATTCATATGATTTCCATCTTTAAAATTTATGATGCAAAGAAAGTTGTTACATTTTCAACTATATTCCACTTCAAACATTCCAAGAGTAATAGCAATTTGTCAGAATAGTAAAAGTTTTTCCATCCAGATTTTATATTACATTCAAAGTTATTTAAATATAAGAAAAATGGACACAGGAGCCAAGTAGATAATAAAATGATAAATAAAATTTAATATACTTATTAGTCTCAAGTATTGGGAAAACTGTATTTCCAACACCACATCCTACCTAAAGGGAGGGGAAAAAGAAGAATTAAGTTCAAGCTATAAAGTAAAAGTGCACAACTTTAAAAGATTTCAGATGTACCACACATGTCATTAAAACAGAAGTTTGTGGAAAACAAGATTTTATTACAGTTTCATATATCAAAAATAGTAGTAAAACAGGGGAGTCAGCACTTAACATAAATATAGGTCAGAGTTATCCATGATTGTACAATGACACTAAGAGTCCATTTATGCAGCTCATAGCACACATCTACAATAAGTTTAATAGCAAAAAATAGTTTACAAAACTTGGTGGCTCATCCCCCCTGAGGTACATTTGGTATACATGATGTTTTCACCATAACCACTATAAAAACAGGCATAGCATTCTCCAAGTAAATGCAGAGGGTTTCCACTCAATTTCAGAGGAAAAAAAACTTCTCTGACTTTTCCAGGTATATCAGGTAAATTTCAATGTAAATCCACATCATATTTTATGGATACCATGCCATTTTTCAGCAGAAAGTTTCCTATTTTTATTTTATTTGTAATGTCAAATATTAGATTTTGTGAGCAAACACATATAATTGAATGGTAATGGAAACATGGAATAATTTCACAAAAAAGAGGATTTTTATGAAATAATTGTAATAGATGTTAGAATTATTTAACTTGAATCTCAATAACTGATTACTGTTACTAATAATTCTAAGACTAGTTATATTCCAGGTATGATATAGGAATTTTCCAGTTTTTTTATAAAAAATTTCCACTTTAATGCAGCTCAGACACATTCTGTGTAAATTCTTTTGATGACTGATAGACATTGAAAAGCCAATTGAGACCAATATTAACATTTTCGGATTGGTACAATGGTGTTTGATGAAGATTGTAAGCTTTTTACGAATGAATCATTTATATTG
This sequence comes from Parasteatoda lunata, assembly GCA_949128135.1. NCBI lineage: Eukaryota > Metazoa > Arthropoda > Arachnida > Araneae > Theridiidae > Parasteatoda > Parasteatoda lunata. Next base: position 105,169,675 of record OX421970.1, read on the forward strand.
TGTGGAAGACAGTCTACGGTCTTGTGCAAGTTATTGGGTACGTTGACAATGGATCCTTTTATAACTAACTGTTGATCAACACCCAGTTCTCGTATTTGCGTAAAAGGGGTTCGGAGAGTCACCATTCGCCTTTCTATAGGGGTCAATTCTCTCAACCACTTTGGTACTTTTGTGAGAGCTTGCATTTGCGAACTGAATCCTTTCGTTTTTCCGTTTGTGTGTAATGCTTAAGGTATTTCCGTCTACGCTTTTTGGCTTTTTTAGCCTGGGTAAGGCATCGTTTTTTCCCTCGCTTCAACTATAACTTTTGGGACCGTGTCAATCAGTTTGGACCCTCTTTATTTGTGATATTTACCTGAATCAGTATTGAAAACGATCCAGTTAGAACTGTAGGTTATAATTTCTGATTCTTAATTAAAACAATAAAAACAAAACAAAAATTTTGTTCAAATGATGAAATTCTCTTTTATTCACAAACAACTCAAGAAGTATTTATGGGATCTCTCTAGCACCATATCTCAAAAATAAACCCATCAACTTAATGCATAACAAAATTAAAAGTGAAAAAAAGAATTCTAAAAAAATTATCAAACAGCTGTGGTCGCCATAGCAACACATGTGCACTGTTTACTATTACTCTTGAATATTGTAGTTGAAAAATGAGGACGCCATGAAATCCAAACTAAGACCCATTTTGCCAATGGGTAATAAAATAATCCAAGACTTCATCTTTCTGTAATCATATCTGCCAGATGTTGAACACAACACTAAAGTTGCTCAATGAGATAGGGAAAAAGAAAGAAAGAGACATTGAGCAGTATTCATCCTGGTATCTAATTTAAATAATATTTATGCCAACAGCTAAATATTTAATATTCATAAATTTAATATTAACTATTAAGAATTACTTGAAACGATAAATATCTACAATTACCAACTCGTGGCATACATATTTTTAAAAAAAAAAACATATGGTTATTACTTATGATGTACATTGCAACCGCTCTGCCCTCTGATGAATCACGGTGCAACCACCAAAAAAAGGTATAAACCAAGACGTCCAAAGTAAACAAAGCCCTGAATTTCGCTAAGTAACATCAGTCAATTGTGATAAATTCTGATAAAAATAATTCAATAAGTAAATCAAGAAAAAAAATCATCACTTAGCATAATAGAATAGTGGTTCTTGAACACCTGTTTATGTGTATGTTTATAAACTTTAATTTATTTACAACTTGTTTAACTCGTAACTATCGAGAGTTTATAAACATATAATAAATTCATGTAATGACAAACTATAAAAGTTCTTATAAGCAGATTCAATATCAAATAATGATGAAGGTATTAAGCAAATTATTAAGGCAAAAAGAGAAGTAAAAGTTCATATATAAAGAATAAAATTAATTATTTAATATAATTAAATTTAGAACATACTTCTAAAATGTTAATTTTTGGTAAATTAGCTGTATCATTTGCTACAATTCCAAAATCTTTTGAACTATCGTCTTCACAAGTACTTGACGTCAAGGAGAGTTCTGGAAATTCCGTAAACAACCAGTGACGGTCTTTAAAAAATCGGTTATCATGAATATTGTAAAATTTGTCCCAAAATAGATTAGCTTCATCTTCATATTTTTCTGAAAATAAATTAATTATTATACGAAAAGAGATAAAAGCTAAGGTATTAAGGTCAATGAGCATTGATGAAATATGAAAAAATAAAAATGCATACTTTTGTTAAAAAGTATGTATTGCCACATCGAAGTTCAAAAAATAGATAAATAAAAATAAGTTATGCCAAATACACTAAATCTAAAATACGCTTTTACAAAATTGTGAATTAATAAACAGAGAATAGTGAATTAATAATCAGAGGAAAGAATAATAGGTAGTTTTCGGTTGGCCGGGCAAATGAAATTCAAAAAATTTTATTTTTTAAAATTTGTTTTACTTTTTTTTCTATTTTATTTAATTTTTTTGTGAGCATCCATTTAAAAAATAAGTAAAATAAAAAAATAGAAGAAAAACTTTTAAAAAAATTTAGAGGGATCTATAGTTTTTTTCATTTGCACCCAGCAAACCAAGTGATAAAAATAAAGAGACTTATAAAAATGTATTAGTGCTCACTGGTTAAAGAGGGCTATAAAAACTTTCATGCTATTTTTGATGCCAGTAATGCTTAATTAATTACATTAATATTTACTACAGATACTATGTAAATAGGTGAGCTGGTAGTTGATACATAATATATTTATATGGGTACATAATTTAGGTACGTAACATTGTTAAATGATATGAAAGTGTTTTGTGGCCCATCTATTACTGGATAAGTACTGCTATACACATTTAATGGCAGAAATTTCTTTATACTTCAGAAATAATATTTTACTCTGTTAATTTTAACTAAGCAAATACAAAAAAGCAGGTATATTCATATTTATAAAAAAATATTAAACTGTATATCAAACTTTAGTTAAATTATAATATCTGATTGTTCAGCACGACAGTGAAATTATTCTGTAGGTTTAAAAAAAATTCCAAAAAACCTAAAATTTAATTTTAAAATTATATTTAAAAATAAATACAGCAATATGAATAGGCAAAAAAACGTTAATGCAAAATAAAATTCAAAAATTGAATTAATTTTCAAAAATAACTAAATTTAATTTTAAAATTCAAACTATTATTCAGAACAAAGGTATTATGTATAAAAAAAAGTAAGTAATAGCATTTTATGCGGATAGATGGCAGTGAGTTTTGTTTGACGAAATTGGAGGTATGAAGTAAGTGACCCCAGAGATCGTATGGGTTCCCATCAGAACAATATATTATTAGCAGAACAGTATATAGTAACAGAATATTATTTATTTGAATTATGAGTCTATTTGTAATAAAAGTGTGTCACATAAATAAATTAATAATTAATAAATTAGTAATAATATAATTAAAGGTACTTAAAAAAGTTCTAAATATATAGTTAATTATATGTAAATATTAATAAGTACAATAAGGTAAATTAAAACTTATATATTACCTTGTTCATTACTTGATACCAATATTTGAGAATTAGCTCTGATTTTTTCTTCAGCCATTCGTTTCAGATCTTCATCCCATTCAACGTCATCCCTAAATATTAATGCAATACATTAAGTATTTACTAATTTACAATATTTTTAAATAGTGCAAAACTACATCAGAGATGCCAACTTGCTCCTGACAGCAGATAAATATTTTTGAGTGGTAGTCTTAATGTATGAATCTTGGTTTAAAAATTCCATTTATAGGGTTTCAACTCACCGTTACTTCTAAATAATTTGAAAGCTTATGTGATTAGCGCCCTTTTTACACTTCAGCCTTGTTGAGCCTTAAGTTGACAAAATTAACCGAAAATCAGCAAATTATAATTTGTGGTTCTCTACCCTGTTTTAAAATATTTTGCCAAATTCAGAGTAGTTGGCATCTTTGCTATATACATCAAAACGCAAATAAATATGTTAAAAGATCTTATGGTAACAAACTGGCAGTGGCCTGTAATTACTAGTGAAATTCATGATATGCTGCCACTAGAGCAGCAGTTCCTCACTTTTTTCGGCTATGGAACCCTAAATAACCAACCTTCTTTCAAATCCTGACATTATAAACAAAGTTCATTAAAGCTACTTTATTTCACAAATAAGAAGAATGAAATTTTATTATTAATAACCTTAAGCTAGGTTTTACACTAGACTGTTAAATTTGTCTTCTTGAAGTTAGTTTAGTTCAGAACTTTTCTTTGTTGCATATACATAAGCTGAAAAGGAAACAAATAAGACAAATATGGTTTTTGCTGAAATAAAAGTTAAAAAGAACTGCTATAAATGTTGAAAATTTTTACCAAAGTAAAATTTTTCTTTATTAACGAATTTAGTTATTTTATTTCGATTGGGTTATACAAATGCAATTTTCTATTAATTCATGTTCTTATCATAAATTATTCAAGATATTTATATTAGAAATATTAGGGTTTTTTTTTAATTGCTATTTTTTTAATTGGCATTTTACTTTACATAAATTCATAAAGATAATCAAAATTTTAAATAACCAAGGATGAGATTAGCCAAAAGGCAAAAAAGCTGAATTTTCGAGATGAGTAAATCTTACGTGGTTGCAATCATGTAATAATAAAATCCAGATGATCCCGTAAATACAAATAGCGATATTGGATTTTTAAACCCCGTAAATAAGAATTGCAATTTGCAATGTACGATATTGAAATTGCATGAATAAGAATCGCAATGCAAAACTTTTAAATCAGGTTAATAAGAAAATCGATGTTTGATATTAAAATGCAGAGACTACGAAAATATGAGCTATCTGGTGGGTGGGTAAAAATGTGGAAAATCTTTTTTTTTTTGCACGTAAAAGTGAAGAAAATAGTCATTAAAAATGTGGATGGGTTGGCAGCTACATAGTTTGAAATTTTTGTTTATCTTTGAAAATCGGAAGGAAATATAATTATTTTATTTCAACGGCTGAATTTTCAGAAAAAGCGGAATATTTATAAAAAAACTTACATTTTTAGAGAATCGGAGTTTTTGATAAAAGGGCTGAATTTCGAGAGATAAAGGCGGAAATCCGTTAAAAAGCGGGAAAATCTCATCCCTGAATAACGATTTACTGATTGGATCTAAGTATATATAAGGTTTGAAAAAGTATTACTAATTAAAAAAAATAAAGTTCTAAATCTCAGAACTTCTTGAACCCTTCCACAGAACCCTACGGTTCCAAAGAATATTTGAGAACTGCTGAACTAGAGCAACCGTTAAAGAAAAATTAATAAATAAAACTATTATATTAAGAATACAAAAACTGCAATTTATTTTACTTGAAAATTTTTTTAATGATTGTACTTTTTAATCAATTTCTGATAAAATAAAAATTGCGTATTCAGTTTTGAAAATTCGATAGTTTAATAGATTTGAAGAATAACTCCGTTCTTAATGTTGTTTTAAAAGGATTTTACCTTAAGTACTGCACAAAAATTGTAAGAGCTTTAAGTTATATTACGTGGAAGAACAGCTTAATTGTGACAGTAAAAGAAGTTCATTCATAAGTTTGAATAATATCATTTATTTTTTGAATAATCAAATATAAATAACATAGCAATGCACTATTACCATGCATTATGCTGAAACACTTGATCTGGATCATGCAAATACCTAGTACCAAACTGAGGTTTCTTACGATCTTCACTCATTTTTTATAATATTTTAAATGTTTTGTGCTTCCCACTCGAAATATTTATTTATAGTAAGGTAAAAAAAAGATTTAATTCAAGAAAACATTTTCAAATTCATATGATACCCAAGTATACACCAAGAACACGATTTGTTTGTTGTCATTTTGAAAGTAGATTCTTAAAAGTGGCGATATTTGCAATTTTTTCAATCTTTAAATCGACTAACGTGCATTTTACCCTACTGAAGTCTTATTACTGTGTACAATTTTATTATTTTATACGAATGACAAAATTATATACGTTTAAACTTACTACTACACGAACATTAATTTATAAAACTGAGGTTACAGTTAATTTAAATATGTAACTGTTAAATTTAATGACATTTGAAAGAAATTATTTATATAGAAAATTTATGACCGATTCTTAGTCCTGATTGTTTGTTTATAAGTTTTATTCAATTTCTATCTTCTCAATAATAAAGAAAATTTTTTTACTTAAAAAAGCGGTTTATTTTGGATGATTCAAACTGAAATGAGTCACTAATGGTAGTCTGTTGTTTACTTTGGTGCTACATGGTTTTTCTTTCAATTAAAAGTAATGATTTTTCTTGATTACTTTATGGTTTTTATATTCTATTGTAACATTTGTTACTACTTTGTTTGAGAATTCTTTTATTTTAAATTCGTTGGAAGTTTCTTTCTATCATTAGGGGCGATGACCACGCCTATCAAAATATTGCACCCTGATGATTTTTGACATGTTCAAATTTGGTAATTTTTTAAATAAATACTTTTTCTTTATTGTCATGATAAAAACGACTTTCAAAATTCACCCCTCAATTCAATAGAAAACAGTTAATTACTTTTCTACAAATGTAATGAATATTTTTTGGTGTATTTATACTTTAAATATTTTAAAAAAGTGTGTTACCGCTTGCTTTTTTCCTTTTTTTCGTTACTTTTTTATCATGTATTTTAATATAAAAAGTTTCTATTTGTCTGAATTTTAAAACCTTAAGTTTGATAATTATTTTTTCCTTCTAAACATGTTATTAAGCTCTTTTGCTCTAATAAGTAGTTTACATTATCAAAATTTTTTTCATTATCTCTAAACACCTGTTTATATAATGATGTAAAGTTTTATCAATTGCTATTATTTTTACTTTGCATCACTTAGCATTTTATCAATACTTATGTGTATCAATAATGTTAGATAACAATCTAAGTGCAAATACTCTAGTTAAAACAGATATTAGGTACATGCATTTTAATTTTTTTTAGATATTCACTTTTTTTTAAGTTCCCTTTTTTAATGCTTTTAAACCTAAACCAATTTTAAGTGAAAACAGACAATTCGACTATTAAATCCTTTTGTCATTTTCTATTAATATTTGGATAAATGTATTTTGAACTTGAATGTTTAATTTTATTTTGTAAATTTTTATTTCTGATAAGGCTTGAAAATTAACTACAGTTTTTAAATTAGGTTGAATAAAATAGACTTCTTTGGATTAGGCTCTGTAACTTGGAGCTTTTACTGTATATAAAATCTTCCATTTTTCTATTATTTCTTTCATGATATCTTATTAGAAAATCTCACTTTTAATTGGGTTTTTTTCTATTTCGTGCTAGAAGTTTTGTTTAATAATATTGTGTAAAGTTAATTCTTATTAACAGTTTCAATTCCTAATAGTAGATTTGCATTTGTATAATCATATAATTCATAATAATTAGAAAATGATTAAATTAAATACTGTTTTTAATATGTTTTTCATAAGATGTTATAAAGTAATTTTACAGGATTACTCTGTATAATCTAAGAATTCCATTTTTAGTGTTAAGCTTTAAATTTAAAATAATGCAAATTTATTCATAATAATAGTAGAGAATAATATTAGGAAAGGACAGTAAATAACTTTAACAAGTGAATACCTTTACTTTTAAAAAATGAATAAATAAATAATTTGTAGGTTGCATGAGCTTTTCCAATTTTTTTTTTTTTAATTAAAAAATTTTTTTCTTCATACTTTTTTTTTCTTTAATAAGAAAACAAATGCTGCATCTCAATTTTTGTTTTACATTGTGTAAGTCAGAAAAAAATTTCTAAAACCTAATATCCATCTTGGCCGACAAGTGTCTGTTGTGTGATTGCTTTATATTTTTTTTTTTTTTTCTTAATTTTTACTCTTTAATTCAAATGTAATTACTGTGATGTAAATTTATTTCGCTTTGTGGTTACATTTTTTTTTTCTTTTTTTAGAAGCCTTTAGATTTTTTATTTATTTTTTTATTGAGTAATTTTGATTTTAAATTGTTTTGCTGACCACTGCACATAAATAATTCAAAAGTTCTTCTAAAATGAGTTCCAGTTGAGTTTTTAATTCTCTACTACATTATGATTTTTTTCATATTACGGTTGGCTACCCTGTAATTACACTTCTGTGTTACTTAAAATGATTATCTAATTATTATAAACTAGTCGCTTAATGCGGCCAGCTGTCCGCCAGAGTTTTCCTTGTCTTGTCACAAATGCAATCGAGCTTGGGATGTTGAAGTACGATTTTCTTCTAGCCTTCTTCGATGTTCCTGGGATGTTTCTCGGGTCCTTGCATTTTTGGTTGAGACACGATTATTTTCTAATCTTCTTCCGCGCTCTTCAGATGTTTCTTGGGCCCTAGCTCTGCTAGTAGAGACACGATCCTCTTCCAATCTTCTTTGACGTTTCTCAGGTGTTTCTCGGACCCTGGCACTGCTAATTGAGACACGAACCTCTTCTAATCTTCTTTGACGTTCCTCAAGTGTTTCTCAGGCCCTAGCACTGCTAGTTGAGACACGATCCTCTTCTAATCTTCTTTGACGTTTCTCTGATACTTCTTGGGCTCTAGAATTGCTTGTCGAAATTCGGTCATGTTCCATCCTTCTTTGACGTTTCTTGGGCCCTTCTTTGAGAATCTCTTAATATCTTTCTCTTTGACAAAATACAAAGTTTTTTGGAAGTCGGTTCTGCCATGTCAGTAATCGGAATTTTAAGAAGTCAACGAATACTTTAAAACAACAATTACTATGAAAGCAAATCATGAAACTTCAATATTAAAATCTAAGTGCTTACCTGCAAACTGAAACTTTCTGAAAATAACTAATTACATTTAATAAAAACTGTTAAAATAAAGAATAGAAAAACCAAAGCGATCCAAAGTAAGTGTGATCGTTCCTTCAAAAACAATTAAATTCCTATTTTATATATTATATAGCTACAACGCTTAAGGAAAAAAAAACTAAAATGCTAAATACATGAAAAGAACACGAAAACGAATTAATTTTTTATGGTATCAATTTCTATTTCTATATCGCTACAAAAATTATCGTCTTGAAAAAAAAATAGAGCGTGGAAAGAAGGAGAAAAACTTATTATAACAATTGTGAACAGCGACAAATATATCAAAACGAAGCGTTCTATTTACATATCGAATATGTTGCCACATTTTTAATACAAAAGTTAAACTTGTCTCCACTTTGATAAATGTAAACTAATGCGAACCCTACAATTAAATTCCTTTGTATATTATTGGTTTAAGTTGTCAAAAATTAATATTTCAATTGTAAGGTTCGCATTAGCATACATTTATAAGAGTGGAGAAAAGTATATGCATTTTTGAATATGGCTCTTTGAAGATGAAAAAGCATAGATTTTCTTACAAAATGACTGATAACTAAAAAACTAATCCAAATTTTTGAAAAAGAAGAAAAATACCTCTTCACTATGTCAAAACACAATTATGTGCCGAGTTTCGTGCCTGGGCGAGGCTTCTGGGGCGATATATTGTGATTGCAAACACACACGCAGCCGCGTTTATTATTATGTAGATTAATGTTTTTCAGGCATGTGATTCTTCGGCTAATTCGCGAAATTCCACAAATCTCAAGACCATCGATTCGCGGACTTGCACAAATAAATGATTCTGGCAAAAATTTATCAGAGTTCCACTTTAATATTTTTTTATCTACGCAAAATCTTGTTAACCAGTATACCCTCTTTCTTTTTTCCTAAGCTCTCCTTCATGTGCAATGGCTTTTTTTTTTAAATTTTTTTATTTTTTATACAGATCTGTTAGGAAAAAAAGGCAACTTCAGATAAACTTTAAGAACCCAAGATTGAAAAAAGAAATCCACTATAACTGCTGCTAGAATTTATGAACTACTGGAGGCAAGCAGTAAAGTATAAAATTGAGAATCAGAAAACTTTTTCGGAAATAGCAAATATTTTAAAGATTGTTCGCTTTAAAAAAAAAAGATTTTTTCAAGCTTATATTTTCATAAGTAGCAATTTTATTAAAATTCTGATTTTTAACAAAAGAATTATTTAATCAATGAGATCTATTTGCCCCATTTTTTCTTTGACTACAATTAGATAGAATTAATTTTTTAATATGATATTATGACATGGAAATTTCAAATCTCCCATTTCAGTTATCACTTTTCAACGTGCTTGATACCATCATAAATCCGTGTTTTGATCTTTTTTTCTTTCTTTTGTAGTTAATTATATTAATATAATAACATTGATTTTCTCGTGGACTTTAAAATTCCGATATTGGGACACAGAAAATTTGACTTATCACTTTTTGATGCCCTCAATCTGCATTGATACCATCATAAATTGGTACGGTCTATAAGTCCCTATAATTTTTATTCACAATTATTGCTACTGATATCCATATGATTTTTTAAATTGCAATATTTTTTATAAAATATTAATAAGAAACAAGAAATACTAATCGCATATTTGAGTAATTACTTTTTGCTCTAAATCCAAGCATTGTTTGGCAGTTATTGCTGTTGATTTTCACACATTTCTTTTATTAGTTACAGGAAATTTTAATCACGCGCATGAACATTCACTATTTACTGCTAGGGTAATCACGTTCTTGCAATAGTTTGCTATGGTTTCTATAACAGATTTTTTTTTCCTTCCATTAGGTTTTCAAATGCTGTGAAAATGTACAAATTCTAAGAAGAGTTGCTTCATAAGATGTTCAATAATATTCCAGCAGCAATGAAGGATCAAAAAAGTTTTGAGGTTATAGTGCAGGATTGCGCTGCAGAGAAGAAAGAAGTGGTCGACAAATTGGTTCAAAGATCCGAAGCTAGGGTTGCAGAAATGGAAAGGAAAAAATGTGAAAAGGACCATCGAACCTCTGTTTACGAACAGACCGATTATTTCAACGTCACGTTTAACTGTCAAAAACAGTTAATTGAGACAATGCTGACGAATGCTACTAATGTTGATAAAAGCAGTTTGATTTCTTATTTTGATAAGATAGTGAAGAGTATTCAAGAATTACAAAAGTTCTTGTCAGATTCAACTCTGTTTTTGCCGACGTACGACATCAAGAAGGGACAGGAAGCTTTGAAAATTCTGCAGGATGACCTTCAATCTGCTCAGAATGACCTGATACCAAAGAAGAAATTTGCTTTCAAGAATAAGAAAAAGATTCAGAATGGAGTGAAATCTCCTCCTCTGGTGGAAAGATCAACCTCCAACAATGCTAGTGATTCCCTCCTCGATTTGAAGCTTTGTAAGTGTGGCTTTAAAGATATTTCTGGCGAAAACTTAGTCAAATACAGGGAAGAAATTGAAAAGCAAGATGTGGGCCTTCATCATCTGCAAAATTGCAGAGTTTATCTTTATGGTGCACCTAGTACTATTTTCATAAGTGGTCTTACAGACTGCCACATCTTTGCTGGTCCTGTTTCCACCTCTGTCTTTATCGAGAACTGTAGTCGTTGTACTTTTGTTTTGGCCTGCCAGCAGTTGAGGATTCATTCGTGTACCGACTGTGACTTTTATTTGCATATCACCAGTAGAACTATAATCGAAGATAGCAAAAGCTTATATTTTGCTCCCTATAACTGGTCTTATGATGGGCAAGAGGAAGATTTCATCAATGCTGGTTTTGATAAAGATATTAACAACTGGGACTCTATCGATGACTTTAATTGGCTTGTTATTGGCACGCCTTCACCTAATTGGGACTTTTTAGAAAAAGAAAAATACCAAATATGGAGCTGATTATTTGATTTGTTAGGAAATGCTATTCAATTATGTGATAATTTATAACTTAAGAGCTATTATACTTATTGAAATTTTTATTCTTACCTATTAATTCTGTCACTAAAATGCTAATATTGTTGAGTGTAAAATCTAAATAGGGCTATAGTCTAAACACATTTTTACTTCTATGCAAAGGCTATTACTAATGCTTCAGCTGGACTGAATTGAATTACTTCAAAGAAATGTATTTTTTATTTCTAAGGAGAATGTCGAATAAAGTTTTCTAAGAATTTTTCTTTTTACACTTAATTTTATTTCTTATAAAACGCAGTTTTTTTAATTTATTTGTCTGTTTTCTTTACTTTTCTTTTTCTATAATAAAAGAATTTTCTGAGATCATTGAATTTTACAGTTATTATCAAGTATATAAATAAAAAAACAGAATTTTAAACAAATTACATTAGAAATGCATACTGTGTTGAAAAGTTACAAAGCAATTAATGTGGGATTAATAGTCTAAATACTGATCAACTGAGTTATTTTTAAAAAAAAATATAATTTGCACTATTTGAGTATAATATAGGCAAATTTTTTCATAAAAAAATAATAAAATAAACTATTTTTAATTTCAGAATTACTTAGTTTAGAACAGACTGTTTTAACATTTAACTTCATTAATGGAAAACTAAACAACTCACAATAGTTTAAGATCATCAATATGTTTTAAATTTTTTAGTATTGTCTCATTATAAAACTAACCATCTATAAATTAATATTTCTTAATAACAATATTTGATTAAAAAAAAATTTGTCATTAAGTTCAAGACTTCTTAAACTCGTTGAACGCTACGCTAATTTTACATTGCTTGCCTGTCAGGCCAAAATGATTTTCTCAGTATGTATGCATTAATTTCTTCAAACTATTTTAGTAACGATAATAATACAGTCAGGCCTCGATATAAGGTCACCCTAAGGGACATCGCAAAAGTGACCTTATGAGCGGGGTGACCTTTTAACCGATTAATTACCAATTCATAACTAATTAGTACACATTATGATTTTTTTAAAAATGGTAATACAAACGAAAACGATCGGCCATAAATTAAATATTTAAGTCAATAAATTTTAACAGAATTAGTAAAGAATTAAAAAAAAGTAAGATTTTTAAAAAAATTTTAATTTCAAATAAAACTGTTCCTCAAAGTGTACATACATACATTACATCTTACCTTATTTAAAATAATCATTTATGCAGGTCCGTCTCGTTTCTGGTTTCATTTTTTGAACAATGTTTTCTAGATTTTGTAACTTCTCAAAATGTTTCTCACCTCCCTCATGGTTAGTGAAAAATATTCGTATGATATTTATTGCTTTGCTTTGGGTTACAACTACAATCTCAGGATCACTGTCATTGTCCACAACCTGTGAAAAAATTTCAGAAATTGTAGCTTCAGAAGTGGTGGCAATTTCCTCATTAATCAAACCATATTCAGCCTCCCCTTCAATGGCAAGGCCACGATTTTTCAAATCTTCCATCAGAACAGATAGAGGAATATCATATCGTCTTCTTCGGTTTCGTCATCCACGATGTTCAGAGAACTCCCAAAACCAGCATGACGAAAAACAATTTGCTATGCATGTGGTGGACACCATGTTACGCCTCAGATAAAAAGCGACCTTATAAGCGACAACGATTTTTAAAACTTGACCATATATCGATAATCTGTAACAAAGAATTCCTATTCAGTGAGCCGGGGCTTCGGAAAAGTGACCTTATATCGAGGTCTGACTGTATAAAAAAATTTAAAGCTTCAAAAATTTACTCAAATTATGTGTTTCTAATAATTTTGGCTTCACCGGTGACCCCCATCGCATTCAACGTGTTAATCAAATAATTTTGAAGAAGAAAACAGTAAATATGCTACTTAGCATTTTTATACATAAGTAATTTAGTAAACTACTGATCACCATCCTATGAGATTTGTTATATTTTCTGAAGCATATGATTCCTAACTTCATTAGCATAAAAATTTGGCAATGTAAAAGTGTTTAGTTTCTGTTTCATTCGATGTCTGTATTCCCAAAAATAATGAAACATTGAATGCTGCAAGCAAGGCTATATGCTTTTCCAGGAAAGGAAATTTTGTTGATATAAGGAGTTGATGTTAATTGGTGTATTTTCAACTGTCCATATTTTTTTTAGTATTCCAGGGTAATACGAGCGAGCAAATTATATAATAAACATAAACTGCTCAAATGAAGAATCAAATGTGAATAATAAAAAATTATTTATTTTTCTAAAATTATGGAGCTCCTAATTAATGATTAATCTTAATTTTTAATGTTAATATACATCCCTGTGGCAGAATTGCGGCGACATTGTCGCAAAACGTTACAGAGTCCTCGTAGAAAGATTTTTCTTTTGGGATGAAAAAATGTTGGCTTTCTTTTCTGCAGAAATTTACACTTAAAATTTGAATTGCGCATTAAAATACTCACTTTTTGTAGCGTTCAATTTACTGCGATAGTATCGGAAATCCATGTACTGTTTCGATTGTATTTTCGGCTGTTGATTTTCTCGTGGTTTTTAATTATCCCGATATATTTCAGAAGACATGGGAAATTCGAATCGTGCATTCGAGTATTTACTTTTTAAGGCAACGATTCTATAATTTTTTTTGGCAATTACTGCTTGTGATTTCCATATAGTTTTAAAAATCCGATATTATTTATTACAACAATCAAATCTTGAAACAAAACCACTGATTTGAGTAACCCCTTTTTGAAGAGTCTGTTCGCGTGATTTCGTCGTCGATCTGTTTTTCGGTATTTACTGATACGGATTTTGTGACTTTTAATTATTTTTTTTAATGTGATAATGATTTGCAAAATGCGACAATGGGAATCATTAGTGCGTTTTTCTCTTCAACAAAATGGGAGAGTATCGTACATAATATTAGAATAAAAAATATTACATGATCAATGAAAATAATTATATGTTTTTTTTTTTTGTAAACAAAGCATTTTTATTGCTTTAAATTAGTAAAATGCATCTTTGTTATAATTGAAAGTATCGCGCAGAAAGAATTAGTGCTAGAGAGTTTTGTCGCAGAAAGCCCGAAAAAATTCTGCCACAGAGATATACACCGAAAAGACATAACATTATGACCACCCTGCTAATGACATGTAGGACCACCTTTAGCCCTCAAATCTGCTAGCACCCGCCGTGGCATTGATTCCACGTGGTGCTGATAGGTAGTCTGAGGTATTTGGTACCAAGCGCTCACCAACTGGTCCAGCAATTCCCTCACATTGCGAGGGGGTAGCGTGGCAGCACAGATTTGGTTTTCCAAGTAGGACCACAAATGTTCTATTGGATCAGGGTTAGGTGAATTTGGGGGCCAAGACATGACTTGAAAGTCACTGGAATGTTCCTCGAGCCAATCCATGACGATTCGACCCTTATGACATGGTACATGATTCTGTTGGTAAACACCATCCCCCGCAGGAAAAACTGTTGCCATGAAATATGCAATAGACCTTTACACATAGACAATACACATTTACAAAAGACATTTCGTTTTTTTTTCTCATTATTCCATTACGTGTTCTTTAGCAAAGAAATATGCTCCATTTTATACACAGAACACCCTATGCATGATAGACTACCTAAAATGTTGCAAAAGGAGTCGAAAAACGACAAAAAAACTGATTTTCCTCGATTTTTCCAGTTTTTTCCCATTTTTCCAAAAAAAATAAAAATTTTCTGCCATGCAGGAGCCTGCAGAATACCGAAAAACACATTTAAAAAATATATATAATGCAAAATAAAGGAATTTGTAAAAAAAATTGAAAAACTGCCCGGTCCTGGGGTTCGAACCCGGGACCCCTGGCTCCAGCGACCAGTTGACAGTCCAACACTCTACCAAACAGGCCACTGTTTCACGTCAGGCCTGCAGCAGTTTCCCTTCAAAAGCCTTTTCTCGGTAAAATATGCAATAGACCTTTAGGGGCCCACTGGGACCCCCTAATTCACTTATAAAGCTTTCCTTCAGTAGCCATGGTTGGACCATGGGGACCTACCTTGGGTGCGAGTTTGAAAATTATAACTTAATACCAAGGGGTGCTAGGGGGTCTCGAAGCCTGAACCTTATTCTCGACATTTCGTCTTTTTTTT
The DNA here is from genome assembly GCA_949128135.1 of Parasteatoda lunata. Taxonomy (NCBI): domain Eukaryota; kingdom Metazoa; phylum Arthropoda; class Arachnida; order Araneae; family Theridiidae; genus Parasteatoda; species Parasteatoda lunata. Next base: position 105,185,124 of record OX421970.1, read on the forward strand.
TCCTTTGTTCCATTACGTGTTCTTTAGCAAAGAAATATGCTCCATTTTATACACAGAACACCCTATGCATGATAGACTACCTAAAATGTTGCAAAAGGAGTAAAAAAATGACAAAAAAAAAAACTGATTTACCTGGATTTTTCCAGTTTTTTCCCATTTTTCCAAAAAAAACAAATTTTCTGCCATGCAGGAGCTTGCAGAATACCGAAAAACACATGAAAAAAATAATATAATGCAAAATAAAGGAATTTTTTAAAAAAGGAAAAAAAAGTGAAAAACTGCCCGTTCTTGGGGTTTGAACTCGGCACCCCTGGCTCCAGCCACCAGTTGTCAGTCCAAACACTCTACCAAACAGGCCACAGTTTCACGTCAGGCCTGCAGCAGCTTCCCTTCAAAAGCCTTTTCTGGGTAAAATATGGAAGAGGCCTTTAGGGCCCCACTTTTAAACCCCCTAATTCACTTATAAAAATTTCCTTCGGTAGCCATGGTTGGACCATGAGGACCTACTGTGGGTGCGAGTTTGAAAATTATAACTTAATACCAAGGGGAGCAAGGGGGTCTCGAAGCCTGAACCTTATTCTCGACATTTCATCTTTTTTTTTCTTTTTTTTTGCTCATTGTTCCATTACGTGTTCTTTAGCAAAGAAATGTACTCCATTTTATACACAAAACACCCAATGCATGATAGACTCCCTAAAATGTTGCAAAAGGAGTAAAAAAATGAAAAAAAAAACTGATTCCCCTAGATTTTTCCCATTTTTCCAAAAAAAGACAAACTTTTCTGCCATGCAGGAGCCTGCAGAATACCGAAACACACATTAAAAAAATAATATAATGCAAAATAAAGGAATTGAGAAAAAAGGAAAAAAAAGTTAAAAGCTGCCCGGTCCTGGGGTTCAAACACGGGACCCCAGGCTCCAGCCACCAGTTGACAGTCCAACACTCTACCAAACAGGCCACTGTTTCACGCCAGGTGTACAGCAGCTTCCCTACAAAAGGCTTTCCGCGGTGAAATATGCAATAGATATTTAGGGGCCCGCTGGGACCCCCCTAATTCACTTATAAAAATTTCCTTCGGTAGCCATGGTTGGATCATGGGGACCTACCTTTGGTGCGAGTATGAAAATTATAACTTAATACCAAGGGGAGCTAGGGGGTCTCGAAGCCTGAACCTTATTCTCGACATTTCGTCGTTTTTCTTCTTTTTTTTGCTCATTGTCCCATTACGTGTTTTTTACCAAAGAAATATGCTCCATTTTCTACACAGAACACCCTATGCATGATACACTCCCTAAATTGTTGCAAAAGGAGTCGAAAAATGACAAAAAAACTGATTTTCCTTGATTTTTCCAAAAAAAAACCCACATTTTTCTGCCATGCAGGAGCCTGCAGAATACCGAGAAACACGTTTAAAAAATAATATAATGCAAAATAAAGGAATTAAGAAAAAAGGAAAAAAAGTTAAAAACTGCCCGGTCCTGGTGTTCGAACCCGGGACCCCAGGCTCCAGCCACAAGTTGACAGTCCAACACTCTACCAAACAGGCCACTGTTTCACGCCAGGTGTACAGCAGCTTCCCTACAAAAGGCTTTTCGCGGTGAAATATGCAATAGATATTTAGGGGCCCGCTGGGACCCCCCTAATTCACTTATAAAAATTTCCTTCGGTAGCCATGGTTGGATCATGGGGACCTACCTTTGGTGCGAGTATGAAAATTATAACTTAATACCAAGGGGAGCTAGGGGGTCTCGAAGCCCGAACCTTATTCTCGACATTTCGTCGTTTTTCTTCTTTTTTTTGCTCATTGTTTCATTACGTGTTTTTTAGCAAAGAAATATACTCCATTTTATACGCAGAACACCCTTTGCATGATAGACTCCCTAAAATGTTGCAAAAGGAGTCAAAAAATTACAAAAAAAGTGATTTTCCTTGATTTTTAGTTTTTTTCCCATTTTTCCAAAAAAAAAACCACAATTTTCTGCCATGCATGAGGCCACAGAATGCCAAAAACACATTATAAAATAATATAATGCAAAGTAAAGGAATAAAAAAAAAAGGAAAAAAAAGTGAAAAACTGCCCGGTTCTGGGGTTTGATCACAGGACCCCAGGCTCCAGCCTCCAGTTTTTTCTTGTTTTTGCTCATTGTTCCATTACGTGTTTTTTAGCAAAGAAATATACTCCATTTTATAGGCAGAACACCCTAAGCATGATAGACTCCCTAAAATGTTGCAAAAGGAGTCGAAAAATAACAAAAAAACTGATTTTCCTTCATATTTAGTTTTTTCCCATTTTTCCAAAAAAAAAAATTTTCTGCTATGCAGGAGCCTGCAGAATACCGAAAAACACATTAAAAAAATAATATAATGCAAAATAAAGGAATTTTAAAAAAAAAGGTGGGAAAAGGTGAAAAACAGCCTGGTCCTAGGATTTGAACCCAGGACCCCTGGATCCAGCCACCAGTTGACAGTCCAACACTCTACCAAACAGGCCACTGTTTCACATCAGGCCTGCAGCAGCTACCCTTCAAAAGGCTTTTCTCGGTGAAAAATGCAATAGACATTTAGGGGCCTAATTGCTCCCCCCTAATTCACTTATAAAAGATTCCTTCGGTAGCCATGGTTGGACCAAGGGGACCTACTTTGGGTGCAAGTTTGAAAATTAAAACTTAATACCAAGGGCAGCCAGGGGACTCGAAGCCTGAACCTTTTTCTCGACATTTCGTCTTTTTTTTCTTTTTTTTTTTTTGCTCATTGTTCTATTACGTTATCTTTAGCAAAGAAATATGCTTCATTTTATACACAGAACACCCTATTCATGATAGACTCCCTAAAATGTTGCAAAAGGAGTCGAAAAATTACAAAAAAACTGATTTTCCTTGATTTTTCCAGTTTTTTCCCATTTTTTCCAAAAAAAACAAATTTTTCTGCCATGCAGGAGCCTGCAGAATACCGAAAAACACATCAAAAAAATAATATAATGCAAAATAAAGGAATTTTAAAAAAAGGAAAAAAAAGTGAAATAGTGCCCGGGACCTGGGGTTCGAACTCGGGACCCAAGGCTCCAGCCACCAAATGACAGTCCAACACTCTACCAAACAGGCCCCTGTTTCTCATCAGGTGTACAGCAGCTTCCCTTCAAAAGCCTTTTCTCGGTGAAATATGCAATAGACATTTAGGGGCCCACTGGGACCCCCCTAATTCACTTATAAAAATTTCCTTCTGTATCCATGGTTGGACCATGGGGACCTACCTTTGGTGCGAGTATGAAAATTATAACTTAATACCAAGGGGAGCTAGGGGGTCTCGAAGCCCGAACCTTATTCTCGACATTTCGTCGTTTTTCTTTTTTTTTTTTGCTCATTGTTCCATTACGTGTTTTTTAGCAAAGAAATATACTCCATTTTATACGCAGAACACCCTTTGCATGATAGACTCCCTAAAATGTTGCAAAAGGAGTAAAAAAATTACAAAAAAAGTGATTTTCCTTGATTTTTAGTTTTTTTCCCATTTTTCCAAATTTGGACTTTTTTTTCTTTTTTTTTCTCATTGTTCCATTACATGTTCTTTAGCAAAAAATATACTCCAATTTTTACACAGAACACCCAATGCATGATAGACTCCCTAAAATGTGGCAAAAAAAGTCGAAAAATAATTACAAAAAAATGATTTTCCTTGATTTTTCCAGTTTTTTCTCATTTTTCCCAAAAAAAATATATTCTGTCATGCAGGAGCCTGCAGAATACCGAAAAACACATTTAAAAAATAATATAATGCAAAATAAAGGAATTTTAAAAAAAAGGAAAAAAAAGTGAAAAACGGCCCGGTCGGCCTGGGGTTCGAACCCGGGACCCCTGACTCCAGCCACCAGTTGACAGTCCAACACTAAACCACACAGGCCACTGTTTCTCATCATGTGTACGGCAGCTTCCCTTCAAAAGACTTTTCTCGGTGAAATATGCAATAGACATTTCGGGGCTCACTGGGACCCCCCTAATTCACTTATAAAAATTTCCTTCGGTAGACATGGTTGGACCATCGGGACCTACATGGGATGCGAGTTTGAAAATTAAAACTTTATACCAAGGGGAACAAGGGGGTCTCGAAGCCTGAAACTTATTCTCGACATTTCATCTTTTTTTTCTTTTTTTTTCACATTGTTCCATTACGTTATCATTAGCAAAGAAATATGCTTCATTTTATACACAGAACACCCTATGCATGATAGACTCCCTAAAATGTTGCAAAAGGAGTCGAAAAATGACAAAAAAAACTGATTTTTCCTGTTTTTTCCCATTTTTCCAAAAAAAAACCAAATCTTTCCGCCATGCAGGAGAATGCAGAATACCGAAAAACACATTAAAAAAATAATATAATGCAAAATAAAGGAATTTTAAAAAAAGGAAAAAAAAGTGAAATAGTGCCCAGTTCCGGGGTTCGAACCCGGGACCCCAGGCTCCAGCCACCAGTTGACAGTCCAACACTCTACCAAACAGGACCCTGTCTCTCATCTGGCCTGCAGCAGCTACCCTTCAAAAGCCTTTTCTCGGTGAAATATGCAATAGACATTTCGGGGCTCACTGGGACCCCCCTATTTCACTTATAAAAATTTCCTTCGGTAGCCATGGTTGGACCATCGGGACCTACATGGGATGCGAGTTTGAAAATTATATTAATAACAAGGGGAACAAGGGGGTCTCGAGGCCTGATCCTTATTCTCGACATTTCATCTTTTTTTTCTTTTTTTTTTTTCACATTGTTCCATTACGTCGAAAAATTACAAAAAAACTGATTTTCCTTGATTTTTCCAGTTTTTTCCCATTTTTCCAAAAAAAACAAATTTTCTGCCATGCAGGAGCTTGCAGAATACCGAAAAACACATGAAAAAAATAATATAATGCAAAATAAAGGAATTTTTTAAAAAAGGAAAAAAAATGTGAAAAACTGCCCGTTCTTGGGGTTTGAACTCGGCACCCCTGGCTCCAGCCACCAGTTGTCAGTCCAACACTCTACCAAACAGGCCACAGTTTCACGTCAGGCCTGCAGCAGCTTCCCTTCAAAAGCCTTTTCTGGGTAAAATATGGAAGAGGCCTTTAGGGCCCCACTTTTAAACCCCCTAATTCACTTATAAAAATTTCCTTCGGTAGCCATGGTTGGACCGTGAGGACCTACTGTGGGTGCGAGTTTGAAAATTATAACTTAATACCAAGGGGAGCAAGGGGGTCTCGAAGCCTGAACCTTATTCTCGACATTTCATCTTTTTTTTTGCTCATTGTTCCATTACGTGTTCTTTAGCAAAGAAATGTACTCCATTTTATACACAAAACACCCAATGCATGATAGACTCCCTAAAATGTTGCAAAAGGAGTAAAAAAATGACAAAAAAACTGATTCCCCTAGATTTTTCCCATTTTTCCAAAAAAAAAAAAACTTTTCTGCCATGCAGGAGCCTGCAGAATACCGAAACACACATTAAAAAAATAATATAATGCAAAATAAAGAAATTGAGAAAAAAGGAAAAAAAAGTTAAAAGCTGCCCGGTCCTGGGGTTCAAACACGGGACCCCAGGTTCCAGCCACCAGTTGACAGTCCAACACTCTACCAAACAGGCCACTGTTTCACGCCAGGTGTACAGCAGCTTCCCTACAAAAGGCTTGTCGCGGTGAAATATGCAATAGATATTTAGGGGCCCGCTGGGACCCCCCTAATTCACTTATAAAAATTTCCTTCGGTAGCCATGGTTGGATCATGGGGACCTACGTTTGGTGCGAGTATGAAAATTATAACTTAATACCAAGGGGAGCTAGGGGGTCTCGAAGCCTGAACCTTATCCTCGACATTTCGTCGTTTTTCTTCTTTTTTTTGCTCATTGTTCCATTACGTGTTTTTTAGCAAAGAAATATGCTCCATTTTCTACACAGAACATCCTATGCATGATACACTCCCTAAATTGTTGCAAAAGGAGTCGAAAAATGACAAAAAAACTGATTTTCCTTGATATTTCCAAAAAAAAACCCAAATTTTTCTGCCATGCAGGAGCCTGCAGAATACCGAGAAACACGTTTAAAAAATAATATAATGCAAAATAAAGGAATTAAGAAAAAAGGAAAAAAAGTTAAAAACTGCCCGGTCCTGGTGTTCGAACCCGGGACCCCAGGCTCCAGCCACAAGTTGACAGTCCAACACTCTACCAAACAGGCCACTGTTTCACGCCAGGTGTACAGCAGCTTCCCTACAAAAGGCTTTTCGCGGTGAAATATGCAATAGATATTTAGGGGCCCGCTGGGACCCCCCTAATTCACTTATAAAAATTTCCTTCGGTAGCCATGGTTGGATCATGGGGACCTACCTTTGGTGCGAGTATGAAAATTATAACTTAATACCAAGGGGAGCTAGGGGGTCTCGAAGCCCGAACCTTATTCTCGACATTTCGTCGTTTTTTTTCTTTTTTTTGCTCATTGTTCCATTACGTGTTTTTTAGCAAAGAAATATACTCCATTTTATACGCAGAACACCCTTTGCATGATAGACTCCCTAAAATGTTGCAAAAGGAGTCAAAAAATTACAAAAAAAGTGATTTTCCATGATTTTTAGTTTTTTTCCCATTTTTCCAAAAAAAAACCCAAAATTTTCTGCCATGCATGAGGCCACAGAATGCCAAAAACACATTACAAAATAATATAATGCAAAGTAAAGAAATTCAAAAAAAAAGGGGGGGAAAGTGAAAAAGTGCCCGGTCCTGGGGTTCGAACCATGGACCCCTGGCTCAAGCCACCAGTTAACAGTCCAACACTGTACCAAACAGGCCAATGTTTCACGTTAGGCCTGCAGCAGCTTCCCTTCAACAGTCTTTTCTCGGTGAAATATGCAATAGACCTTTAGGGGCCCTCTGGGATCCCCCTAATTCACTAATAAAAATTTCCTTCGGTAGCCATGGTTGGACCATGGGGACCTACTTTGGGTGCGAGTTTGGAAATTATAACTTAATACCAAGGGGAGCTAGGGGGTCTCAAAGCCTGAACCTTATTCTCGACATTTCTTCTTTTTTCCCCTTTTTTTTGCTCATTGTTCCATTGCGTGTTCTTTAGCAACAAAATATACTCCATTTCATACGTAAAACACCCTATGCATGATAGACTACCTAAAATGTTGCAAAAGGAATCAAAAAATGACAAAAAGACTGATTTCCCTGGATTTTTCCAGTTTTTTCCCATTTTTCAAAAAAAAACAAATTTTCTGCCATTCAGGATACTGCAGAATACCGAAAAACACATCAAAAAAATAATATAATGCAAAATAAAGGAATCAAAAAAAAAGGAAAAAGAAGTGAAAAACTGCCCGGTTCTGGGGTTTGATCACAGGACCCCAGGCTCCAGCCTCCAGTTTTTTCTTGTTTTTGCTCATTGTTCCATTACGTGTTTTTTAGCAAAGAAATATACTCCATTTTATAGGCAGAACACCCTATGCATGATAGACTCCCTAAAATGTTGCAAAAGGAGTCGAAAAATCACAAAAAAACTGATTTTCCTTCATATTTAGTTTTTTCCCATTTTTCCAAAAAAAAAAATTTTCTGCTATGCAGGAGCCTGCAGAATACCGAAAAACACATTAAAAAAATAATATAATGCAAAATAAAGGAATTTTAAAAAAAAGGGGGGGAAAAGGTAAAAAACAGCCTGGTCCTAGGATTTGAACCCAGGACCCCTGGCTCCTGCCACCAGTTGACAGTCCAACACTCTACCAAACAGGCCACTGTTTCACATCAGGCCTGCAGCAGCTACCCTTCAAAAGGCTTTTCTCGGTGAAAAATGCAATAGACATTTAGGGGCCTAATTGCTCCCCCCTAATTCACTTATAAAAGATTCCTTCGGTAGCCATGGTTGGAACAAGGGGACCTACTTTGGGTGCAAGTTTGAAAATTAAAACTTAATACCAATGGGAGCAAGGGGGTCTCGAAGCCTGAACCTTATTCTCGACATTTCATCTTTTTTTTCTTTTTTTTTGCTCATTGTTCCATTACGTGTTCTTTAGCAAAGAAATGTACTCCATTTTATACACAAAACACCCAATGCATGATAGACTCCCTAAAATGTTGCAAAAGGAGTCGAAAAATTACAAAAAAACTGATTTTCCTTGATTTTTCCAGTTTTTTCCCATTTTTTCCAAAAAAAAACAAATTTTTCTGCCATGCAGGAGCCTGCAGAATACCGAAAAACACATCAAAAAAATAATATAATGCAAAATAAAGGAATTTTAAAAAAAAGGAAAAAAAAGTGAAAAACGGCCCGGTCGGCCTGGGGTTCGAACCCGGGACCCCTGACTCCAGCCACCAGTTGACAGTCCAACCCTAAACCAAACAGGCCACTGTTTCACATCAGGTGTACAGCAGCTTCCCTTCAAAAGCCTTTTCTCGGTGAAATATGCAATAGACATTTAGGGGCCCACTGGGACCCCCCTAGATCACTTATAAAAATTTCCTTCTGTATCCATGGTTGGACCATGGGGACCTACCTTTAGTGCGAGTTTAAAAATTATAACTTAATACCAAGGGGTGCTAGGGGGTCTCGAAGCCTGAACCTTATTCTCGACATTTGGACTTTTTTTTCTTTTTTTTTCTCATTGTTCCATTACATGTTCTTTAGCAAAAAATATACTCCAATTTTTACACAGAACACCCAATGCATGATAGACTCCCTAAAATGTGGCAAAAAAAGTCGAAAAATAATTTTAAAAAAATGATTTTCCTTGATTTTTCCAGTTTTTTCTCATTTTTCCAAAAAAAAATATATTCTGTCATGCAGGAGCCTGCAGAATACCGAAAAACACATTTAAAAAATAATATAATGCAAAATAAAGGAATTTTAAAAAAAAGGAAAAAAAAAGTGAAAAACGGCCCGGTCGGCCTGGGGTTCGAACCCGGGACCCCTGACTCCAGCCACCAGTTGACAGTCCAACACTAAACCAAACAGGCCACTGTTTCACATCATGTGTACGGCAGCTTCCCTTCAAAAGACTTTTCTCGGTGAAATATGCAATAGACATTTCGGGGCTCACTGGGACCCCCCTAATTCACTTATAAAAATTTCCTTCGGTAGCCATGGTTGGACCATCGGGACCTACATGGGATGCGAGTTTGAAAATTAAAACTTTATACCAAGGGGAACAAGGGGGTCTCGAAGCCTGAACCTTATTCTCGACATTTCATCTTTTTTTTCTTTTTTTTTCACATTGTTCCATTACGTTATCTTTAACAAAGAAATATGCTTCATTTTATACACAGAACACCCTATGCATGATATACTCCCTAAAATGTTGCAAAAGGAGTCGAAAAATGACAAAAAAAACTGATTTTTCCTGTTTTTTCCCATTTTTCCAAAAAAAACCCAAATCTTTCCGCCATGCAGGAGAATGCAGAATACCGAAAAACACATTAAAAAAATAATATAATGCAAAATAAAGGAATTTTAAAAAAAGGAAAAAAAAGTGAAATAGTGCCCAGTCCCAGGGTTCGAACCCGGGACCCCAGGCTCCAGCCACCAGTTGACAGTCCGACACTCTACCAAACAGGCCACTGTTTCACGTCAGGTGTGCAGCAGCTTCCATTCTAAAGCCTTTTCTCGGTGAAATATTCAATAGACCTTTAGGGGCCCACTAGGTCCCCCCTAATTCACTTATAAAAATTTCCTTCGATAGCCATGGTTGGACCATGGGGACCTACCTTGGGACCCTATGGTCCAACCATGGCTACCGAAGGTAATTTTTATAAGTGAATTAGGGTTTAAAATCAGTTTTTCTGTCATGTTTCGACTCCTTTAGCAACATTTTAGGGAGTCTATCATGCAATGGGAGTTCTGTGTATAAAATAGAGTATATTTCTTTGCTAAAGAACATGTAATGGAACAATAAGCAAAAAAAAGAAGAAAAAAGACGAAATATCGAGGATAAGGTTCAGGCTTCGAGTCCCCCTATCTCCCCTTGGTACTAAGTTATAATTTTCAAACTCGCACCCAAGGCAGGTACCCATGGTCCAACCATGGCTAAGAAAGGAAATTTTTATAAGTGAATTAGGGGGGTCCCAGTGGCCCCTAAATGTCTATTGCATATTTCACCGAGAAAAGGATTTTGAAGGGAAGCTGCTGCACACCTGACGTGAAACAGTGGCCTGTTTGATAGAGTGTTGGACTGTCAACTGGTGGCTGGAGCCTGTTGTCCCGGGTTCAAACCACAGGACCGGGCAGTTTTTCATTTTTTTTTCCTTTTTTTTTAAATTCCTTTATTTTGCATTATATTATTTTTTTAATGTGTTTTTCGGTATTCTGCAGGCTCCCTCTTGGCAGAAAATATTTTTGTTTTGGAGAAATGGAAAAAAAACTGGAAAAATCAAGGAAAATCAGTTTTTTTTTACATTTTTCGATTCCTTTTGAAACACTTTAGAGAGTCTATCATGCATAGGGTGAGCTGTGTATAAAATGGAGCATATTTCTTTGCTAAAGAACACGTAATGGAACAAAGAGAAAAAAAAGAAAAAAAAGTCGAAATGTCGAGAATAAGGTTCAGGCTTCGAGACCCCCTAGCTCCCCTTGGTATTAAGTTCTAATTTTCGAACTCGCACCCAAGGTAGGTCCCCATGGTCCAACCATGGCTACTGAAGGAAACTTTTATAAGTGAATTAGGGGGGTCCCAGTGGGCCCCTAAATGTCTATTGCATATTTCACAGAGAAAAGGCTTTTGAAGGGAAGCTGCCTTACACCTGATGTGAAACGGTGGCCTGTTTGGTAGAGTGTTGGACTGTCAAACTGGTGGCTGGAGCCAGGGGTCCCGGGTTCGAACCCCAGGACTAGGCTGATTTTCACTTTTTTTTTTCCTTTTTTTTTTTCCTTTTTTTTTAAATTCCTTTATTTTGCATTATATTATTTTTTTAACGTGTTTTTCGGTATTCTGCAGGCTCCTGCATGGCAGAAATTTTTTTTTTTTTTTAAAAAATGAGAAAAATCAAGGAAAATCAGTTTTTTTTGTCATTTGTCGACTCCTTTTGCAACATTTTAGGGAGTCTATCTTGCATAGGGTGTTCTGTGTATAAAATGGAGTATATTTTTTTCTAAAGAACATGTAATGGAACAATGAGAAAAAATAATAAAAAAAAGTCCAAATGTCGAGAATAAGGTTCAGGCTTCGAGACCCCCTTGCTCCCCTTGGTATTAAGTTATAATTTTCAAACTCGCACCCAAGGTAGGTCCCTATAGTCCAACCATGGTTACGGAAGGAAATTTTTATAAGTGAATTAGGGGGGTCCCAGTGGGCCCCTAAAGGTCTATTGCATATTTCACCGAGAAAACGCTTTTGAAGGGAAGCTGCTGTACACCTGATGTGAAACAGTGGCCTGTTTAGTAGGGTGTTGGACTGTCAACTGTTTTGGCTGGAGCCAGGGGTCGTGGGTTCGAACCCCAGGACCAGGCAGTTTTTTACCTTTTTTTCCCTTTTTATTAAAATTCCTTTATTTTGCATTATATTATTTTTTTAATGTGTTTTTCGGGATTCTGCAGGCTCCTGCATGGCAGAAATTTTTTTTTTTGGAAAAATGGGAAAAAACTGGAAAAATCAGGTTTTTTTGTCATTTTTCGACTCCTTTTGCGACATTTTAGGGAGTCTATCATGCATAGGTAGTTCTGTGTATAAAATGGAGCATATTTCTTTGCTAAAGAACACGTAATGGAACAATGAGAAAAAAAAAAAAAAAAAAGGACGAAATGTCGAGAATAAGGTTCAGGCTTCGAGACCTCCTAGCTCCCCTTGGTATTAAGTTATAATTTTCAAACTCGCACCCCAGGTAGGTCCCGATGGTCCAACCAGGGCTACCGAAGGAAATTTTTATAAGTTAATTAGGGGGGTCCCAGTGAGCCCCGAAATGTCTATTGCATATTTCACCGAGAAAAGTCTTTTGAAGGGAAGCTGCCGTACACATGATGTGAAACAGTGGCCTGTTTGGTTTAGTGTTGGACTGTCAACTGGTGGCTGGAGTCAGGGGTCCCGGGTTCGAACCCCAGGACTGGGCAGTTTTCCACTTTTTTTTCCTTTTTTTTTAAATTCATTTATTTTGCATTATATTATTTTTTTAATGTGTTTTTCTGTATTCTGCAGGCTCCTGCATGGCAGAAGATTTTTTTTTTTTTTTTTAAACTAGAAAAAACTGGAAAAATTAAGGAAAATCATTTTTGTTTTGTCATTTCTCGCCTCCTTTTGCAACATTTTAGGGAGTCTATCATGCATAGGGTGTTCTGTGTATAAAATGGAGTATATTTTTTTCTAAAGAACATGTAATGGAACAATGAGAAAAAACAAGAAAAAAAAGTCCAAATGTCGAGAATAAGGTTGAGACTTCGAGACCCCCTAGCTCCCCTTGGTATAAAGTTATAATTTTCAAACTCGTACCCAAGGTAGGTCCTGATAGTCCAACCATGGCTACCGAAGGAAATTTTTATAAGTGAATTAGGGGGGTCGCAGTGGGCCCGTAAAGGTCTATTGAATATTTCACCGAGAAAAAGCTTTTGAAGGGAAGTTGCTGCACAACTGACGTGAACCAGTGGCCTGTTTGGTAGAGTGTTGGACTGTCAACTGGTGGCAGGAGCCTTTTGTCCCGGGTTCGAACCCCAGGACCGGGCAGTTTTTCACTTTTTTTTCCTTTTCTTTAAATTCCTTTATTTTGCATTATATTATTTTTTTAATGTGCTTTTGGGTATTCTGCAGGCTCCTGCATGGCAGAAATTTTTTTTGTTTTAGAAAAATGGGAGAAAACTGGAAAAATCAGTTTTTTTGTCATTTTTCAACTCCTTTTGCAACATTTTAGGGAGTCCATCATGCATAGGGTGTTCTGTGTATAAAATGGAGTATATTAGTAATGAAGACTATTGACTTCGAATTTCCTCATTTTAACGCTATTAAACTAGTTCTTATGTATACATGCATAGATAAGCATGTATATATACATGCATAGTAAGAAAAAAGGTTGCATTGAGGGACGTCTATTATGCCTATAATTGTTTCCGCTGGTAGAGTACACTAGTACCCGGTTATATATCTAGTCCAATATGAATATCATGGGTCAATATTACTGGCTGATATAGGAACATGTTTCAAAACAGAATATTGACTTCAAATTTCCTCATTTTAATGCTATTTTACACACTCTTGTATATATACATGCATAGTAACGCATAGTAACCTATAGGGTCGCATTGTAGGTCCCCTATTTTGCCTAAAATTGTTTCCCCTCCCCTGGTAGGGTACATTAGTACCCGATAATATAATACCTGATCCAATATGAATGTTATGGGTCAATATTTAGGTTTGTTATAGGACCATGTAGTAATAAAGAATTTTGACTTCGAATTTCCTCATTTCAACGCTTTTTAACTAACTCTTAAGTATATATATTTATAGTAACCTATGTTTTGTTTCAAGTGTTTTGTAAGTAAAATTTCAGATTTAATTTTAGTGTAAGAAGAGAAATGATGAAATTTATGCAAGTAAGTAATTTGAATATTTTTAATTAATTTTTTAATTTAAGTAATTTGAATATTTTAAATTTTCTTTATTGTCTCAATTATTACAAAAAAAAAATTTTGAGACATAATTTTAATAATTTCGGAAATGAATGACATAGTTTTGTTTTTAAAGAAAAAATTTTTAAGGTAAATTTTCAACTCAATTTAAATGTAATAACAAATTCAATTGAGATTTTGATAAAATAAGCTATTTTCTAAAAAAAAAATTAAGAATGTATTTTAAAATTAAAGATTCGAAAATTATTAATGATATAAAATTCGTCAGAAAGCCCATCGTATGTAGAAAAGAAAAAAATATCAATAAAAGTTGTGGTATTGTATTATTTCCTAAATTTTAAATAATAAAAAAAAAATCATCTGAACATAAGATAAATTTTGGAACAAGAGAGAAGAAAATGGATGGTAGCAGAATTCGCTTATATAATTTTATTTAGTATTCCTGTATTGCTAAGTAAATAATGCATGGAATGACATTACAAAACTATTCTATGTTTTACTGCCTCACAGCATTACAGAAAATTAAGTAAAATTATATCGCCGAATTTATTCTACTGTCCAAATCTTCCTCTTGCTTACTCCAAAAAATAAAAAGTAACGAAGATAATATCAAAATATACAAAATCTAATATTATATAGCATCAGAACTAATGCAAAATAATATTACGTCGAACGCTAGATAATATTAGTTTGAATAGAATCTAATATTATATAATGCAGAGCAAACAGCGACCTCTTGTATCTTTCTAATATTAGAAGTTCAGCCTGATAACGTTAGATTTTACTGAATTTCTGATGTTATCTAATATTAGGTGCTACTTGGGTAGGCTCTAAGGTAGGGTACTCTGGTAGGGTACACTATAGTACCCGGTAATATAATACTTAGTAGTTTAACATTAAAGTACTAATTGATTAGTGCATACGATATAGTTATACGAAATATTTTTTGATACGGTATGGAAGTAATGAATTTAAATTTTATAAAATCAATTGAGGATTTCCACAAGACCATATATTTTGAGAAATTTCTCATCGCAAAAACCATTAATCGACTTTTATTTCATTTTCATTATATCTAACACTCTGCAAGGTAAGGATGAAATTTTAATGCCTCTATTTTGTATTTTCTTATAAGATTCAAAAGCTCACTTTTTAAGAAAAAACAACAGTCCCAGGTTTTTTTTTTTTTTTTTTTCATTTTTTCTAATTTTTGATTTGCAAAGTATATTCACAAGACTATTTTTTCTTTTTCAGATTACAGACAGTTTTAAATTTTTTTTCCATACTTTAAAAACCTCTGATAAAATATAGTAATTACCTGCTTTCTTTTCATAACGTTTTTAATTAAGGAAGTTAGAAAAAGTTTTAGTTTTAATTTATTAGGAATGTAAAAATCAAAAACTTGCATCGATTCTAAAAAACGACGAAATTTTTTTAATCTTTCTTGTAAAAGATTAACGAATAAATTCTATAGTTGTTGCAAGTACTATACATTTACTTAGTTTTTAGCGCGACTGCAAAATGCTGTCTTTGCATTCAAGCTATAGTTAATTAGGCAATATTCATTTTCATCTTTCCTATAAATAAGTTTTCAGGAGTGTCAATATGCAGAGAAACCTCATTGCTTTCTTAAGATGATGCCTTTTAAAATTTGCTATTAAAATAATTTACAATCCACTCTCATGATATATTATCATATCCAACGAAAACATCGAGAGTATGCGTAATAAGAAGCAGCCTTATTCGATAATAATCAGCTACTGTAATAATCTACATTAATGTAGATTATTAATGTAGATCCCTTCATAACCCCTGCTCATTTCATTTTTTGCTTATAGCATTTCTCTCATTTTTATTATTTTTTCTTTTTTTTATAGCATTTCGCTCATTATTTTTCTTCTTCATTTTTGTTCATTGACCGGGAGACTTTATTTACTTCACCGGATTTTTTCTTCTTCTTTGAGCAATTTATTTTAAAGCAAATCAACTGTTTAATGTGGACCATCCATCAATGTTGGCATGTTCTCATGTTCACATCACGTCCGGGTCACCATTGAAGGGATTTATTTATGGACTATGTCAACCCTCATCTATCAAAAGGTACCTCAAGATGGATTCAAGTTAACATGTCTTATATACAAGTGAATTGGTATTTAATTTTTATAGTGGTAGTTAAGCCACAGTTATAAGTTGATAGAGACTGCCATGCCACCAACACGTCATGGTGAAGTAGTGTACAAGTAGTTTTTTTTTCCGAAAGAAGTGAAGAAGGAAAGTTGTAACAATCTTTTAAAACCAAAACTAATTACCAATCCTTTATATATATATATTTTTTTTATATTTAACTGTTCTTAAAATAAAGTTCAATGGTGTTGATATATTATTTTCTATCCAAACCATTTACTTGATGCAATTGAATAAACTATTTAGTCATGAAAATATTTAGAGAAACATATATCACTTTAAGTTTAATAGGATGCGCCGTGTTAAGGGTTTAGTTCAAGGCAACGTTTTCACTGCTGAGATATAGGCAGGACGATCGCGATGTCATTGTTTACATCATCATTTGGATAGGACGCAAATTCAGAACTAGACTAGATGCCACTCTAGAATTCAAATTTAACTGTCTGACATAAAACTCAATTTCAAGATTAATGAATGAAAAAATTTCATTATTCACATATAAAACATGTTCAAAATAATCTGTCATTTGTAGTCTTACTTTGGTTAATATGTTCATATGCTAATGAATTCTATTTATAAAGGCAGGATTCCGTCAAATGAAAGTTTATCATTGAGAGCTTCATAGTTGGAAAAAATATACCAGTGCTCTAGAATAGAAATTTATTCTAGAATTTCTGATTGCTTTACTATAACTTTACAATGAATGCAATAATTTTTTATGTTATGCAGTATAAAACTTTATATAAGAGTAACTTGAGACAGTAGACTAAGGGAAAAACTTGAATCGATAATTCCCTGAAAATGAAATAAACATTTTTTTTACTGGCATTTATTTTATGTAAGATTTTTTTTTTAAAAATATTTAAGAGTTGTTATTACTTTATTTTTCAAAAATATGATTTTAAGAGTGGTTATTAATTAACAATGGATAAGTTTAAACTAATTTTAGTAGACATTGGATGGTTTCAAATGTTTAACTAAAAACTTTAAATGTATACTATATTCCCTGCATTTTTAATCACTTTTTGCGTTTTACCTAGCATCAGTCTTATATAATTATTATATTTTTATAAAACTCTTACAGTTCAAGAAAGTGAACTGTTACTCATTATAAATAATCGTTTAGAAGGCGCTATACCACGAAAGAAACTTTTTATCAAAATTTCTCTTTCACCGCCATAAGTGAAAATTTTAAGTTAGAAAAAGAGAATTCAAGTAAACCTAGAAACTTCAAATATACTGAAAATAAGTGTTCTAAATATCAAAATGAAAACAAATTATGAGAGAATATATTCATAACTTAGGATTGCTAAATGGAGAAGTTTTCTTTAAATTGTTTGATTGCACTTGGATATTCTCAAAATTTTCTTTCTTGAGCAATTGAAACTTCATGTCTAACTATAGTGTTCGATACAAATTGATTCGATTTCTATGCTGGTTCATTTGATAATAAGTGAGTAAAAAACTAACGGACTATATTTCAATTTTATTTTCATCGGTGCTAAGAGCACACTAAGGTTTTATGATCAACAACCAATTTTCAACAGTTGTGGGGTTACAAAAAATGGTGGTGAGGATGCTAAGACAAAAAATGCCAAATTGGCGTGATATTTCTGAGATACTGAACATATACGTTTGTCTGAACTAACTTTTTCTATTCTTATTATAAGAAATTTGTGTTTAAAAAAATTGTGTTTGTTTGAAGAGAAAAAACAACATGGCTGGGTTTTTAAGGTTTATTTATTAACATGTAGCTAGGAAACCAACTTCACACATATATATGACACAATAAACAGCACATTACCATATATATGTTTTTTTCAATAAAGCAATATAATATATACAAATGGAGTTGTAAAACTTTTAAGAAAATCAAAACCAGGTCTAAAATATGAAATGAAAGACTAAACAAACAAAAAAAAATACCAAAACAATAAATTTTTTCAAAAACAAAACATAAAATAAAACAAATATGGATGGAAAATTTTCTAAAATTCTTAAAAAATCATCAAAAGTGAACATATAAAAAAGAATTTTAAATAAGCTAATTTTGCATTACATATAAATGTTTCTTTCAATAGTATTTGACAGTGCTAATCAACATGAATTATAAAGTATTTTGTTTTGTTCCCCGTGTTGCACATAATATAATTTTGAAAAAGAAATTTTTACATGGTTATAGAAAGACTAGATGTATAGAGCTTCTAATTACAACTTAAAATAAATTTCCAGAAATAGTTGAATTTTGACATAAAAAATTATTTACACACATCAAGCATACAAAATATGCAGGATAACTATCATAGTTCTGCATAGACCTCTTTTACTTCTATATTTCATAGGTTAAAGGAATAATTAAGTAGAAAATAAACAGTAATTTATGCTTGCATAGATTAGATTAATACAAAAGACTATATTTTATGTACAAATTCACTTTCATTTAAAATTGAAACATGGATTTCATTTTAAATGTTTTGATACCAAAAAGGCAAGTTTCAATTCAGTGATATGCATTAATAATTAATATGAATCAGTATTTGCTATAATTTTAAATGTAAAATAAGCCAAATTAAAATGCAAGAAAATGAAAATTAATGCTAAATAGGAACTGTGAATTTCTTTTACAGATTGATCATTAAGCATTACAGCAGTAAATTGAATTAATTCAATTTTTGACATTAATTAAAACAATTGACTATAATCTGGATCAAATAGCTAAATAAACAGAAAGAAACACAGATGAAAATATATTAATTAAATGGCTGAAAAAAAATTATTTCTCGATGAACAATTTCTTTACACAAATTAGACAATCGATAATTTAATGTGAGACAAGATATTACAGATAAATTGGTTTTAAATAACTATAATTTCATGATTTATTTTCATCAATCAGGTATAAAATATTTGTATGATGCAGTTTGTTTTAAAGTTGTAAAATCATACAAATTATCATTCGTCAATAATACTACAAACCGAACGTTAACAAGATTTTTTATGGCTATTATAACATGGTAAGAGCATTTACATAACTAATGTTCAATAAAAAAGGGTCTGATTTTTACAAAAAGTAAGAAAATAACCAAGTAATAAAAACAAAAATGTCCTTTTTATCTTCCTGCAGGAAAAAAAAAAAGCTTTATTGACATCAAACTCAACCATATAAATGTAAGAATAATTTATAGATAATTAAAAAAATTTTCTGTTTCTACACTTAAGTGTCTTCATTTAGAGTCAATATTTTGAAATAACCATGGAGTTATTTTTTCAAAGGACAGTATAACCTTGTACTTTTTAAGCACTCAAAAAATATATTTAATCACTTTCCAAAAACAAAACAAAAAAATCATTATTTGGAACTGTGCAGTAATAAAAATTATTTTTTTAATTTAAAGTTCTTAATTTATAAACATAAAATCAATAAAATTCAAAAAGATTTCAAAAACTTCACATAACCATGACAAAATAACTAATTTCTGATAAATATTGCAGAGAAAATTGTGAAAATCGTGCATTTTCTGTAATTTAGAACGACAATCCCCGAAGAAAAAAAAAGCACCTTCAAGGGCTTTTAAAAATCAAAATTAAGCCCTTTTTAAAAATGTTACGCACCCTGTCTATGGATATCCTCTTGTTTTTAAGATCCCGATATTTATATTATTGCAATACCCAAATTTGTAGTTTCACAATTGAGTAATCATTTCATGACACGAATTATTTAAACTTAAAATCAACATTTCTTCTAACTTATTGATATATATTTTCATGGTTTTTTAAATTTCTAATTTTTGTTAATGTGATATTGCTAGGACACATGACTTTTTTAGGATATCAGGGTATTTATATATATATCTCTCTCGCTCGCTCTCAAATAAAAAAAATAACTCCGAAATTACAAAAAATTGTTTGGTGTCCAGATATTTAAAGTTAAACTGTAGAGAAAAAAGGAATTAAAACAAAAAAACGTTTGATGGATATGTTTATAAACTATAAAACTAACTTCAAAGGTATTTAAGTCAAGCAGAGTTGGTATAAAAATTGAAATCAATGCTTGCAGTTTAATTATCTTACAAATAATGGGCTTAGAATAAAATCTTCTACAAACAAAGAATTACAAAAAGAAAAATAGTAAAACAGAACTTTTCTGTAGTTAAGCTATATGAAATTTGAAATAAAGTCTGTAGTTATCAGCAGCCCCTGACTACTAGTAAAAATGACATAAATTGAACACCATAAAAACAATAAGTTTTATATTTATAAAGTTACATAATATAAAAATTTGAAATATATATAAAAAAAATATCACTAAATGAACAAATAAAATGATTGTACAAAATATGAAATATTTAAATGCACCAGTATAAAACAAATTTCAAAAGAATCTAACATTCTTATGTTTAGAATTTGCTGATAATAAAATAATAACTTAGATTGTTGCATTTTTTAAATTATTTTTTTTTCAAGCAAGAATAAGAAAATATTAATATTGAAATTATTACATTCATGAGTAAAATAAGACAAAAATAAATTCTTGAAAAATGTTTCAATTAAATATTAATGTTTATTATGCTTGTTTGGAATTCCCTGATTATTCGAAAAAGCAGCAAATAAATTTGGATTTTGTATTGAATTAGTCTTAAATAAACATGAGAAAACAATGATATTGAGATATATTGCATTAGGAATGATTTTAAAAAGCAAAAATTTAATTTTTGACATTAAAAATGTGTGGATTTGGTGGAAATGTTATTCCCTTATCAAAAAAATACATCATCAATAAAATAATCTGAAATGTCTTATTAATTTGCTAAAATGTTATTTTCTTATTGCTGCTTCTAAGCACAATATCTTTTGAGATTGTTTGGTTGAACTGTAATTTAACCTCACTCTTGGCAGTAAAAATATTTTTGAATTTGTTCCATTTATTTTGTTCAGGTATTTTGATTTAAAGTTTTTTCTTATAATCATGTAATAATTTTCTAATTCAATAAGGATCAAATGGTTAAATAAAATTTTATTTTTTAAAATCCTGCGTGTCCTTGATTGTGCTAGTACTTTGAATATGTGCTCACTAAAATTCTCTTTCAAAATGGCATCAAAAGTAGGGTTAAATTACATTTTTACCAATTAATTTTAGAATGAATAAATCTAAAAAAATTTAAATTAAGCTTAAAAAAAGATGGGTCTTTTTAATTCAAAGCTAAGCAGGATTCTAAACAGGATCTTTATCAATTGTATAATTTTACTATTCACGAATTATGGATTAAAAAAGGTATTTGTATAAGTAACAGAAGAGGAAAAACAATCTATGCATTTTATTTAACTGCCAGTTTAGGTCACCTTTAGTTCTTAATTGTGTAAACCTTAAATTCTCAAAAATGATATGACCATTTCTTTTGAATATGAACACCGTCTCTATAAGTTATGAAAAATACATAAAATTGCAAAATTTTGGCAGAGATAAATAGGGTATGAAATGTAAATATATAAAATACTAAAATTACTTTTGATATTAGACTTACTTAAAAAAATTTATGATTGAAACTCTAGAAAGAGTTAATATTTAAAATATAAAAACTATTTTTTGCAACATACATAATTTCAAATGAATAGAATTATTTCAAATAACTCACATGAGAAACTACCATTTCTAAATGCTGTTCTTATAAATATCCTTGTATCTTAATTACTGTATTTTAACCTAATTATTTATAAACAATACATTTAAGGTTGATACTTGAAAAACAATTTTGTTGTAAACAATTAAAAGTAATCAGTTAATCAGCCAAGATTAGATTTATTTGCCAAATAAGTTACCTATGCTACTAATTAATATTATTTAAATGCATTATTTTTTCAACTGAATAACTTAAAACTCACTTATGTATCGATTCTAAAATAAAGAACTTTTTTTTTATTTTAAATTTTTAATAATCACTTTTTTAAACATCCTGGCTAACCAAAAGCGCAAAGTACTTAAACACATTAGTATGATACCAAAATTTTTAAAATATATAGTTGAAACAATTTTTTTAAATATCTTTTGAGAAGGTAAAGACATTAAATCAACTGACACCAGTATCAAAGCACTAATTTACCCATTTTATCTTAGAAAAAAATTAATTAAAAAGCTTTCCACAGCGAAAGTTTAAAAAAAAAAAAGGCCACTTGAACGTGTGTAGAAATGAACATGTTATTTTAAATTTTGTGATGTGACGGGGAGAGAGTTGTTGACAAAGAGAGTTGAGATAAACTGTCTTTACAGGATTCCATGTCTAAATTGGCAGATACAGGAGGCTCCAGAGCGGTTTGGACAGTGATTTGGACATTACGGTTGACACTGAAAGCTGGGAAGAAGACGCCGTGGAGATCCGTGAAGGCTATTGGTCCCTGACGCTCATCATTCACAAAGAAACTAAGTTGGTGTTGTTCTAGATCAAGAAGAATGCCTACAACAGAGCCAACTTCAATTCCTCCATCAGTTCTGTTTTCATGACAATCAGCATGCAAGAACCACGACCTCTGGTGATCTATGTACATACTCCAACCTTTATCATCTTTTCCTGAAAAGTAGTTCATTCTTATGAGTTTCTCATTCAAAAGAGTTCTTGAAACAAAAAATTGCAAAATTCAAATTAATACTGACATGTTCAAATACATCTATTAACAGAAACTGCTACTAATACATTTGATACAATATTCTTAATTTTGGTATCTATGCCCCAAAATTTAATATAAGACATTTAATTAAGACATTTAATATAAAATGACTGACAGATAATTTAATAAAAAACAATTTAAAATCTTTGGGCGTTAGTTCTGGTTTTTTCCGAAGCTTTGGCGGCAGGCTTTCCTGCATCAAAAAAACTGTTTTAACGATGTTTGTCAAAATGAGAGTAATGAATAGCAATAAGAACGGGATAGCCTGGTTTGTAGGGCACTGGGACCATGTCCAAGAGTTCGTGGGTTCGATCCCTGCCGGCCAAAAACTCCCTGTGTAATTAATGGTGACTGATGAATGTTAAATCTGTCGAGTCGCAAAGTTCTCCATGTTTCCATAACAAATCAATACCGCTGGAGGTACTGATCCAGGAGTTTCCTTGTCTTCTGTATTGGTTCAAAATTACAAAGCTACGAAGTTGAACATTAGAAGTCGTAAACCCAAATTTGGGTTGGCTATACAACGACGGATATAAAATGCACAGCAATGAATTTTTTTTAAAATTTCATCTCAATGCTTGTGAGATTAAATAAATAATATTTAGTTAGAACTAAAAATTATTAGAATTACAATTGAAATTATAAATTAGTAAAAAGAAAAAAAATTTAAAAAAATAATTAAAAACTAAAAATATTACTTAGACCTTTAACTCATACAGCATTGTTAAAGGACGTAGTTTGTCACATAATTTAGTGCAAAAGCGTCACAACCAGATATTTCTTAATAGGATATAGATTTAGGAATCCTAACCTAAACCAAGAGCATTATTAACGGAAGTCTAGTCATAATCTCTGAAGAATAAGCATTGGTTCAACAACATTAGTTTCCTTTTTTGAAGAGGCAACACAGTTGAGTTCTTATTATAAAAAAGTGTGTACGTTGACTTGGGTAACAATAAAATTACAAAGTTATGCAGTTGAAAATTGATAGTTGTAAGTCCAATACTGGATCAGTTGTTCCATGCTAGTTATAAAATAAACTATACTGGCAGCAAAGGTAACTTTTAAGCATTATCCAGACTACGACAGCTTGTTTACAATAACTTTTTTATCACTATATTTGACAACTTTAAAAAATCGAAAGCATTCCATGTTAGAGATACTTAATTAGAATATAACAATTTTAATATCAAAAAAGGAAAAATAAATTAATATTCACATGTTAAAATTTATTTATTCACTGGACCCAGCACTTTTTATAAGTTATATCAGAGAATAAAGAGTTAATTTACTGATATTATAAATTAACTCTGAATATAATGATATAAGATTTTAATAAAAAAGAAGTAATTTGTAAAAATAATCATCTAATATTCATGAGTGAGCATCAAACTGTAATGAAATTTTCTATAGCTGTCAAATATAAATATATGTTTTTACTGTATCAATAAAATATGAAAATATATAATTTAAGTTTAAAAAAAAAGGAGAAATGATGAAAGTTTTTCACAATAATGCCCAAAAATTAACACTCGCCAATAAATGTGTCAGTCTAGTTTCTATTTTACAAATAAACCAGTGAGAATTCATAATATAAATTTAAAATGTTCTTTTTCCATAAATTCTCCATAATTACTACTATTCTTATCAATATAGTCAGTATTAGTTGCCTCATCTTCTAACAAGATCATAAATATTGATGTGAATTGAGGTACAACATTACAGATTGTATTATAAACAATACTAAAAGGTTAGACTTCATGCGAATACAGAGTAGTCATAATAAATGTTAATTTTACCCATAATAACAGATATAAGACAGACTTACCTAGCATGAGATCTTTGACAACATCAAACCGCGCAATTCCAAAAGCAGGATCAGCATTGCTATCGTACCTATTAATGGTTACTTCCCAATAATGGATGCCTCTTGAAAATCCAATACTGCCCAGAACGACTCGATGTTCAAAGCTCTCACACGTAACAGTCATATTTTCATTGCTTAGAACTATTTCAGGATGAGCTGTTAGTGAATCAAATGTAAACCATGCAACTGAAATAAAAAAACAAATTTTTAAAAAAAACGTTATGTTTATATATAATATAAATTTATTTGCATTATAATTTACATAATATTAGTAAGCTCTGTTTTTTTTGCCAAGTTAATGATACCAATAGCAATTCAAGCTTTTTTCTGTCCCTTAGTTGTGAGCACTACAAATGTTTATAATAATTGATAAAACCAATGTTTTTTTTTTCTTCCTTTTTTTTAAAAAAAAGCAAGATTGAATAAATATTTTAGATTAAATTGTTTTTCACGGCTTAGGCTACCTTAAGCTATGAGCCAGATCACTGCTTGTCTTTGTACAGAAAGTAGTGGCCATGAAAGTTCAACATAAAAAAAAAATAAAAAAAAAAATTTTCAATGGTGGGAACTTTATTTGAGGAAGGTTTAAATAAGTTGATGGTAGGAAACTGCACAGAAAAATAGTTCAAAAAGTTATAGTGCTTGTAAAATTTATATTAGACTATTAAAACATTTGTAGTATTTTTGCTTTAACCCACTGAGGGTTCTGCACATAAAAAGTCGTATTTTAACCTGCAGTCTTCTTCTCACAGCATAACTGGTTTTTCCACGTTATTAGATAGGGAAATAATGTATTGGGGCGAAATATTCTCTCAATTTTATCCATTTAAACCGCCAGTGGGTTAAAGAACGAAACTTACTGTCATGACACGCCTTGCAAAACACAGAAAAAGCTGCATACTATCATTATGATTGATAAATACAACATTTCTTTAAAATTTTCCTAAAACTTATTCTGTGCGATTTTCAACTGAAAATACATAAATACAAATCATATTAATATGAATACAGAAGTATTAGAGCTAAATATAACAAATGCAGATGACAAAATTACTAGAGTATGAAGGGCAATTTCACTTAGTTAAGCTTTTACAACGCTAAAGAAAAAATTAAAATTTAACATTTTCATCATACATTCATACATGCACACAGAAAAGAAACAAAAGCAAGAAGTGAACATTGACAGAATTAGTGTTTAATAGCAACCTATGACATTTATACTTGCCTTCAGCTGTTTGAAGGGAGATTGGTTCGCTGTATTGTCCTTCACCAGTACTATTATAAGCTTTTACTCTAGCATTATAAAAACAATTGAAATGAAGGCCATCAACAGTGCAGATAGTTTCTTTACCACAATACACTTCCTAAAAATCATTACACACATTTAGAAAGTTTACAGACAATAAACAATACATTTACACATAATATAATTTTATTTTACACACAGTATATAATTTTACACAGAATACAGAGAAATAGTTACAAATATTAATCTTAATTAGGAGAATATAACGAATGCATCAGGGTGCGTAGCTAAATTTTTCAACAAAAAATAAGCACCTTTTAAGTACTTTTTAAGCACTCAAAAAATATTTTTAAGCACTTAAAAAAATATTATAATTAGGATATGTGCACTAATAATATTTTTCCTTCATATTGTTGAAAGTTCTTCATATATAAATGTTAACAAAATGCAAAATAATTTTCTAAGTTACATGTTCATGATAAAATAACTAGTTTCTGACAAATAATTATTTTCGCGATTATATTAGTCACCATAAAAACAATTTCACAATTTTAAATAAATTCAATATTGAGTGAATCAATAAATTTTTTAAATTTATAATTACTTTACACAATTATGCAAAAAAAAAATATTCAAAATTATAAATAATTAATTTAACTATTATTTAAAAAGATTATCTCTCTTGCAATATGCAGCAGAGTTGCGCATGAGAATCCATGAATCCAGCTCAGTATTCGAACCCGCAAGTATTTCATAAAATGATTGGCACTTTCATGCGCTACAAACGGATGGTATGTCGAAATACATTGTGGTTGAATGAATTATGAAACGTTATGAACAATGTGAAAAGCACGCTTCTTGAGTAATTCGAAGCAAAAGTTGATATGGTAAAGAAAAAAATCTCATTTTGGATAAGGGAAAATTAAGAACTTTTTAAAAACACTCAATGAAAAAAAGCAACTTTAAGGGCTTTCAAAAAAATGAAAGTCTAAAATAAGCACCTTTAAGCACTTTTTAAAAATGCTACGCACCCTGTGTATAATATTAAGGAGAGAAAAAAACTTTTTTTAAGAGCATATTTACAAGCAATACTTTTTAAATTATGAATTGATTTTGTTAAACATTTAACAACATGCATATTACTGATGTAGTTTATTTCTTTTTCTTTACAGTGTTTTCTCTGAATCTTATTGCACCTGGGTACTAAAAACACAAGCATCCTTGAATAACAGCATCCCATAAAGAAAAAACAGGATCCCAAAATAGAAAAATTAAATAAATATTTAAAATGTTAATTAAAGTTAGATTTCATTAAATTAATATTATTGACTGAACTGAATTGATAAAAATATGTTATGAATTAGGCAGATAATCAACAGATAAATAAAAGCACATTACATTTGTCAATTAACAAATGATTCCTATTAAATTTTTATTCATTATTGAATAGTTAATTAGATGCTACCATAATAATCATTACAATAATAAAATGAAAAATATGCAAAGCAAAGTAACTTATTAAAATAACTGATCAGAACATATTCACTCAATCTGAAATTAAAATTCAAAAGTAATTTCAATATTTCTTCTCTTTAATCAAATAATTAAATAAAGAAGAGAGTTTTAAGAACTTATAAGAATATGTATGGTGTCAAAATAATTATCAAAAGTAAATTAGATCTCTCAATTCGTCATTTTGACAAATTGATATTTATTAATTGTTAGTAATTTTAATAGCTTTTAATTAAAATTATGAAGAGATTAATCAAACTCTGAATTCACAAATCTAAATTAAGATTTGTAACTGCATTTGCTAATAATATGTGTTGAGTAAGTGAAAAGCTCATAAATTTAGTTCTTTTTATAAATCTCATGATTAAGAAAATATTGGAAATAAAATTACTCCATAAAATTACTCAAGAGTATGGAAAATTTTTAGAATCACAAATTTACTAAGATAAATAAGATGATTTAATACTTTGTGCAGTTAAAAGACCCTTTGGAAGCAAATTTCATGATTTCAGATCTGCATATAAATCTTTTACTTACAAGAAAATATTCTCATACAAGCAATTACTATTAAATGAGGGGGAGGGGGGAATTGAATTTTTCAAAAATTTCATGGTAGTGCCAAAAGAAAATCTTAAAAGATATCCAATTAAATTTTTACCCTGAAGGCTCCACTATTTC
Source organism: Parasteatoda lunata (assembly GCA_949128135.1). Lineage (NCBI taxonomy): Eukaryota > Metazoa > Arthropoda > Arachnida > Araneae > Theridiidae > Parasteatoda > Parasteatoda lunata. Next base: position 105,212,827 of record OX421970.1, read on the forward strand.
CATCATCCAATTCTAATATATATCCTTCGACAAAGCTTGAAGGATGTGGTTGCCAGGCAACAGTTATACTATTGTTTTCAGATGTACACTCTTCAGGAATAATAATAGGAGCACCTGGAGCTGAAAACATAAGAAACTTTTAATATTTCTGTAAAATTAAATAAACTCAAATAATTTGGTAAATTAATTTAGCTAAAAAAAATATTTCAGAAACAAAAGACAACTATAAATGAATTGGATCATTGAACAATGAACAGAAATTAAGACTCTCAAATGGAGCAAAAATGCCAAGTGTTCAGAAAAGTCTTTTTATTAATATATTTGTTTAATCAATTTTTCTTAAATTTAAATTTCTATTAAACAGTTAAATGTGCCTTATAATACTAATAAAAATCGTACAAAAAGTAATGGAAATAAGTAAATTATTAATGTACAAGTATACAAAATATGATAATGAAACATCATGAAATGGAAACATAATAAACAACCTAATTATATTCCATGGGGTGACATGCATTAATAAATAACTTAAGACAAATTTTAAAATCAAATATTTTTATCATAACATTTGCATTTCATTTTTCAAAATTCATTTTTGGTAGATATTACACTTCCTTAACCATAAAAGATCTTTGGAAACCAAACAAGACTTAGTTCAAAAACATGAAGTTAAAAGCACAGAAGAATGATGCAAGGCCCATTTTCTTGAATTTCTTACAGAAAAAAATTTGACATTTTATTCTCCAGACTTAAATCCAACTAGTTTTTCAGCTGTGTTCAAAAGCTTGGATGATAAAAAGTCCTAGTTTAAATAATGGAATCAAATAGAGAGTGAATTGTTGCCCAAAGCAAAGAATGTTTTCGCCATGTTTACAGCTTATTACAAAAGATGATCATTTTAAAATCGTGTAAACATGTTATATCTTATAAAGTCTTCATGTTTAAATGAAAGTTTTGTTGTGATATTTTAATAAGCTTTAAAATCCTGTTTTCAATGCGTAAAAGTTATTTTGTGTCATCCTTATATATATTACATCTTAAAATAAAAAATGGAATTTTAGGTACTCTTTTAATACAGATGTTTTATACATTCAAATAAGCATGGATATTGCGATTTGTATTAACAGAAAATAGATTAAGATGAGATGAGTTAGATAACATCAAGTATATCATTCTGTGAAAATAAAAAAAGAAGCTTAATTTAAGGTTAGATTTTAAAAAAATATAATGAAAATAGGACCATGAAAATGAGCCGTTAACACAAGTGTAATATACATACGTTTCATCTGAAGGAATGTCATATTTTCTATAGAGTGAATAACAGATTGGTGGTCAAGTGTGAGATCAAATTCCTCAGAGGTCCAAGGAGAACATGGAATATCCTGACTCCAGGTCAGGTCTAAATTTGATACCCTATGTATAAGTGATGATCCAACCTGAAACAGAGTTTTCATATTACATTGGGAGGAATTACAACCTATGCAAGTTGTATTACCAAGTAGGAATTACAACCTATGCAAGTTGTATTACCAAGTAGGAATTACAACCTATACAAGTTGTATTACCAAGTATTTATTATGCAGATGAAGTTACGTTACTAAGGAGGCATTGCCACTAAACAATGTAACCACTAAGTAAGAATTACAACCATACAATGTAAATTTCATTATAGTTAGGAGCCACAATATTACTTTAATAAAATTATGATCACACTTTTAAAAAAATTATCTGCAAAGCGAGAAAAGTAATTATTTAATGTGTAGCACAACATGTATGCAGTGTTAAGATAAATTTCCCTGAAATAAGCAGGTTGATTTAGGTTAAAAGAAATAAATCTATAAAAAATAAAATTATTAATAATATTGCAAATTATATGGTCTCAGTAATTATATTTAAATCATATATTTCTTCTTAATTTAACATGCACACATTAATTTTATTTTTCTAAAATATCTACTAATTATTTGATGTCAGATTTTTAGTTTGTTTTATTTTAGTTTAGTTAAATTTAGTTGTTTTAAGTTAAAACTACAAGATTTTCTTCAGCATCGACCAATTTCAACACACTGACCAGATTTATTGTATGTTCAGTTTTTTTTATTTATTAAGTTTTACAAAAATTAGTTAATTTTCTTATAATTTCTTTCAATTTTTTTTTCTTTCAGTTTGATTCAATTTTGTTTGCAGATGTGGTTTAATTTTTTGTCTGGAAAGTTAAAATAAATCTGTAAAGCCTACTAGATTACTGCATTAATTTTGTTAGCGTCAATACAATAACTAAAATTTAAAACCTAAGTAAACAACATTGATAATTTTATTAAATTTTAAAATTTTTCTTTCAATTTAAATCAACGCAAACATATAAAAATAAACAAATAGTATCAATAGAAGAGCTTATAAAATAATAAAACAACATCAAGCACAAGAACCAGAGAATTTATGTTTGAATGCCTTAAAAATAATTTGTAAAATATTTGGCATATTTGCTTTTATTTCAATGTTACTTTAAATTAAATTTCCAAACTGAACACTAATTCCTTATTTTGGGATTAACCATTGTTTTAAGTTCTTCGATTGTCAAACCAAAAGGATTGGAACAGAAAGCTTGAACAAAACTAAAAACAAAAGGAAAGGCATAACTGTCAAAATATAAATGTTATGTAATTCGTAAAGATGACACATTTCAGACATATGTACTTATCAAAGACAAGTGGTTCGAAAGTAGACAGAAAAAGCAATTGATAAATTTTCTAAAAGAATAAAAACATTTTATGGCATTAAGCTTGAAAGCTATTTACATTATCCAAATTTTCACTACTATTATTGGCAAAGGTACATTGTAACTAAATAACTTACGCCTAGAAAAAATATAGTTATAACATCTTATCATATATTAGCTTTTCTTTTCTCATTAGATTGTACCTTTTTTTTTTAATTAAAGCGGATCTAGCACAAAACAATAATTAAAAGCTATTATTATAATTATTATTTGGCTAAAACCTTGTGTAAATTACAAAACAAAATAAAAGACATGTATGTTATTTTTACTTGTTTTATTATTAAATTTTATTTCACATTGAACTATTGAATACATTTCCAATTTATTCAATAGTTCAATGAAGCAATAGTTCCAATTCATAAAAGCAAATTTTTTTTTTCATCATTCTTATTTAAAAGTACATTTTGATTCTAAAATTATGTATGAAATTAAACCCATTGAATACTACTTTTATAAAAATGTAACATTTTTTTAAAATTAAAATTTAAACCATTTGAAAATAGATTTCTCCCACATTTACTAACAGACATAAAATTGTAACAGATTTTCCACCTTGTAAACAAAACGAAATGACCTCTTTCAATGAGGTTTATCTGTAACACTTCCCTAATTTTTTATTTTCTACTTAACAGCTGATATGAATCCTGTGAATCTGACAGTGCTAAAATGAATTATTAAGTAAGAAAAGCAGAAACATTTAATAATGTTATAAGTTTGTTTACCTGTAAAAATGTTGAAGGATCAGTTTCTTTCAATGCTTCAATACAAAATTGTAATACTCCAGTAGTTTGCTGCAGCTTACTGGTACATACAGCTACTTGTTCTTTTAAAGATTTCATTTTATAATCTCTTTCTTTTCTAAGAAAATCTATCAGCTGCTGCTTTCGGATATTAATGAGATCAATAAGTGCATCACATTCGCTTTCAATTGTATTCTCTAGTTGAAGGCAATTTTCCTGAAAGAAAAATAATAATTTTATTTAAAAGAGAGAAAAACAGTTTTATCAAATTAGTATTAATAGATAGAAAACCACACAAAAAAAAAAAAAAAAAAAAAAAATTTAAAATCATGGTTTATGAATGTTAAAAAAATTAAATAAAAAATTATAAAAATGAAAAAAAATTTCGTTTTAAGTCAATATACTAATTTCTGCAGTATCTTAGAAATCTTAAAATAGATTTTACTAATACAGGTAAGCAATTTTGTTAACGGTCAATGCAGGTAATAAATTGACAAATTTTCAAGTAAACAGATATTTGCAGATACCTTTTGTTTAAAAGTAATACAGTATGCCACAATAGTTTAGATACACATGAAACTTTTCTGTAAACTTTAAAATCATGCCTATTATTTTAAAAGAATTTTACTAAAAACATAATAAACTGATAGAAAAAGATACAGCAAAAAAAAGAGAAAAAAAAATGCTTAAAAAATTGAAAAAACACTCACATAATTACCAAATTTAACTACCACAAAAGATAAGGTGCAAATGACAATATTTATTCGAAGAAAATAAAATATAATATTTAAATAACTGATTTAACACACTTTTTTTAAGCTATGAAAACAGTCTTTTACTGAAAGGACAAGATTTTGCTTGCTATTTAGATCTATAATCAGCTATGTTGTTGACATAGACTCTTTTGATTACAGTACTGCCTTCCGTTCTAATTTACGGCTAGCAGTAATACGATGCCTCGAACATTTTTAAGGTTTTAAATCAAGACTAAGAGAGGATTGGTTAGTTTAAAACTACTATATATTTAGCTCTAAGTCATTATTTTATAGATGTATATTTACGCATGCTGCATAGTCTTGATGAAAAACACTACTTCAGCAAAACAATAGACTAATTTTCTTCCAATGTATTCTATTTTAGTAACAATAGAACTGTTATTTATTATCAGAACTACTCCTAACATACAAAAATGGATAAAGAAAAAAATTTTTCTTCTTAGACAATAACATGAAAGAACCACCTTAATATCAGCTTATTTGATTGATCCACATTTCTGTGGTAAAAAAAAATTTAATGAATATGAAAATCAGCTAGAGCAGATCCTTTCTATTAACATCTTTTTGTATCTCAAAAGTCCCACATAGAACGGTGAAAGGCATGTTTAATATTCTAATGTTTATGAAGCAACAGAAGAAAATGCAGTAAAAGTTGAGAAATTAACTGGAAAATGAATACCAAAAAATATTTTTGTATATTAAGTCCATGCCTTAATTATTTTTAGAAATTGTTCAATGCATTTTATCTGAATTTGCACCTGAAGCATTTGATTGTTTTTTCTTTGAAGTTTTCATTACTTATAATAAATTTTACAAAAGCATATATCTAAACTTCTTCTTACTGCTTTCTGTCTGATGAAATAATTTTTATTGCAGAAACTATTTTTTCTGATTGTTTAACCCCTTAATGCACAGATTCTTTGAAGAAAAAAAACTGGCCAAAAAAAATCATTCTTTTAATGTAAAAAAACACATTTTAGAACATTGTTTCCATTTGTTGCTGCTCCTGGTTCAACTTTTCTGTTGGTGGACAATTTTGATATACTGCGCTTTTGTTCCATGGAAAAAGGCTATATTTTATTCTTGAATAAATAAGTGTTATAGCTTACCACCCTATTTAAATGATAAATATCAATAAAAAGATTTTTTTTTCTTAGCTTTCACATTGTTATTTTCAATTCTCGATTATATTCGAGAGTGAAAAATTATAGCGGCATAAAATACAACGACGCTCGAATTATCTCGAGTGTACACAGTTTGGCTTGTTTAGTGTGGTCAAGTTTACTCAAGCGCACAAGTTAAGGAATTTAATTAATATTATTTATTTTTGATAAATATATGTGTTAAACTAAAATAGTAAACTAATAAGTGTGTATATATATTCTCATACATCGAAACATAATTTATCTTACCAGATAGTTAATTTCATATGTTTTTAAATTGTTTTATTAAATACAGATTTGAAAGAAATATTTCAAAGAATTTTAGATAATATATATTAAAATTTTTCAATTACATTTAATGTTAAGTACTTTTTGACATTTTTTTTTTATATTTGTTAATTTACAGCTAAATTACAAGTATAATGTTTGTAAAAAAAATAAATATTCTTAAGAGATACTAGGCATCTAATATTAACAAAAAAAAAATTGATTTTTTTATTTTTTTAAAAAAGTATCAGAATTTTTTTGAACCCTGATAACAATGAAACTATTCCCATTTAAATAATATGAAAACAAGAATAATTGGACTATATATAAAGATTTCACTGAGTAAATATTAAAACTTTTTTAGGAAGATAAGAGCTCTTAACTAAAATAAACAATTAGAGATGTACTGGGCATCCGACAGTTACCCGACCACATTTTCATAACCCCATTATTACCACAAGTAAAATAATCTTATTTGTCTCAAGTACTCGGACAAGGCCAATTTTACCAGGTATTCAGTGCCAGGTAATACTCATTAATGCTTGACACAACCATGATAAGTTTTACAATAAACTTAAAACTATGTATAAAAAGAAAAAAATACATTTTTTTTATTATTATGATATGCAGTCTTACTATTTTATAGAAGTATAATATGCCATGGTTGCAAGTTTAAATATTTTCTCACAAATGATATATAAATTATTCTAATTTTATTGCCAATCTAAACATCTTTAAAGATAAATTTCTTAGAAAAAAATAAAATCGTGAAAATAGTTTTAATAGAAATATCAATAATTAAATGTTTGAAGATAATTTTTAGAATAAAAACTAAGAACCTTTTTAATTTTACATAACTCAATGAAAAATTTATTTAAGAAATATTTTATTACATTTCCAATATGAATTCATTTACATTGAAAAGAAGTATTTATGAATAAAATTGGCCATCAGTAACTATAAACTAAATTTTTACCAAAAATGTGTTCTGACTTATTAACTTAATAAATTCAATTTCCAACTAGACTGGTTATCAAATGAAAAATTAATTATAAAGTGCACAATTAGCAGATATCTGCTCATCATAACAAAGCATAAGTTACCCAAAAAATTTTTAGAAACTTTTTTTTTCAAAGATCCAATTTAAAAAATTAAAAATGAAAACACGTTTTTGTATACGTGTGCAAAAATTTTTCTTAGAACTATGCTTTGTATAATATTTGTTCGATAGAATATTATAATACCCAACTGGGAAATAAATCCAAATTTTACTGCTTACTCAAAATTGGTCAGGTAGCAAATAAAATTTTTACGAGGAACTCAGAAGTGGTCTGGTAAAAGATTTAATTTTTCAAAGCGTTCTTGGACCTGGCACATCTTTATACACAGTCAATAAATAATTAATTAACTTGTTAATTTAGTACTTTAAAATGTACTATAAAAATTTTTTACAAGTATTATGATTTCCTGAATATCATCTAAGGTTTTTGATGCTTGCCATATTTAAAAAAAAATTAAATAAATAAATTCTTATGTTAATAATCTAATTTTGAAGTTGAATCATAATTGGAAGGTTAAGAATTAAGAAAAACTCTAAAATACATATAAATTTATATAATCAAAAACAAAATAGGCTGTTTATACTTTTGATTATCTCACATAAGTATAAAAATGCTGAACTAGAGTTACAAAAATTAAAGCCAAAAACGAGTTTTTAAATTACATCAAAGTTGATTTTACTTTTTCATTATTTTAATAGACAGAAATATCCTTTAAATTGACTTAATATTGTTTGAAATGCTGAAAACAATAACATTTAAAGTATAATCAATAATTTCAAAAAATTAGAGAACTTTAAATACTTACAGATGTTTTTTCTGTCATACACTTTAACATTTGAATAAACTCAGTTGTACCTTTTGCTTTCTCAGACAGAATTTGAAGATTTTGAGACAATTCAGTCTGTAAAAAGAAGATAAATTAATAAATTTAATAGTACAATTAATACTAGTACTAGTATTAGTACAATTAATAGTAATAAAATAAAAACTTTAGTGTTTATAATTAGCTACATCTGGTGACAGGACTAGCTGGTTTGCCTTTTTTAAACAAATAAAATTTTATATATTGAATGCATACCTGCCAACATTGGAGAAATAAAATAATGGAGGTTTTAATAATTGACCCAATTTTGAGTTTACGACTACTGATGTTCAACTCCGTAGCCTCTTAATTTTGAACCCAATCCAGAAGAAAAGGGAACTCCTGGATCAAGTACAGAAGGAAATTTGCCTTTGTGGAAGACTTTTCGATGGAACCAACCCGCATTTGAGTTACATGGAGAGGAAAACCACGAAAACCTCCCATGGTTAGCCTAACGGCAAGGGGAGTCTAACCTGTGATCCGTCTACCACTGAGGATATTTCACGTCAGCGCTGTGATGGGTGCAAGCTCGATGCAGACTGCATATCGATCCGTCATCACTGGGACTCAAACCTGAGTGTATCTCATCGGAAGGCGAACGCTCTGCCCCCCCCCCCGAGCCAACATTGCTCGACTTAAATAGTTAACATTCAACATACTGCAGTACTGGCATTTGCACCATCTGTTGAGGAATAAGAGAAGTATTTTTTCCATCAGTGAATATTCTATCAGCAATTTTCTTTTTTAATTTCAACAAATACGGAGAAATTTGAGAATATACAGGTAAACAGTATAGTCCCAAAATACAGGAGTCTTCATTGAAAAACAGGAGACTTGGCAGCTATGTGAATGGTTTACAATAGTTTAGCCAAAAACAAGCCAAGTTAGAAGAATTTATTCTTGCATGAGTGACAGTAGTTTTTAATTTGCTTGTTTTCAGCTCGTTTACATAGTGTATAAAAAAAAAAGTTCAGTAACTTAACTGTTTGTACTAACAATTTTTAAAGAAAACATTATTTAGCTGAAGGGTGGTTTTGAAGGACACCAAAACAAATGAGTCATCTTGTTAAAATCTAACTCTGCATATATCTGCAACCAACATTGTGTTCAACATTTACTAAGACAATCCTGTTATTGTAATAGGTAGTTTTCACTAAAAAGAAAATCTTTACTATTCTTTGGACATTTTCAAAGCCTACAGGAGCATAAAATCTAGAAAATATATTTTAAATATAATTTTTATTTTTTGACTAATTTAAAATGTATTTTAAATCATTCAATAAATAAAAAGTAACATAAATTAAGGGTGCTTCTGAAGAACTAATGGGTAGCAAAATAGCTGATATTATCTTGAAAAATATGCACAAGTTTTTTTAAGTTTAAGAGCATGCATAGGAATAGAGTTTATTTTCACAATGAACTAGATAGACCATATCTAAAATTCTTAGCCAAACAGCCGGTAAAGAATTGCATAAGCAACATCAGAAATTTAAATAATAACGTACCAAAAGATTAATCAATTACCACAAATCAATCAACAAAGCAAAATTAATTACCACACTTGACAAAGTTTCCCCGAAATCTCAAAATACTAGTATTGGGTGCCGTTTGAGAAATTGAAGCATAAAAAAAATGAGTTAAACAAGCATAATTTCTTTCAAAAAAAAAAAAAAAAATCACTTTTTTATATTATAATCTTTTTTTTTTTTGTTCAGTTTATTACTCAAGCAGTTAGATTTTTTTTATTATCATGTGATATTAAAGTTAAGGATAAAACTAATGGAGAAAAAAAAATGAAAATAGAAGAAACACACATTTTATTAAAAAGACTCAATTATTAATAAATATTCAGAGATGAGATACTTAAAATTGATAGTTCTACAAATTTTTTTTTAGACAAGGCAAATTTTTTCAAAAATTTTGCTGAAAGATATCAGGTTCCTTCCAGCCACAGTGGAAGAAGCTTTTTTAAAAAGAAATCAAATATTAAAACAGTCTACAATTTTTAGTAGTAATTTTCAAGCTTCTTCATACAGTAGAACGCCGATTTACGGGATCGTTCAAGAACCATGTGATCGTAAAAAAATATTTAAAAAATACTCCTTTATTTTCAGAAAGTCTGAAATGGGTCGAAAAATGGCTTTTGTCCCTCAGTGACTTCAGAAAAAAAAAAACTCCTGTTTTTTTCATCCAGTTTCAATGTAGGTGGTGTGTAGTTTCTAATAAAAGAGCTGGTTTCTAGTATAATTTTAAAAAAAAGTTTTAAACTTGCCATTCATAATGTGTTATAATAGATACTTATACAAATGCCAATCTTAGAAAAAATACGAAGGAAAGTAACTTAAAAACATTTTCATAGCAGTTGTTTGAAGTTGTCCAATAATTCAGATCGGTTGCTTTTTTCAAAGTTAGCTTAATAATTTATGTTTAAGATAAAGAGACAATCTTTTAATTTAATATTCAGTGGAGAGTACCTAGTTTAACTCAGAAAACTAGGAGAAAAAAAATTAAATTAATACAAAACAGGTAGAACAGGTTGCTCCTTATTATTGATATACACTATGCATTTAAGAAGTTTTAAAAGCACCAGTTAAATTATTTTACTTACAGTTAAGAGTTAATAGATAATTATAATGTAAAAGTTTCATTTCACTCGCATCCACTGTCTTTTTTTTGTGTATTTTGAAATATAATTTTTACATGCACCTTTCTTTAATTATTTATATTAATTTTTTATATTGGATAAATATATATTTTAGACATTTTCTTTTTAAATTTGCGTTGCTTAAATGAATGATTTCTATAAAACAAAAATCTATTTTTCTTCAATGATTTTTTTGAAAAAATAGAGATTTAAATCATGGTCTAAATCACAAATAATGATTTAAACGGACAGTGTTTTCACTACAGCGTGAGAATCTCGCTTATTTTTTTTCTTTTCTCGCATTAAAAAATTATTAACGCGAGAAGTTCGCGCACTCTATTAATCAATTTTAAAATGCGCAAATCTCTCAGATTTTGGAAAAAAATTTCGTCTTCCGCCATTTTGAAAAAAAGACATGAAAACAGCTACGACAAGCGTTAAGAAGAAAAAAATTAGTCCTTTATAATAAGTTGTTTAAAGTTTGCTCTATTTTTAGCTGTTAATGAATTACCAAACTCCCTCATCGACAATTTACAGCAATTTGTAAAAGTTGAAGTCTGTGAAAACTATGCTGGAAGACCTAACAAGAAGTATGAACATGGAAATAACTTCAACAAACTTCAGTATTCTATAACAAAAATAATTGAAAAGCCTATGCTGTCAGATGTAGAGGATAGAAAAGTGTGTGCACAATGCTACAAATTTAATCAGTGATTCCGAATAGTTCAGCATTTGTTTCAAGGTCATTTAGCACCCAAAACCGAATTAAAACAAAATATCGTAATAGATTGATTGATGAGCATTTGAGCAAACTAATGAGAACAGCTGATGAAAAAGTAGATATAGAACATTTTTCATATGATGATGCAGCAAAAATATTCAATGGTTTATAAATTAGAAGATGCTAAAAATTTATTATAATTAAAGAAATTTTTTTTTCGAAGTCTATTCGTGTTTTTTTAATTTTTAGAAATCTCACTTAACTTTTTGAAATTTCACCCAGTTTTAGAGAAAGGGTGAGAAATTCTCTCCCATTTTTTTCTGTAATGAAAACACTGACGGAGGATAGCTATATGAATTGATGGATTCAATGTTTGTTTAAAAAGATTCATCCTGAATAACTTTTAAGAGTTTTCCTCACAATCTTCGATATGTGGCTAAATTTTTGATATAAAAAAATACTGCCGTCTATATTTCTTCAATTCAGATTAGGCTACATCTTCATATTTTCCAAAGTAGAGTAAATAATAACAATTATCAGTTTATGTGAAAAATTTAAATTAAGGTAATTAAAAGCATATTTATTATTTTCCCCACAGATTCGACTTCCTCGATAGCTGGGTTCCTGGTCATGAGAGAGTTAACCTCTTAAAGAAGAATATTGAATTTCTTATTATCTTAACTATTGCAAGCAAACAGATGGAAGGAAAAAAAACATGAGAATGCACGCCTGCACTGCTCTCTCCATTAAAGTTATTTGGTATTAACTCCTAAAAAGTTAAGAACTCATTAAATGATTTAGTTAGGTTAGGATTAATGATCTTGAAGAAGTACAGTCAGTGAGAGGATATCGCTGTCAGGATGCGTAGTCAGGTCTTTCAATAAGAAATAAGCACCTTTAAAGTACTTTTTAAGCACTCAAAAAATAATTTTAAGCACTTTATATATTAACAAAATGAAAAATAATTTTCAAAGACTTACATGTTATGATAACATAACTAGTAACAAGTAATAGTAAAATAACTAGTTTCTGACAAAGAACTCCTTTCTTGACTATAATAGCCAATAATAAAATCATTGACAGATTTTTCGGTTTGATATCAGAGGGTGGAAAATAAAGCCTGAAATTGAGAATATCTTGCAAAATGCAGCAGAGATATGCAATAATCTCACCGAACTCAGCTCAGTCGACGCACGTGCGGACTCGTAAGTATTTCATCAAATGTTTAAAATGATTGCCCCTTTCATACGCTATGGACAGACGGTACGCCGAAATAGATTGTGTGGTTGAATGAATTGTGAAAACATTGAATAGAACAATGCAAAAGCACGCTTTTGCATAATATGTGACAAAAATCAACATGGTAAGGAAAAAATATCTCATTTTGGAAAAAGGAAAATTAAGCACTTTTTAAAAACACCCAATGAAAGAAGCACCTTTAAGGGCTTTTAAAAAACGAAAGTTGAAAATAAGCACCTTTAAGCACTTTTTAAAAATGCTACACACTATGTTCGTGGAAAATTAAGTTTCTGACATTGTATCAGAAGAGGACAACTGGAGAGAATTTCCCACCAAATAACACAAAAATTGATTATAGGCAGCGGGAACTCTTAAGAAAATATCAAGAAAGTTAGCCAAATATAGAGAACACAATTAAGGCTATTGTACACTTAAATTAGAGATTGATAAATTTACCTTAAAATGACTAATGGGAGTCTACTACTTCAAGTTTAATACTAATCATTTAAGTAACCTGTTGCTATTGAAAACAAAGATAAAAATAAAAATTCAAGGAAATTTAGATAGTTTGGGATAAATATTAATAAAAGAAATATCAGTAGTTATATATAGTAGTCAGTAGTTTAAAATGTTTCAAAAACAAACTTAACATTTCTTAAAAAAAATTCATATGAACAGTTATAAGTTTAGAAATTGAGAATAATGTGCATCAAACCAAATTCAATTGGAATAATCCACAAATTTCTAAAAATCGTGAATCTTAATATACCTATTCAATATTTTAACTTTATTGTAGTTTGTTTCGTAAATAGAATTATTTAATATATTGATGAAAGAATTACTATTAGATAATTAAAAAAAAATTACGTCACATGAAAAGTATAAATTCTCTTGTCCAAAATGTTAAATGTAAGGCGGTTTTTTACTTATCAAAAGTTGAAAGAAAAGCTCTGAGTTTGATGTTTTTCTATGCATTTTTCTTACTATTTTCATGCTTTGTTTGTTTTAAAATGTTACACATATATGTAACATACATTGTACATAATAAATATTATATCTCACACAAATATTACTACTAATATAGGGTGGTTGTCCTAAATTAGAAAAGTTTGACTGATGCAAAAAAGTAAATAAATAAAAGATATTTAATGTAACTTGAGATTGTGGAAATACTAAATTAAGAATTGTTTAAATATCTTTCAATTAATAATAAAAAATATTAACACAACCTTTAGTCTTTTACCAAAGACAAAGAGCATTCAGGAATAAAAATAACTATTAAAAAGATACTGATTTGTCATCATACAGCATTAATTAACGTATACTTAAATGAATCACATATATACGAGGTAATTTTCAATATCAAAAGAGCGACACAATATTGGCAATTTAATTGATGAATAAATGTCGATTCTCAACATTTACCTTTTGAGCTTTACACATAGAGCCAAGTGCTTGAACATCATGACTCAAATGCCTGCCTTCTTGTAAGCACAAAACACAAACAGCTACTTTACAAAGCATGCAGTACATACTGAGTGCTTCCTCATTATGATCCGAACATTTCGGTTCTTTGTTTTTATTTTTGGCCCTGAGGGCAGCTTTACCCTCGTGTGGATTGACTAAAGTATGTTTGGCTAGTGGTCCCCGAGCGGGGTGACAATTATCGCGGCACACATTGCAATAAAATACTTCACATTGTAAACACATCACAGCCGCTTCTTGCGGTTCATCTTCGCACAACTGGCACTGCACAGCGAGATTCCTGCTCTCGCCGTACTTATCCACTATGTTTTGTAAAGCGCGATTTTTAGGAAGATTGTGTACTCCATTATCATCGAAATACACAGTTTTTTGACACACGGGGCAGCTCAGAGACAGGGCACTACTGTGTAAAGGCGGTAGAAGAATACCCTGACTCGGAGTACCCACATAACTGTTTGGTCTGCTGTTACAAACAACACCGCTATCTGTTTCACTGACCAAGCTCAATTTATCGACATCAGGGCAATCCGGAGGTATATCATTCAGGTGATTTGCATCTTCCTGTGTCGCTTGGTTTACTTGCTGTGCGGGCTGCTGGACATGTAGAGCACAGTTTAAGCACAGGGAATGATAACAAGGTAAAAGCACCGGATTGCTGTAAAAATGTTTACACAAGGGGCACTTTAATTCATCCTCCATCATTTTGCTTTATTTTAGAGTACATAAACAATGTAAATACTCGGAAATCGCCATTATCACGGGCGAGGCAAGCACCAGAATCCAGAATGCTCCGCGGAGAAGCACTCGACTAGAACTAGAGGACGCTATATTCGGTTTCGCTCTATTTCGACAGAAAATTAATTCACACAGCTCAAATCACATCACTGTTAGAAGAAAAAAAAATACGTCGATGAATTCTAGTCTTTTTTGAATTAATCCTTGTATAGCACAATTTTCAAATAAAACGAAAAAGCTTTATTAAAACATTTCGTTTAACAAAAGACTTTCCACTACAATCTTTCTTCATCACTCTGATGTTGACAGTCTATGCTCCAATCACAACTAGCCTTTCAGAGTTGCTCAGAAAACGGTGAATCACACCTTTCTTGAAAAAGAACAGATACTTTAGACCCGTGAAGGATAACAGTGATTCAAAATCGGTAGTTAAAGCGGTATAACTGGATAAAATTTTCTTGCTCTGTTTCGAGATTTTTTATTCTTCACTGGCTCACTATATATATTTTAAATTTTATTTAAACTATTCCCTTTAAATACTTAAAGCTATTATTTAAGTTAACAAAAGCTAAAATAAATTATTTGCTTAGGGGTAGACCATAATAAATGTACTATCGCATATGTATATTTTTTAATCATATAATGAAAAAATAATATATTTTGTTATAATTTTTTCTGTATAAGAAGTATAACTTATCGCTGATAACTATTATTATTATTTTGTGTTGTTATATTGTTATTTTTTTAACCCAAAGATTGTTAACTGGTGTAAATGCTAAATACGAATAAGTGAAAAAAAGAGGGAAAAAATATTTGTTAACGGAATTTAGTGTTATGAAATTATTGAAATAAATATTTATAGTCTATTTTGACAAACGAAAAAATTTTAATATACTTATAGTCTTTTCTTGGGAGAATGTATGATTTATAGAGCTTTTTTTAGCTAAGAAGCAATCATAATGAAAAAAAAAAAAAAAAAAGAATTTTAAAAAAAATTTAAATCAATTGTAATTTTTTTTTCTTATTTTTTCATCAATACAATCAGTTTATGAGTATACACTAAAATTCTTCCATTAAACATCTAAAAGAATTGTCCCTTAAGTATAATAATACTATCTAGCTCTTTTCCTGGAATAATATCTCAAAAATTTTCCTGTTCAAAAATATTTGTTAAAATTTAATTTTTCATATGAAATTAACATTTTTCTTATAATATTCTCCTAAGTTTTGGAAAGTGCATCAAAAGTTTATTATTTATTTTTTCTTCTTCTTTTTTATGTTTAAACATTCTTTTGACTATTTCTGACATCCAACGACCACAATCTTGACAAAAAATATTGTCGGACTAACCGTGAGAAGTTTTCGAGGATTTCCTCCTTGTGTTCTCTCGTCTTCTGGATTGAGTTCAAAATTATAAGGTATATATTTTATTTTATAACCCGGCATTGAACAGCCGGTCCTATTCTGAGTTTACGACTATCAATATTCAACTCAATGCCGTGTAATTTTGAACCTAATCCAGAAGACAAGGGAACTCGTAGATCAAGTATTGGGAGAAATTTGGCTTCGTGGGGGACTTTTTGATGGAACTAACCAGCACTTGCGTTGCACGGCAAGGAAAACCACGAAAATCACCCAAGGAAGGCTTTCGAAGGCTCGGAATTCACATGAAATGATGCTTTATATATTTTCTTTTGCAAATAATGGGCTATTTTTATAACTACTCATGACTGTTAGATCAAGTTTAGATCTTTAGCCAGCAACCTCTATACTTATTTTGAAAATCCCACAAAACAACAATGAGGGGAAAAAAATCCACAGTTTTGAAAAAATTAAAAGTTTTTGTGGTCTAATTTTTTAATATTTAAAAACTTTCTCCAATGCTGCATTAGCTGGACTCATAAAAAATTGAAAAAATAATAATAAGGCATTGATTTTGATAATTTTCGTCTAGTAGGAAAAATGTCGCCAAATTGGCGATTTTTAAAAAGTCTTAATAAGTTATAAAATATTTTAATTATTTGTCCGTTCTAAAGCCCAGCTAATTCTTTGCGGTAAAAATGGTAAATAAATTGTAAAATTATAGCTTTGCTTCAAGTGTAAGGCTCTTAAACTGTAGCATTTTTATTTTATTTCACAAAATAACTTCAAAAAATCATGTTTTCTTGGAGATTTTCTTTCGCCACCAATTCAGTTTAGCGAAAATTATTAGCAGGGTAGGAGAAATATGATCTTTTGCCAGGCAAGGACTCAAAAATGAGCAAACAGAAGTGACATTTAAATTTTGAATAAGTATTGGAAGAATTATCGCGACTTTTCTCCGATACTGATTCGAATTATCACGATATTATTGGAGAAATTATTATTTGAAGATTTTTCGATTTGAAGAAAAAACTAACCCCCTTAAGACTAAAACTTATCATAGGTCATATTGAATATAATATAATCATAGTTTCTGTAATTTGAACGAAAACATTATCATATGATCTGTTTTCGTTTTAAAAAGAAATTTCTTCCCGCTGATTTCATCGGTTCTAGTTCTTTAAAAAATTTTCTTTTCCGTTTCTGTTCTTGTCAGTGTGACGTGTGTTTAACGTCAGACTATCCGCTTCTCCTTTCCATCATTGTGTTGAGGTTTTTATACATTTACCCGAAATTTGAATTTTTTAACCTATATAAGTTATTTTAATTTTAGTATCTTTCAGGTCAAGTTTCATAATTCTACCGCATAAACTGCCGGATAAAAATCAAAAGAGTAGATTTGACTTAAAAAGCTTTTAAATTTGAATTTCTAATTTGGCTTTACGATTTGAATTATTATTCTATTATAATTGTAATTCCCAGTTTTTAATTTTATTTTGCTTCGCG
This sequence comes from Parasteatoda lunata, assembly GCA_949128135.1. Classification (NCBI taxonomy): domain Eukaryota; kingdom Metazoa; phylum Arthropoda; class Arachnida; order Araneae; family Theridiidae; genus Parasteatoda; species Parasteatoda lunata. Next base: position 105,230,167 of record OX421970.1, read on the forward strand.
AGTTGCGTTTAGTAATTTAAAGTTATTTAATTTCTAGAAGAATTTATAGAATTAATATACAGTAAAACCTGTTTTTGTGCGGTCCTTTTTTATGCGATTTTGTTTTTGTGCGATTTTATTTTTGTGCAATTTTTTTTTTGTGCGATTTATTTCTATGCGGTATATGAATTTTAGCGGCGTTAGCACCAGTTTAATGTTTCCTATCAATGTACATATACATGTTGTGGACGAACTCTGATTATGTGGCCTCCTTGACAACGCTGTATCTGGACTTCGGGATGTTTTGTTCATTTATTTTAAACAATCTCCTGACAAGGCAGAGTCAGTTACGTACATAATGTCGCTCGACACGCGAACAGTATACGCTTCGTATTCAGAGTTTTATACACGATTCACGTGGTTAAGGATTCATTTTAAAGTGAGATTAAAGGTAAATTAATTAATTACTTTTGTTTCTGTTTATATGTCGTTTTTATGATATTTATTTTATTTTTAGACATAAGTACTCCCTTAAAATGAATAATTATAGCCAAAAGAAAATAAAAAGGCAGACAATTCCACTATTTAATGTATAACTTGAAAACTTCTCCATGTATATGTACAATGAAGAATTAAATCTTTTTACAATTTCTTCAGGTCTAATTTAATTATTTAATTTAATTGAAAGCATTCTCTCATCTATTTCATAAATCATTGATGTATTTTCTAAGTCCGACTTTTTTTATGCTATCCACCGCATAAAAAAAATTTTAGGTACTATATATCGTACAAAGTTGTTTATTATATGTAAGAATTGATAAAATTTTCGAATATTTTTTTGTGCGATTTCTTTTATGCGGTCCCTATTCACCGCACAAAAACAGGTTTTACTGTATAAAAAATAGGAATGAGGCTTTTTTTTTCTATCGGATTCTTTTTTCATTTTTTGTTTATAAGCATGTATAAATAATATTATAATTTTATTTAGAATTTTTTAACGTATGTGTACTTTAATAGTAATTTTAAGACAAGTGAAACGAGTGAGCGAAGCGATAAGACAAAGCGCAAGCAGTTTCGAGACTTGGCAAACGATAGTGAATGAACAGGGGGTGTAGCTTCTAATATTATTTTACTAAGAGAACATTAGTTTTAAATTGATTTTTATTTAAAAGATGACTTTTTTTTTATCGCCGCGTTATTCATTTTAGCGAAAAATATTAACAAGAAAATTAAGATTTTCTTACAGCCACGTCATAGCTATTTTGAACATAGCTCAAAAATCAAAATATCAGTTTAAGAAAATGACCACAACTTGAAATAAGGGTTTGAGAAAATGAATATAGCTCAAAAAGCATATTTAAGAATTGATATGCGTATTTCTTTTTTAAATAGAAATAGCTCAAAATATGCATATTTAAAAAAATAGGCTTAGCTTGAAATGCGTACTTGAAAAAATATGGGCATAGCTAAAAAGGCATGATATATAAAACAAGAATTGACAAAACAAAAATTGACAAAACAAAAATACGCCTTTTGTGGTAATTTTTTAATTATTGAAGTTGAACCCAAATTTTTTAAAAATATCTATATTTCTTTTCAAAATACTCGCACCGGTTCCTTGGGTAATTCATCCACTTTTTCTTCGGGGTTAATATCTTCCTTACCTGTACTATGTATGATTCTTTATCGTCTTACGAGATCATCGCCAACAAAACCAATTATTATTATTTTTTGAAATGCCGGATGCTATTTAGGCAAAGTATGAAATAATCGTCTTATGTAAATGATGTGCATGTTACTGTGAATGACCGAAATCGGTGGTTGTTGACTTTCACCGGTGAATGTTGACAATCAAATTAGTCGCTTTGGTGAATGTCCGAAATATTTATTACATCCGATTTAATATTAATTTATTCGTGGATATAATTACATTTATTCGATATTTTAATACTTACTGACGATAGATTAGAACAGACATCAGTGTTTGGAGTATCGGGCAAATATATACCGGGCAATGACACTTGACTTAAAAAAGATATCATATCAGTGTAGGGTATACCGGGCAAATGTATACCACGCAGTGGCACTTGACCTTAAAAAACATCAGTGTAGGGTATACCGGGCAATGGCACTTGACCTTAAAAAAACATCAGTGTAGGATATACCGGGCAAATGTATACCGGGCAATGGCACTTAATTGCTTTAAAATTAAAATAATAATAATAAAAACTGCGCCAGATAAGAGTAATTGAAGTAGTTGCTTTATACAGCGCATGTGCGGAAAATGTTTTTAAAAACATTTTTCCAGGTGCATTTAAAAGTGGATGATTATCCCAAGACACCACTCGCACCAAACCAATGTAAAAATCCTAATAGTTTTTTTAAAAGACTTCGAATAAACATAATTTGCTCAATATTTTTTTTTTTTTTTTTTTAAATATAACAGTCATAGCAGTAGGTTAAGAAATGAAGTCAAAGGATGCGCCCATTTTACTTATATAGCAGTCCTTTTTCCTAATCACGCATTTTGAGCTTTTTTTTTTCGAACTCGCATAACAAGCTATGTCCATTTTTTAACACGCGCAATTTGGGGCATATCTATTTTATTAAACCTTTATGCTCATTTTGTGAAATCCACATTTTAACCAAAATGAAAAGCTCATTGACGACCTGATTGATTGCCTCAAAGAAACAGTAACTAGAAGAAAGGCGTTTACTAGACACCCTGCCAAGTTTCACCAGGAAATAAAATCGGTTTTTCATAATTTTGATCCTGAATATCCCAATAGTGATTCGTCCAATTTTGATAACGTTTTTGTTATTTCCTCGCTTAGATATTATTTTGTCATTCAAATGAGCAAGTTTTATAATAAATTTCGAAATAAAAGTATAAAAAGAAACGTTTGAAGAAACATAAGAATGCGCGAGAAAATAATAATAAAAAAATTATCTCTCATTTGACTGATATTGAGTTTCGGTTAAAAACAAAAACATCAAGTTACATAGGATATTTTTAATTATGGTTATGGTACAAATATTGCAATGTGCACATTTCCTTAAAAACACTGTTAATTAAGGTTATAGCAAAAAGGCCGGATTCCCTACTAATTATACACATTCTTTGTTACTGTAAACGGATTTATAAGGACGTAATATTCTAAATCTTGGAAATTTGTCCCCAAATAGAATAATTCCTTAAAAGTTTTGTTTTCGTACAACTTTCGTGGTTTTAGCATTTCGATGAGCACCTTATGTAATAATAGTGTTATTCAGGTCACGTGCAAGACTCATAACGGAGTTTTTGACGTTTAAATAACTGCTGTGGTTTTTGTTATCAGATGTATATTCAAGCATGGCGTGGTTTTGTTTCTCTAAATCTTGCCACTTTTTTTCGAGTTGAGATAATTCTTGAAACTTTTTATTTCCATTTAGTTCTTTTGATAATGTATCATACCGTTTTTTAAGGTCACATACAACTTTTTGAATTCCATTTAAATGCAATAAGACAATTTCCCTTTCTTTCAACAAGTCAGATTTCATATTTTCAGAACAAAATTTCATTTCTTCAATTACAGGAACTGATTTTAGTTGTTCTTTTAATGATGCCATTTCTTGCCGTAGATTATTTAGTTCATCTTTAGCTTGGACTTCTAGTTCATCGAGTTTAGTTAAATCTAAAAACAACTGCTCTTCCGTTTTATTAACGGGAAGTACTCGTTTTTGGTCTAGATTAATCATTTCGCTGATTTTTTCGAGAAAGTTTTGAATTTTTTTCTTATTCTTGTAACACTCATCCAACAAAATCTCACGATTTTGGTTAAAGAATAAAAGAAATTCATCCATTTCTTTCTCTCGG